>OY282594.1:31118277-31633229 GCA_958298965.1 Chrysolina haemoptera | reverse complement strand
CTAACCTAACCTAACCTAACCTAACCTAACCTAACCTAACCTAACCTAACCTAACCTAACCTAACCTAACCTAACCTAACCTAACCTAACCTAACCTAACCTAACCTAACCTAACCTAACCTAACCTAACCTAACCTAACCTAACCTAACCTAACCTAACCTAACCTAACCTAACCTAACCTAACCTAACCTAACCTAACCTAACCTAACCTAACCTAACCTAACCTAACCTAACCTAACCTAACCTAACCTAACCTAACCTAACCTAACCTAACCTAACCTAACCTAACCTAACCTAACCTAACCTAACCTAACCTAACCTAACCTAACCTAACCTAACCTAACCTAACCTAACCTAACCTAACCTAACCTAACCTAACCTAACCTAACCTAACCTAACCTAACCTAACCTAACCTAACCTAACCTAACCTAACCTAACCTAACCTAACCTAACCTAACCTAACCTAACCTAACCTAACCTAACCTAACCTAACCTAACCTAACCTAACCTAACCTAACCTAACCTAACCTAACCTAACCTAACCTAACCTAACCTAACCTAACCTAACCTAACCTAACCTAACCTAACCTAACCTAACCTAACCTAACCTAACCTAACCTAACCTAACCTAACCTAACCTAACCTAACCTAACCTAACCTAACCTAACCTAACCTAACCTAACCTAACCTAACCTAACCTAACCTAACCTAACCTAACCTAACCTAACCTAACCTAACCTAACCTAACCTAACCTAACCTAACCTAACCTAACCTAACCTAACCTAACCTAACCTAACCTAACCTAACCTAACCTAACCTAACCTAACCTAACCTAACCTAACCTAACCTAACCTAACCTAACCTAACCTAACCTAACCTAACCTAACCTAACCTAACCTAACCTAACCTAACCTAACCTAACCTAACCTAACCTAACCTAACCTAACCTAACCTAACCTAACCTAACCTAACCTAACCTAACCTAACCTAACCTAACCTAACCTAACCTAACCTAACCTAACCTAACCTAACCTAACCTAACCTAACCTAACCTAACCTAACCTAACCTAACCTAACCTAACCTAACCTAACCTAACCTAACCTAACCTAACCTAACCTAACCTAACCTAACCTAACCTAACCTAACCTAACCTAACCTAACCTAACCTAACCTAACCTAACCTAACCTAACCTAACCTAACCTAACCTAACCTAACCTAACCTAACCTAACCTAACCTAACCTAACCTAACCTAACCTAACCTAACCTAACCTAACCTAACCTAACCTAACCTAACCTAACCTAACCTAACCTAACCTAACCTAACCTAACCTAACCTAACCTAACCTAACCTAACCTAACCTAACCTAACCTAACCTAACCTAACCTAACCTAACCTAACCTAACCTAACCTAACCTAACCTAACCTAACCTAACCTAACCTAACCTAACCTAACCTAACCTAACCTAACCTAACCTAACCTAACCTAACCTAACCTAACCTAACCTAACCTAACCTAACCTAACCTAACCTAACCTAACCTAACCTAACCTAACCTAACCTAACCTAACCTAACCTAACCTAACCTAACCTAACCTAACCTAACCTAACCTAACCTAACCTAACCTAACCCAACCTAACCTAACCTAACCTTTTTTTTTTTTTTTTTTTTTTTTTTTTTTTTTTTTTTTTTTTTTTTTTTTTTTTTTTTTTTTGTGAAGGGGGAAACCGCTTGGCACCAGGGCATTGTGTCTACCGCCCTGGTAGTGTCGGTCGCCAACCCGACTAAAACCCCCCTCTTGCCCTCTCCTGCGCTTGGATCTATCTTGCGATATCTCGTCAAGCGTAGGCGGCGGTCTGTAGATCATATGTCGTCATCAGGTCCTGTGTCGTCATCATCGTAGATTGCATGTGCTATATTCATTTCTTGCCTTTGGGCCTCCCTCTCCTCACGCTCTTTCGTTTCCATGACCGTTTTCAGGAAGTTATACCCTGCCTCCCAATTAGGTACTGTGTCCATCATGAGCCCAGTAAGGTTATCCGGGGTGAGTATTTCACCTATAGCCGCTTCAGCCTGCTGTCGCTCTCGTACCCACCTTCCACATTCAAAGATGGTGTGGCGTGGGTCGTCCCTGTCTCCGCAGTAGGCACATATCTCGTTCTCTGTCTTTCCTATTTTGTGGGTATACTTCCTGAATGAGCCATGCCCGCTGAGGGCTTGGGTTACATAGTAGCTGGTGCTTTTATGTTTGCATCTCATCCACGTGCTTATATCGGGTATCAAAATTTTAGTCCACTGTGCAGTGGAAGTGTTGTCGTTCCACCTTGTTTGCCATCTCTCTATAGTCCTATGTCTTTCTTCAGCTATTACCCTTAAGTTCAAGTCGTGCATGTTATCTAGACGTATTTTCTCCTCGATCAAGAGGTCAATTGGTGGTATCGCCGCTATTACACATAGTGCCTCAGCCGACACGGTTCTGTACGCCATGGCGACACGCAGCAACATCTTTCGCTGAGTCGATATCAGCATGTCCTTGTATCTGTTTACTCTGATGACATGTCCCCACACTGGTGCTGCAAACAAGAGGACTGATTGGACTACACCGTACATGACTTTTCTTTTGAAAAGGCCCGGTCCTCTGATGTTCGGTAGGATTTTGGTTAGCGCTGTAACCTGCCTATTAGCCTTCTCGCAAGTTTTCCTAACATGCTCATTGAAGATTTGCTTATCGTCCAGGTGCACCCCCAAGTATTTGACATATTTGCTTGGTGTGATCTCCGTGTTTCCTATCGCAAAACTAATGTCATCACGTTTCCTGGGTCCTCTCATTATGATAGCCTCTGTTTTTTGGGGTGCGATCTCGAGTCCGTTTTCTATGGTCCATTGATTGATCGTTGTTAGGCACTCGTTTGTCTTTTGTATCAACTCCTCTCTCTTTTGGGCAGTGACGATCAGCGCGAGATCGTCCGCATATGCTACAGTTGTGCAGTTACTTGGTAGTTCAAGCGTGAGAATTCCGTTGTACGCCACATTCCACAGTGTGGGGCCGAGTACTGATCCCTGTGGGACTCCCTGCGATATGCTCATGCTTATTTTCCCGGAGCTCACCTTTCTCCCGGAGAGGTAGCTGGTTATCGCTCGTCTTAGGTATGCGCTGATTTGCAATCGGCTCAGTTCCCGGTTTATGAGGTGCCATTTCGCCGTGTTAAAGGCGTTTTTTACGTCTATCATGACGACCACCCCCCATGTCTTCCGGTCTCTGTTCACTGCATCTATTACGTGCTTGACTGCCCCTATTACCGATCTCTTTGATCTAAACCCGAACTGGGTGTCGGCAATACCTCCTCTTTCGTCCAGCTCCTCTTCCAGCCTGGCCTTCAACATATATTCATAGATTTTTCCGAATCCGTCAAGTAGACATATCGGTCGGTGTTTTTCTTCTATCCTTGGGTCTCCTTTAGGGATCAGTACCACCTTGCCGTTCTTCCATGTGTCTGGGAAGGTTCCCTGATTGAGTTCTTCATTCATCACTTTCAGAATGGTATCTGGCATTTCCTCTATGGCGAGCTTGACTGTTTCTGGTAGGATCCCGTCGGGGCCCGGAGATCTCTTGCTCTTTAGCTTTAGCGCCGCCTCTTTCAGTTCCCCCACCGTGAACAGGGGAGGTTGTAGCTCCTCAGCGGGTTGCTGGGCTTCGATGTCAACTTCGTCCGCGTCCGGAAATAATTCTCTTATTATGTTTTCCTTTCGGCAGCGATCGAGCTCGTATGGGGCCCTAAAACCCTTCAGGTTCCTGACCGCTATACGGTATCCCTGTCCCCATGGGTCCTGCTCCAGCCCGTCACACAGTCGTCTCCACTCCTCCTTTTGGGACCTGTTTATTTCTTTATTGAGTGTTCTTCTAGCTTCCTTGTATTCTCTTTCTAGATCCTCAAGGCGTCCAAGTGGGGTGCGGGCCTGACGTCTTGTTCTAGTTAGTAACCTCCTGGCTTTTCCACACCTCAGTCTCAGTGCGCTAATGGTGTCATTCCACCACACCGGTTGCTCCCTGGGTATTCCTTGGTTATTACGTATCGTGCTGGCTTCCTGGGCATTCTTAATCGTCTTCGTGAGCCTTTGCGTATCCGTGATATTGTGTTGTGTCAGTTGGAGGGTGTTTTTGAAGGTTGGGAGGTCCATTCTTATCTCGCAGGATTGTTCTGCCCTCTTGACGTGGGAGCCTGTCCCTACCCTAAACGTGATATATCTGTGAAGACTGCCACTTTCCTCGTTTGATACATGCCACTCGGATATTCTAGAGCCGATTTCGTCAGTGGATAGTGTGAGGTCAATGACGGATGACTGTGCCGCCCTAACGAACGTTGGTTGCCCATTTGTGTTGTGAACCGTCATGTTTGACGCGTTCACCCAATCCTCGATGTAGTGACCTCTTTTATCTGAGGCGTTGCCTGTCCACAGGGGGGATTTCGCGTTGAAATCGCCTACGATGATGGCCTCTTTGTTTCCTGTCCTCACGTGCTCTGCCAGTCTGTCGATATACTCTCGGAAGTCCGTTTGCGTAGTGTTTGGGGAGATATAACAGTTATATATGTTCCACTTCTCAAAGTTCAAGCAGGTAAAGCCATTTTCGACTGAGTGGCTGGTGACTCCGCACGATCTATTCCTGCACCACGCCGCCGTGTTCTCGTCCAGGTCCATGATCCACCTTGCGTCCGCACGGGCGATGGACAGGTTTGGTTCCTGGACGAGAACCAGGTCGGCGTCTGCTTCCTCTGCCTTCCTCCTCAACAGGTGATGCGCATTTCTGCGCCTATCCATGTTGACTTGTATGATTCTTAGTTCGGTGACGAGCTTCCCCCCTCGATCCCCTGTGTGTCGGTGTGACTGGTCCCTACAGGGTTTTCGGGTCGTTCTTCAGTGTTATCTTCACCTTCTTCTTCAGTGTTATCTTCTGATCTGTTCTCTCCTGTTGTCAATACTTGCTGTAATACCTCACCCATTTGCATGTTCGTGAGCCTAGAGGAGGTGCTAGGCCGTCTTCTGTGTTCTTCTCTGTCTCTGACCTTGTTAAGGGCCCCTTTGAAGACTGGGCATCTCATGGAGCTTGTCTTGTGTCCATTTTCTCTACAAATAGGACAGAATTCGTTGTTTTTACAGTCCCTGGCCGCGTGACCTTCCTCTCCGCATCTGAAACACAGCGCAGATCTGTCGGGCCCGACGCAGTCCTCGGTCCTATGCTCGAAACCCCAACATTTGTTGCACCTGGGTACCTTCAACCTTTTTTCAACTCTGACTCGGGCCAGCCCTATCCTAATATTATCTCTTTGGAGCATATGGTCTGCCATTGTTCTTGGCAGAGTGAGGGTGACTGCCTTCTTATCATTCTGCAGCGGTCTGATGTCGCTAATTATACAGTCGTTAGTCCACGTCCCTATTTCTGCCTCGACTGCCTCAATAATCTCCTTCTCTGTGACGTCGCCTGTCATTCCTCTCAGGTTGACCACTCCGGTATTTTCTCGTCCCATGCTCCGTGTTTTCAACGTGCCCTCTCCCTCAATCACAGATTTTAGTTTTTTGAGTGCGTCTAGGTCCTTCTCTACTGTAAGTAGGAGTTTTCCATCTCTTGTCTCCCTCACATCTCTAATTGCTTTTAGTGATTCGGAGCCTCTAACCACTGTTTTCACTCTACCGAGAATGTCCCTATATGTGGAGTCGCCATCGCTTATTATGACGCCGTAGGTGTTCCTAGCTCTTGCGTTTCCAGTTTGTTGCTTGGGGGTCGTGTAGATCTCCACAGTCGTGTCACTATCGTGGAATATGGCCTCAGTCATCTTCTGTAGATTTTTTTTATCGATCCCATTGATGTGGTGGGTGCACACCATCCTGTCGTCTTTTGTTTCCTCTCTAAGCGCAACAAGCTTCTCCCATATTCCCAATTGGGATCCATCAAATCGCAGTTTAATTATTTTCTTATTCGAGGCATTGCTAGTGCCCCTGATTCTTGTGGTTTGTTCCATAACCTCGATATCTCCTGTTAGCTTACCTAGCTCCGGAAACTTGTCTTTATATAGCTTCTGTATGCCATTTTCCATCTCTGGATCCTGCGGTTCAGTTATTACGACTTTCACTACGCCATCCCCAGTGCTTAGTGGGTTTCCAACTTTAACTGTGGTATTTGTGAATACCGTTTTGTCCCATATCAGCTCCTCGATTAACTTGAATTCAGTAAGATTTCGCATTGGCTTGAGTTCTTCCGAGGAGGCCAGCAGCGAGGCCCGGCACTTGCAGGAGCATGTGCATTTGCCCTTTCCAATGTTTTCCGGTTTTCCCTGGCCTGAATCCGTTGCGCCTTCCTTTATGTTCTCAAGAGCCGCCACCTTTTCCCTCAGGAGAGCTACTTCCTTGTTTGCCTCTTCTGCTTTTTTTTTGGCAGCGTCGCGCTCCTCCTCGAGCTTCTCGACCATTTTGCTAATCTCATCGTCCATTGCTTTTTCCTCGCGCATCTCTTTTAGCGTGTCCTGTACCTGTCCTAAGAATGTGGCTCTGTCCTTTAGTTGCCCTGTCTCCGTACTAATCTTCTTTGTGAGTTTCTTGATCTCAACCTTAGTGTTGACGTTTTCCTTGATGAGGGTCATCATCTGATCAGACATCTGCACGAGGTTTGTTACCGTCTTCTGTAGCGCCGTGAACTCTCGCTCTCGTTCTGGAATCGCTCTCTTCCTACTCTCTTCTTCCGGAGATCCTCTCCATTTCCTTTTTTTTTTAGGGTTTCCTTCCTTCCCTACTTCACTGCTTGTCAGGTCAATGATTGATCTCATACTATCCTCATCCAGGAGCTCTTCCGAGACACTCTGTCTTGGTGTTTTGAGCACGTCGTCGTCGGTGCCGTCTCCGTCCTTCCGAGCTTTTGGTGATCTAGTTACTAGGTTCTTCTTCTGTGTTTCAAGCAACTGCCTTTCAAACTCTTCTCTTTCTTTGTCTATCTTTTCCATTTCCTCTCTCATCTTGCTCTCTAATTCGTATGTGGTGTCAAAATCCATATATGTTCCCACGAGTCGGGTCGTCTTGCATGTCCAGCAGGGCAGTGCGCCCCTACCCTGCTAAGGCTGCGTACTCCGAGAGGTCGCCATTTCCCCGAAGGCTCCGTTCGCGACCATATCACGCCTGGTCATTCACCCCTCAGCACGGGTCGCATGACACCTTGGGTTGCGGATTTTTGGAAGGGTTTACTCCCTGGGCGAAGTAGTCCTGAAAGGAGTGTCCCCTAGCCCTCGAATGCTCTAATAGCGTCGGGGACGGAAAAGAACAAGAGTTGGTCAAGGGTGACCGATAGATCAAAGCTAATAGAGAAGGCGAATACACCCAAGACATGTTGAAACAAAGTGCGATTCGTTGCTGGGAAGAGCCGGACGGTAGTCGTGCAATGTCCGGATTCCTAGCGATAGGCCACTCCTCCTTTATCCGGGCTTGTGACCGGCATGAGACGATCTGCCCTTCTCATCAAAGAACATCACCTCCCATGGCGGAGTTAACCTAACCTAACCTAACCTAACCTAACCTAACCTAACCTAACCTAACCTAACCTAACCTAACCTAACCTAACCTAACCTAACCTAACCTAACCTAACCTAACCTAACCTAACCTAACCTAACCTAACCTAACCTAACCTAACCTAACCTAACCTAACCTAACCTAACCTAACCTAACCTAACCTAACCTAACCTAACCTAACCTAACAACAACCTAAACCTAATCTAAAACCCTAAACCTAAAACAACAACCAACCCCTGAAACCACAAAATCTATCCTATCTCAAATAGCTCGGGAATCACCCGGTATTATCATCCAATTTTTTGCCACAGATACTCCTTGGATAAACCTACAAAATGACCCCTTTCTCGATTTGATCTGCCACTTAAAGCCCTACTAACCTAACTTAAACTAAAACATCTAACCAACTTCGATTTATTGTACGTTTTTGTTTTTCATAGTTCGACTTCAAATTGGCCCGAATTGCCTCTAGGCCAGTTGATTCAGTCAATTCGGGTTGATTTAGGTAGTACTGATCTAAACTAACCTGACTTATCTAACCTAACTTCAATTTCTAATTCGTCTCTGTTTTTTATTTTCCGACTTCTATTTGGCTCAAGTAGGCCTACGGCAAGTTAATTTAGAGAAATCATGTTGGATTAGATAGTTTTGATCTCACCTATCCTGGCTAATCTAACCCAACTTCGATTTATTATTCGTTTTTGTTTTTCATTTTTCGACTTCAAATTGGCCCGGATAACCTCTCGGCCAGTTGATTCAGTCAATTCGGGTTGGGTTAGGCAAGTTGATTCAGACAAATCATTTTGGGTAAGATAGGTTTGATCTAACCTAACTGGCTCATCTAACCTAACTTCGATTTCTATTTCGTCTTTGTTTTTTATTTTCCGTCTTCAATTTGGCTCAGATAGGCCTCCGGCAAGTTGATTTAGAGAAATCATGTTGGATTAGATAGTTTTGATCTAACCTATCCTGGCTTATCGAACCCAACCTCTATTTTTAATTCGTCTTTGTTTTTCCTTTTCCGACAAATTGTCCCGGAGTCGGGTCGGAGTCGAATCGCAGTCTAGTCGGAGTTGGGTTGGAGTAGGATTGGAGTCGGATCGGAGTCGTGTCGGAGTCGGAGTCAAGTCGGAGTCGAGTCGGAGCCGTGTAGAGTAGAGTGTAGTGTAGTGAGTCAAATTGTAATTTAAGTCAAAAAAAGCCTTCAGAAAAATTTCGTATGACATTTGCTATCTTGATACAGGAGATGTGCGGTATGTCAATTACCAATTCCGTTATTTCAAACTTCTTTTCTGTGTAACCATATGCGGTCCATTTCGATTTGTTCATCTTCATCTTCAGACTGTGCGTGGTTAAACACTCAAGAAAACCACAAAACCGAACATTCAATCAATATTCCTATTTTATTGGAATCAAGTTGTTGATTTCAGCAATTCTGTGAAGTCGGAGTCGGAGTCGAGTCGGAGTCGAGTCAGCGTCGAGTCGGAGTCGAGTCGAAGTCGAGTCGGAGTCGGTCGGGTAGTGAAGTGTAGTGCAGTGTAGTGCAGTGTAGTGTAGTGTAGGTCTAGTAATACCCAAAATTGTTTTAAATGTTTTGATAACGGCGAAAGAGAAGTAATATTCAATTATTTTGAACTTATTTTTTTTAGATAGGAAAAGTAACTGACAAAATTGTACTATTTTTTCAAAACATTAATCTTCTAAACGCAGTACTTATCGCCACCCTCGGTAGCATCTTTTTCTATGCGGATTGCAGCGTCCTTCTGTATGTCTTGACTCTCGTTACACAGCCCCATATTGGCGCCGCGTAGAGGAGTACTGGTCACTCCATACAGTATTTTCCGTTTTTTCTCCCCGGGTCCTCTGATATTAGGGAGTATCCTGGTTAGGGCCGTGACCTGCCTGCTAGCCTTTTCTGTCATTTTTCTGACCGCTCGTTGTAGATGAGCTTATTGTCAAGCCAGACTCCTAGATATTTGACGTGTTTGCTAGGGTTGATATGTATGCCATAAAGGGCTCCGGTTGCGCAAAGTTGTCCTCAATATTTTTCCTGACTTCCGCATAGGGTGGGAATAGGGCCTGTATCTTAGCCCTTTTTGTCTCCTGGTCCAGCTCATATGGGGTTCTAAGATGTTTGAAACTGCCCGTGACAAGCTTATATCCCTGTCCCCAGGGGCCCTCGTCCAATGCGTCACACAGCTGTCCCCACTGCTCTCGCTTATACCTATTTATCTCCTTCTTGAGGGCTTTTCTATTGTTCTTGTAGGTGATTTCCTTTTCGGTAATTGTATCCTCAGCTGAGCGACGGGTTCTCGCTCTCTGGAGGCCCCTCCTTGACTTATTGCACTCCTCCCTACGGGTAGTGATGGTTTCATTCCACCATGCCGGACGAAATCTGGATCTCTCATCTCTGTCCCTGACCATACTTGCATCCTGTGCCTTCTTGATAGTCTCTATGAGGTCGTGTAGACTGACGATATTTTCTTCTTGGAGCTCTATATTTGCCTTGAAAATCTCTTTGTTCAAGTATGCTCTGGGACCCATTTCTCTCCTCTTCCCCGTGTTGTTGTCCGGGGTGTTAATATCGTAGGTGATGTATTTATGCAGGCTGGGGATTTCCCCTGCCTGCACCTTCCAGCTATCGATATTTTGTGTCAGCTGTGGGGTTGCTACCATAACCTATAACACCTATAACACAGGCTTTCCCTGTCGGGTCCTGTACAGTCTTCCTTCCTGTGGTCGTACGCCCAGCATCTCGCGCATCTTTCAACTCTGAGCCTTCTTTCTAGCCTACATCTGGCCAGTCCGATCCGTAGGTGGCCTCTCGCCAAGACTATCTCCGCCATTTGTTTGGGGAGGACCAGGGTAGTTGCCGTGGTGTCGTTTGGGGTGGTTCTAACCTCACTGATCTTGCAGTAATCATTCCAGGTGCCGGTTGCTTTCCAGACAGCTGTGACCTCCTCATCCTTCGTCGTGTCGGCTAGCATGTCCCTCACGAAGATTGTCTCAGTCAGCTCTTGTCCCACCCTTCTTATGTTGAGGGTATTTCTCAGTGCGGCGCTGATGTTATCTAGCGCGTCCTTATCTCTATCTAGGGTAAGCAGCAACTTCTCATCTGTTGTGGTCTTTATGCATCTGATGCTTTTGGCTGCGTCGTTTTGTGCCACGGATTGTTTGATGGTTTCCAGGGTTTCTTTAATTTCTCATCTGTTTATGATAAGTCCGTAGCTGGTCCTCGTTTTGTCCGCGTTGTTCCCTGCGCTAGACTTTCCCGTAGTGTATATGTCTACCTTTGTGCCGGACCTATGGAAAATGGCTTCTGTCATTTTCCTCAGTTGCATCGTGTTCATGTTTTCCACATGATGGATGATCACTTTAGGATCGGTCACTGTTTCGTCCTTTAGCTTTATGAGCTTATCCCAGATGCTTGATTCCGTGCCGTCATGGTTGATCTTGACAATTTTTCTAGTTACCTGTTCAGCTGCTCCATTGATTCTTGTTGTTTGTTCAATGATGCTTATATCCTCTGTCAGTCCTGTGAGCTCGGGGAACATTTCCCTAAACTGGCGTTGGATGCTATAGTTCATTTCCGGGTCCTTCGGTTCGGTGAGAACCACATTCACCGCCGTGCTTTCGGACGTGAGGGGGTTGCCTACCACGATATTTGTGTTTTCAAAAACCGAGTCACCCCATTTCTGGGTTTGTATGGCCTTATAGTCCTCGTAATCCCGGGTAGCCTCCAGGCAAATCAGAAGGTCCTCCTCGGCTGGCTTATTTGTCGGATCTTCCTGACTGGTTTCAAGAAAGGCCTGTAGTTCTCTAGTAACCATCTGGCTCGTTATGCTGCGTATTCTGTCTGCCACCTCCTCAATTTTTTCCAGGTCATTTGGGGTATCCTTTATGATCGTGCCCAGATCCTTCGATGCCTTTTTAGCCTATTTTGTAAGGTCTTGCAGCCTTTCTTTCTGCCAACCCCGTTTGTTGTTAATAATTGTCTTTAGATTTGACTTTTTAATCAATGACCTCGGAGGGCCCTCGTCCTCGTTTTCTAGCCTTTTTCTTTTGGACCCCTCTGACTGTCTCGTCTCGTCGTCCATGTGAGATCTACTATCCCCACGTTGGGGGCTTTGAGGGGTTGTTTTAATACTGCTCTCTTCCTTTTGCGTAATATCGTCCATGGACGTATTAACCGTGGTATTCGGTATCTCTGATTTTAGCGTGTCTGTGAACACGCTTGTGTTGGGTTCTACTGCCCCAGATGAGTTGGTGGTTCGTCGAGGTTTCACGACTCCGGCACTCCCTGTTGAGTTCCTCCTCGGGCTTGTTTGGGGGCTCACCACGCGTAGCGCCTTCAGCCTATGCGTGGTGATTGTCGCTTTTGGTATTTCGCCTTGTTTTTTGCCCTTTAGCGCTTCAGGCAGTTTTACGAATGGAATTTTTTTCATTCTGCACGAGTAGCTAGGGAACGTCGGTCCACCCCGACACACTTGGTCACCCCTGTGCCATGCATCCCTTCGGCGTGATGGTGCTACACGTTGGATTGGGGGACGTGGTATATCCGCTTGCCTCCGATGCCCCAATGTGGGACACAGAGCCAAAAGGACTGGAAGGTGAGAGGACATAGCCGCCTCCCCTATACCTGTGAAGTAAGGTAAAGTGGATAGATCAAAGAATTGGCAGATTGCTAGATGAAGGAAGAAAAGAAGGAAACTTTACCCAAAGTCGAAAGGAACAAAGTTCGGCCACGGAGGGACTCTAGAGTTACTACCTCTTTCACACCAGCTGTGTGCCCTCATAGGTTTTTTCTCGAGCTGTGCTGCTCTAGATCCAATATAATCTGTAAGAGACAGGCCCACCACGAATAGGTTCACATTGGTCTTGTGAATGGAGAGGCTGTTTATTGCGTGTCACATCCACCCGGGAAGACCCCCGAGCCCAACCTAACCTAACCAGCAAGAAGACACAAATTGATCTAACCCAACCTGAGGTTGGGTAGATATTCAGGTTGGGTTAGATATGTCAGGTTGGGTTAGATATGTCAGGTTGGGTTAGCTCCAAAAAGTCATCTAACCCACCCTTCGCCATTCGTCTTGTTTTCATTTTATGACTTCAAATTAGCACAGATAGGCCCGAGTCAAGTTGATTCAGACAATTCGGGTCGGATTATATAGTTTCGATCTAACCTAACCTGGCTTTATATCATAACTTCGATTTATTGTTCATCTTTGATTTTCATTTTCCAACTTCAAATTGGCGATGAGTTGATTCAAGCAATTCGGATTGGATTAGATAGTTTTAATCTAGCCTAACATGACTTATCTAACCCAGCGTCTATTTATTGTTCGTCTTCGTCTTTCATTTTCCGACCTCAAATTGGCTCTCAGACAGCCCCCAGGCAAGTTTATTCAGGCAAATCTTGTGTCATTTGATAGTTCATTTCTCCACCGTCATTCTCTAAGGTGTAATAAGGATATGTGTACAAATTTTCACATTTCTCAATTTGTAAGAAATTGCTCAAAATAGCAGTCATACTTCAATGGTAGTTACCCTCACATCTTCCAATATATCGATTTGCGACTGATTATTCCTCAACCGCTATTATCTATGGTGTTATAATAATATGTGTACAAATTTTCGCGTTTTGGAATTGGTAGGAAATTATATACGAGTAGTTTTTCAAGGGTATTTAACCTCATATCTGCCTGTGTATCAATTTGCGACTGTTTATTCCTTCACCGTTCTTTTTTACGGTGTTATAATCAAATGTGTAGAAATTTTTCACATTTTTAAATTGTTAGGAAATTGCTCAAAATTTACCCTCACCCTCACATCTCCGTATATCAAATTGCGACTGTTTATTTCGCCTTCGTTATTTTCTACGATGTAATTGTAATGTGTACATATTTTCACAATTTTGAATTGGTAGGAAATTGTTCAAAATATGGGAGGTGTCCAAATTGTCCGAGGGATGTTCCTAGGTATCCTAAATAAGTAACTGGGAGATGAAAATGTTACCAAACTTCGCTTTGTTAGGATATCTTCAGGATGTCCCATGCAAGTCATAGGGATGATACAATTAGGTCTTAACTAGGATCAATTTCTGCATGATTGGGACTTCCCGGGGATGTTTATAGGTATCCCAAACTTGTCCTTTTACCAAACCCTGCATCCTTATGATGTCCTCAGGATGCATGTCTTATGACAACCATGGGATATCCTGTCTCTGATCAATAATGTTCACAGGACATCCCGCAATCACGCGCAATCATCTTTATGTTTACAAATGCAGTTTAGTGATAATCCGGAGATCACAATTCTTTTGTTGGCATCAGTCCCGATTCCTTTGAAAAATACAGTCTTCGGATTTAACCAAATGGTAATTCTCACTCAACTATTTGGGACAATAAAATGACAAAATTCTTTTTTCTTTAAAACATTGGTTTCAGCCATTTATTTCGTTTTCAACAAAAATTTCTTTATTTTTTTTTTCGAAAATTCTGCCTTCTGTGCTAAACTAAACAAGAAATGCAGTGCTTTTTTATTTTGGAATGTAGGAAGTTTTGTTTACATTCTAAAGAATCTTGAAGTTTCGGAAAAAAATTACTTTTTCAATGTAAAAAAATGATGAAATCATGTGAAAGGGAATATTGTGTTGTAATATAGTTCAAACAAGAATGAATTTCACATGTTTTCAGTGTCCGGAATGAAAATAACCATTTTGTGCAGTGTTGCTAGGAAGATTTCAAAGAATGTACCAACCTAAAAGAACAAAATTTACCACATTGTACTCTGCGCATGCGCACCAACTTATATTTTCTGATTTCACAGAACATGAACATAGAACCCACAATGAGGGTTGAGCGTATACGCATTGCGCATCACCGGCCAATAAAACGTAAATATTGTAATTGAAGTTAATGAAACAGATTCTCTAAATTATAAGAATATATTATCTCTTTTAACAATAACAATAAAAGAAAACAATGAACACAAATATAAGGATTCTCTTGGTGGTTTGGAAAATAAATTAATTTTTCAAATTCCGAAATATAATTTGTTAATATTGCTGTTGATGTGTGTCAGTAATTCTGATCTGGGCAGTTATTTCCAAAAGAGAAAAACAAATGAATTACGAGTGTTAGAGAGAGATGAAGAGATGTGGAATAGTTGTTCAGAGCAGCTTTACAGACACAAATGAACAAACCCAATCCAATTCTGACGTTAACATTAACTCAGTCAATTGACATTTGACATAGACTTGAGTATCATGAAATGATTGACCATATTCACCGTTGCCATATTGTCATGCGACAATACCAACTATGGATAATTACCAACGGTTGAAAATATAATGTATCTATAACAAAACCGTGAAAATAAAGTGTTTTATTCGATACATATTTCTTGTGCGTATTTTGTGAATTTCAGAAAAAATTAACTAAAGAGAAAATTTAGGATAAATGGGTGGATATCACATTGGTACCAGCTTTCACCTGAGATCCAATAATGACAACATTGGCACTAAAACGAAATAAAACATTTTGAACTTAATGCATTTGCCTTATACATGCGGTAACCAAAAAGGTGCGATTTTTGACACTGTCTTCTGTAGACTTCTCTTTGCATTTCAAAATATCACTTTCTTCAGATGTTTTTGGAAATTTTTATCCAAGGGCCCCTAGTTTTCATCTGAAAATGAAATCAACTCAATACCAAACTTACTTCCACCCTACTAAACATTTTTGGAGAAATGCAATATCATTTTAATTTTTCACTCTAGTATGGAATTAGTAAATTTGGTTATTCTTAGTTGAAAACCCTGCTCACAACTATCTACCATTGCCGTTACGCGTTACGCGTTAGGTGTAGTTCTTACATCGGAATATATCGTTTTGTTTCGTGTTCATTAGGAGTGACGACATTTCGTGCAGTGGTGCCAACTAAAAATGACACGTGTTGTCCCATGGACATTGATGGGTACTAATCGATATGTCCTAAGAAAGTATATGATAAGAAGTACTGAGGATATGCTTAGGATGGTGTTCCTGAGGACATCCTACCATAATCAACCATGATGAACTGAAGATATTCTAGGGATGTTATCTGGACACAGTTTCAAAATGTCCAGGGGAACCAGTTGGGAGGTCCACCGGTCCTGATTCGGACACTGATTTGGGATGTCTTGCGTATCCAGTTGTGATTATTTACATTGTACCACGAGCATTCATGGGATAAATATTCAGGATGTCCTGTGGAAGAGACGGATGATCAAATAGGGTATTCCTGAGGACATTGTGTGCTATCTGGGTTAGTGCCATGGTTCACTCCACGGAGAGCTTACCCCAGCAGGTCATTAGGCATCCCCTGGCATCAATTCCGGGATCACGCAATTGAATCCAGGGAATAAGGACCGCTGCTTCCACTATCAGTGGAAGCCAGGTCAAAGCTGAAAAAAAACACAAAGGTTAGTGAATAATAAAAATGTTTCACTAATTCTTCTTCAAATCGCTCTAAGAAGAGCTTGATTAAATTATTTGTTTTAGTTCTGAAAATAAATAAACAAATTGTTGTTTGTAAGTTTCACACCGAATTCTTCCTGGAGGGATATTTGTTTTATACAAATACCTCCTATATGAGAGCTGGAGCTCTTCCCCAACAAAATGAATACCGGCTGAAGATCTTGAAAAATCTGGCAGACTTAATATTGGGCACTTTTTTCAATCTTCTGTTCTTCTCGAAGGTTCTGGAATCTTCTACGAATTATTTTATATCACTGTCTCTTCCACGACAGAACATACTAATTTTCAAAATACGTCGAAATTCGATACGTTCTAGAACGATCACAATGTCGTCTGGAATGTTCGATGAATTATTATTATAACTAAACACTGTTATGCGCTAGGCGCTCACGTCGATACTTCGAAGCTTACTAAACTGCAAATCGGAGACGAACTATCGGCACAGCGAGCCGCTTGTCGAGAATGTGGTGTAGAAGAAATAGACTTTTTTTATTACGAAATACACCTAGGTGTGCTTCGGCCACGTTCTCGCGCTGAAATGATTTGCCATATCTCTTCCGACAAGGATATCTGAATGATAGGTAATTAATGTTTATTTCCTAAATTCCCTAATCTAACTTAGAATTTGTATTTACAAAGATTATAAAAAAAATGGAAAATTAACAAGATTTAAAAAATAACTAAATTTCCTGAAAGTTAACCAAGCCGACCGGGGCCTTCTACAAAAGGCACCACGTTGGCTAACACCGGCCTCAGTGTAGTTCCCTACGATCCCTATCTATACGAGACTCGAAATACACTTCGTTATTTACGCGGCCTAACACACGGAGGTTACTCGCGTACCCTTCCGGAAGGAGAAGGTTCGGTTTAACGCCCTGTCGGGCCTTAGGGCTGTGACTCACTCCTCGGAGAGTGTACCCCAGCAGGTCATTCCTAGGCATCAATTCCGGGATCACGCAATTGAATCCAGGGAGGTGAATACAATTTAATTTTAATTTTACCCTAAGCAGTATAAGATTCAAAAACAGCTTTAATAATTCTAAGGAACCATTTTATTATACGATATTATCGTGAAATATGCCACACCTCTGCTGTCATCAGGAAATTTGAAAATAATGGCGCTATTTTGTAATTTTTCATTTAGTTTTTCAGTATTTGCATCTCGCATTCGCTAAAGTTGTTAATGCTTCTGCCGCATCTAATTCTTCCCTTCCATGTATGAGAGATAAGTTATCACACGATATATCGGTAGATTTCTCTACCTTCTTCCTGGTAGATTTGTTTAATGTCCAATCAATATAACTGTTTTTACTAGGTTTAAAGTTTGCTGCACTTTCAAGCCATTTTGAGATCATAGACGGTTTGTTTTCGATTGCACTGGTATTAGGCTCTTGACAATCTTGGAGGTATTTTTCCATGATATGACTTTTATATTTACTTGAGCTTTGAGAGAATGGATTTGTTTCGATATCAATCTCTGTCGTTGAGCTTATAAAATAACATTGGTTTTGATTTTCATTGGTATTATTATTGAAACAGCGATCGTCCGGTAGATTGATTTGTTCAAATTGATTTTTCGTATAATCAGAGATTTGAAAGTTCCGATATATTTCCTCAGCATAGTTTGAATTTGGTTCTGATTCCTCCCAGATGCTGTCTTCTGAACATATACTGAAGTGTTCCACATTACCCTGTACTTGGTCGTTGTATGTTTTGATTAAATTTCCCCAAGTTTTCTGATGAGGATATTTGTCAGCATTCTTCAGTTTCCTTCTCCAGTTTGCGAACCAGTTACATACCTGTAACATTAAAATTGTGTTTTGAAAATTAACATTTTTTTTTATTTTGCGTATGTATTCTGCCAATACGCAAAATTCTTCCAACAACTTGGAAACCAAGATATGTATGAAAAACTGGCGGACCTGGCAGACGTTAGAGCTGTCCCAAAGCACAGTGCTTAGTGCTCGTGAAAGTGCTCGAAGCACTTTTGTGCTCCTAAACACTGTGCTCCCGAGCACTTTCGTAATTCAGTCCTTAGTGCTCCGAAGCACTTTTCGGGACTTTTCTGGATTACTAAGCACTAAGTTTTTTCGTTAAATGTTTCGCGAGCACTCCAGTACTCCGGAGCACTTTTCGGGATTACTAGCACTAAGCCTTTCCATATAAATTAATCTTGTCGAAACATGAAGTCGTGGCAGATGGCACCCGACGGCACCTCCACCAAAAAACAATTTTCTACGATAACTACTGCGTTTAGAAGTCTTGAAAAAATAGTACCATTTTGCAAGTTACTCTAAAAAAATAAGTCCAAAATAATTAAATATTACTTCTCCTTTTCAAACTACGTTGACGTATCGGAGACCAAATCTGTCTCCGTTATCAAAATCATTTTTTTATTATCGAATCAAATTGTTGTTTCGTTGACTGAAGTCAAAAAAATTCCACCAAAAATTTTGTATAAATGACGTTTGCTATTTTGATACAGGGTATGTGCGGTATGTCAAACTTCTTTAATGTGTTACATGTTTTGTTTTTTTTTTTCAGACTGAGCGAGGTTAAACACTCAAAAAACGATGTCAAGAAAACCACAAAACCAAACATTCAATCAATATCTCTATTTTATTGGAATCAAGTTGTTGATTGCAAAATAGTATATTATGTTAGAAGTGTTATAAACGTCCTTTCAGTAACGACTATTTTATTCACGAGTGCAGCGTTGCGGAACGACTGTTCAAAAAACAATTGTCTCGAGGAGTCCATAAATGCTTTACATATACCGTACTTTTTATACGAATTCACATTATTACCACAAAATTGTATGTTTTTAGGTTGATATCTTTTTTTATCATAAAAGTTTCAATTGACAGGTCAAGAACGACCTACTCTCTCAGGGTTTTCAACCACTTAAATCAAACAGTAACCCTAGCGATGTACTTAAAAAATGGAGTTGCTATGGTAACATTTTTAAAAAAATTCTTCGTATACAGATGTGATGTATTGATCATTTATCGTGGTACGCTGAATGCCATTTTAGATATGTGGGTAGTTTTTACTTGATGGAAATCCATAGCACTTCTTAGACTGTTAGAAACGTGAGTTACTGAAACTTGATATTTAACACGATAAGATTTCAGCAAATGATATTACATCGAGACATGTTTCGCTACACTGTAGTTTTCCAAGCGGTTAATGTAATAACTGTAATTTGTGAAAATCTTACGTGGTTGATTAAGCTTCAGTAACTTAAGTAACAGTCTGAAAAGTGCTTAGTGCTTCCTGAATGGAATTACTTGAAAGTGCTTAGTAATAGCGAGCATTTCATAAATAATAGTGCTTAGTGTTCGAGATTTTGGATCACTTTTCAAGAGTGCTTAGAGCTTAGTGCTCGAAGCACTTTTTGTCAGTGCTCGGCACAGCTCTGGCAGACGTTGCCCTTTTTCATTTCAAAAAATATTTGGAGTGGTGAAAAATATTGAAACAAAATCCTGAAACCCGATCGCAGCGCCGCCTACTGGGTGCAATTTTCAATCTAAACCATCCAGGGACCCACTCAACGTACAGTTCAGGATGAGTTCAGTAACATTTTCAAAGAAGGACTGATTACACAATGACGTTCTATTTCGATGTGAAGTTCATTGATATATGACGATATGGAAAACTTTCAACTATATTAGCGAAGTATGTCAGAAAGGGGGAGCTAGCAGCAACGATATACTGGCCATCAATTTCTATACAATTTGAGCCTATATAAACTTTCGATGCTTCAGTGGATTTGATCAATTACCGCAATCCATTTGATTCATCACACGAGGTTATCAATTGTAATGCATTTGCCAAGTAGTCTTCTATATTCTTAATGGATCGTTATATTCATCGAGCGGCTGTTATCGCACTTGTACAGTTGCTCATAAAACAGGTCAAGCTAGAGTTTTTATGAAATAGCTAATGTTCAAAAGAAGCTCGTTTCAAGAAGATACGAAGGTCCTCTTACTATTATACTGAACTGTTCATTGACGGAAGAGTTGCCGCAGCTGTATTTTGTGATTTATCCAAGGCTTTAGACTGTGTGAATCATAAGATACTATTGCGAAAACTTTATCATTTCGGTTATCGAGATAAAGAATATGCAAATGGTTTGGGTAATATACAGTGTGGTGTTTCACAAGGATCGGCATAGGCCCAATTTTGTTCTAATTATACGAATAATCTAACAACGCTTGACATTTCAGGAAATTTTACTCTGGCATTAATATGAGGAAGCTGAAAAAACTAAACAAAATGAAACAATACATTTTTCGAAAAAAATATTTTGGGAGAAACTGAATTTTAATGTTTTCCATTTGTTTTTTGGGAATTATTGATCAGTGTCTACAACCTGCGCAAACAGCGATTTCATAAAATGTAATAAAAATTTCGAAAATATTGAAAATTCTTGCCATTTATCGTTATATTATGTTTCTCTCTCCAATTTCGAAAACACCCTGTATATTTAAAACCAAGTTAGTGTCTTCAATTATTGAACAATCAGATAAACGAAAATATCAAGTTTTCAAAAATTCCAGGGCTATACATTAATAACGGTCTTATAATCAATGAAAAAACTTCATATCATTCATCGTTCATCATTCATCGCCATCTTCAGAAAAGCACAAATGAAACAGTTCTTTCGATAGGCCCTATTATAGCATGGAAGAATATATCATGTGGATGGAATGGAATAATTAAATTATATGTAACATATATACGAGCCAGAATAAGACCGACAAACTCCTTATTTCCATAGTGAGAGTTCTATCGGACCCTCAATTAATATAAAGCTTCGTACAGACCTGAACATTATGATGAACAACAAATAGAACAACGAACCGGACGGCGAACAGAACACTAATTTGGACGGGGCTACGAACGCTTTTGCAAACAGTTCCGCAAATCCTGGCAGTTCGGCGAACGGTTCGCAGCGTTCCCATCACTTATCGGTTTTCTCTTCGACATCAAAGAAAATGCTCGCGTTCGCAGGTTTGGACGGGTCGAAACAAAACGACTAATAGACCATTGCTGGTCCAGTGAACGGAGCACTACTGAAACATTTCTGGAAACAACTCAAACGTTCCGTTTGTTGGTCGACTCGTTAAAATCGAATACGTCTATTCCCCGTTCTGTTTGACTTTCGGTTCTTTTCTGTATGAACAAATAAGCATTAACAAAGAAACATTCAAACGAAAATTATAATAATCAAGAGCCTATAAATAGTTTTTAAAAATTAATAAAACACATTCAAATGTCTAAATTGAAACCAATCTCAAAAACTGCTATAAAGTGCGGAGAAAATAATACTTGGATTGATACAAATTATTACCTTGACCTAATAAACAAAAGAGATGAGCTGTATAAATCCATAAAAAAAAAACAGAATCCACCAAATGATGAAACTGGTGAAGAGTTCAGAATAGCAAAAAATAAAGTTTCGTAGTAGGGAAGATTATTGAAATAACAGTTTCTTTTTAAATACTGGGAAAATAAAAGTAGTAACGTAAAGTAACGATGGAATATCATAGTAAAGGGGTTCATAGAGGGGACTAAGTCTAAGATATATAGATAGATAGTCCTATGAGTACCTGGCGACCCTCACAGGTTAACAGCCTTGGTGTGGTATGAGCGCACTGCCACACTGGACAGTTTATAACCGCCCTACTCATGGGATAAATATGGAAAGTTTAATCGAAAATAAAACTGAAGACATTACAAACATCCCGGAGGTGAACGTAGTACCAACCAGCCCGGATGATAATGAAGTAGAATCCACCCCAAATGAAGACAAGGTTGTATCTACCACCAAGGATGCAAAAGAACAAGTGGTATGTATCAGTTTCAATAATGAGACGAGACATTTTGATGGGAACACCACTTAGGCCAAGAACGAACTCAACGCCAGAACAGACGGGCAAACGTTTCCCAGGGAGGACACCGAAATCATAGACATGAGACACCGAATAATGCTCAAAACTTGAAAAACATCGTTGAACAAATGGGAAAACAAATTAGTGATCTGGAGAAAGTAATACAAGCAAAGTACAAACCGAAGAAAGAATTTGTCGAAATATCTGCGAAGTTATCTCTACAACTGAAAAACTGAGTGGAGATTGAGTGGATATTGATGAATGAACCTTACTCTCAGCCGAGTTCAGTGCGATAACTGCAGGGAGTACAGCGGAATCAACAAAGGAAACAATGCTGAAGACAGACTGGAGGGACGGGATTTTTCCAAAACTGAAAACCTAACAAGTAAGTTTTTGTGACATCGACAGCGAATATACATGGATTCTTCCTAGTAATGCGGATCTACAATCCTCATACGAGTCAGTATCGGATGTCATAAATAGACTTGGGGGAAAAGAGGACAACCAAATTCAGAACAAGAAAAAAGGAGAGGTCGCAATGATGGTTCACTCCCTAGGGTTTGATAACAATAGTAGTTGCCGACTTTACCACATTATTCACCTACAAACTAGGCTCAATGTAGCAAATACCTGTCAGAAAACAATGATCCCCTGGCTGATACCACGTGGGGTATCGAATTATATCTAAAAAATGTAAAACATCAGTCGGCAACGACTGTAGTAATTCCAAAAGAACTCTAAGCTCTGTGTACAGATATCTGAATGAATCTCTCAACCCGGAGAATCGGAGTGCTTCTTGATCTGCGCACGAGGTGGAGCTGCTGATACCCGTCTCACTAGCGTAAAACCGGATTGCCAAAATAGACGGAGTGGTATGACGATTTGGACATGGAACATAATATGGCCTTATGGCTATCTATGGTGACCTACCCGGTACTGATGACGAGGCAACATCCTCGAAAGTCTACAGGTGGCCCCACTGTCCGAATCAAAACGAATTTCTGGATTCCGGGGAGCACTTGCAATTGTTTCCTCTGAAATGAGGTACATTGCAAAAGTATCTGTAAGATAAAATTCAATACCTATCGTAGCATTAACAGCGAATTAGTTCTTTTCTGACAGGTATTTTCGACATTGAGCATACTTGATATTTTTGTATCTAGAATGCGAAATGATACTTTATTTCGAATTCGAGATGCAAACAATATTTTTTTGAAAACTGCATTGAAACGGATATAAGAATGAAAAATGTACACATAAGTTTCTGTCATTGTTAATCGACATTTCGTGTTTGAACCAAAACGAACGAACCAGGTTATACTGTTTGCATGACTTCGTATGGTAGCA
Source organism: Chrysolina haemoptera (assembly GCA_958298965.1). Taxonomy (NCBI): domain Eukaryota; kingdom Metazoa; phylum Arthropoda; class Insecta; order Coleoptera; family Chrysomelidae; genus Chrysolina; species Chrysolina haemoptera. Next base: position 31,609,909 of record OY282594.1, on the reverse strand, counting down.
ACGTAATAAGTAATAAGCAGGACGCAAAAGTCTTTTACGTTCTAGAACGAAAAAGAGACACTGTGGTTTTAACGAAAATGTCAATATTTGACTTTAGTTTTCGAAAATAGATATTTCGTATCTAGAATGCGAAATGATACTTTTGCGTTCGAGAATGGGTTATTTTGCTAAGCTTCAGCGAGTAAAAAGAGTAAAAAACATCGGTCGGTACCGACTATAGTTATTAAAAGTGATTTTGTTATTCAATTAGTGATAATCGTAAACGCAAGAAAATGTTTGGTTTTGTTGTACATGATTTATATTTGCGGCTTACCTGTACATATGTCAGGCCAGTTTGAATAGCCAATATTTTTTTCTCGTCCCTGCTGGGATACGGATTTTCTCTTCTCCTAACCAGCCAGTCTTTCAGGTACCGTTTGATTTCGGGGGTGAACAATGTTTTGGGCGGTCTTTTATCTTCTTCGTAATTTTTTCTGAAAGAAACTTCATGATTTACTACTGTATTCGGAAAAACAAAAAATAGTAAATGTGAAAGGACACTGATAGCTAAATTACATTTTACGAGATGAGATAATGTGAATCACTGTAATTGAAATTGGTTATTATTACAAAGGATTGGTCATGCATGATGAACTGGTATGTTATTATCAAATTTGCAGGATCTTTGATTGTTGTGGTTATAAGGATTCCCAACATCAGTAAAATGATAATGGAAGTCTCTGGAAGTTATCTTTTTCTATCAAGGGACTTGACTGATTCAATAACTCCTAACATAAAACAGCTGACCATCTACCGATTGAAATTCATCATTAGAACTACAGTATGAATCTCATGACATATTATCATCCAGGAAACAGCAAAAAGGAAAAGCGGAAATGAAAACCACCTTTCTTTAGGATGACATAATGCACAATCGCTCGGCGACGCGGCAGAAGAATGGTATGTACGTTCATGGAAATCGTCCTTCAGACAATTTCGATCCAAGGCTTTTCTTTTTTATATTATTTGTCTTCACATCTCAACGAGCGCAATGAGGTTTTCCTGTGGATATGATTTCGCACAGTCATGGGCATTTTATCGATAAGGCTAATTAGGCTAAAGCCTTATGCACCGCAGATTTTTAGGGTTTTAAGGATTGGAATCAATATTTACAAAGGGGAAAATAGAATATGATGTCTTTGGGCGATTGCTTCACTCTGAGAGAAGGATTCGTGGGCATGTCAATTTGTTACCTATCACAGCCGACTCCGGCAATAGTCATTATTGTTGGATCATGAATCTCTCTAGGTGGGTTACTAGTGAGCTAGCCGCTCTAAAATCACTTTTTACTATTTTAGAATTAACAATATACTAAAATGGTAACCAAAAATTCATTGATGTTCGAACATTTGAGATACAAATGAAATTGCCATTTGTGGAATATGCTGACTTTTGATTCAGTTCTTCAACCAATTCAAACCAATGAGCCAAACCAGGAATACATACTCTAAGAATTATGGTTTACATGTTGAAACTTGCTCAACAACCATGATGTTATGCTCACGCTGGATTATAAACTCACTTGGATCCCTCTCCCTCATATTGAAACTGCAATAAATTACGAAAAAATTGTTACCGCTGAGGTTTATGTCAGTAAGCATCTATAAGAAAGCTGGTGCACTAGCTTTAAAAATTTTACAAGGCTGAGAAAACGAGCCCAGTTGAAATTTGTCAAAGTCCACAAATGCTGCAGTTGAAATTTTTACGAGTGCGAGAAAAATAATTTCAACTGCACTCGTTCAGTTGAAATTTTTCGTGTGCTCGTGGGTGTGGTTGAATCAGATAGCTCGAGTTCACCAAAATTTTGACAGAGTCCGAGAATGCGAGCAAGTCAAAATTAAGTCTGAACGCATTGATTTGGTTGAAAATTTTACAAGTCCAAACATATTCGCTGGCACAGTGGAATTTTTCCAGAGTCCCAAGATATTCGCTGGCGCATCAAAGCAAGTCTGGTAGAATTTTGCAGCGCAAGAGGTGCTGGTGAGAGAAAATTGAGAAGTATGCGATGCATTCAGAAGAGACGTGGGTTATGGAAGCGTTGAGTTTCTCATCGTGTAGGGAATATTGGGGTTCAGGGCTGTGGCTTGCGGGACACCAATAATGAAAGCGTTTCTTGAGGTTTACATACCTCGCTGGCAAAACCATTTACAAATGAGTCATTAGTTAATTAGTCCACTGTGTACGTATCATATTCATGATTGTGAGTTTACATTTTTTTTTACTAATTGGAAGTATCAAATAGATAGTTTTTATCTGTGTTAACAGGAAGTGTCATCATTTTGGGCCATGTAGATAGATATGCCTTCAGTTTTTGATAATGGATAAGTTAATTCATAAAAGTATATTCTGTAACAAGGTTAGAATTAAAAATTCGATGCGAGTTGGAAGTTTCAAATTTCGTTGCGATATACCAGGTGTTGAATTTTTCGCCACAAAAAAAACACTTGAAAAATAAACAATTCCTTCCTTATTGACTTTGCGAGAAGAAATAACTTTTCTAAAACCAAAATAAAAATTAGTTATTTATGTGGAACTAAAAGTCAAATTTCTCATTAACAATTGATTCTTCATGTAAAATCCCGATTTTCTTGGTCGGGTTCCTGTTTTGGTCATGTAAAGTAAAAATAAATAAATAAATAAATAAATAAATAAATAGGGTTTTTATTTCAAAGTTGGCAATTAAAAATTCACAATTCATGACGTATCACATTTTTTATGTCCCACGCTTCTTAACCCAGGGGGGTCAGGGGAGGATGGGAAAAAAGGCGCAGAAGTAGCGACCCTTCCGCTCCTTTTCAGGGGAGCTAGAAGGGCGCCCTGCCAAGTCGGGCACAGAAACCCCCAAGAAGGGGGCGCTGATGCCCGGCCCCGCTGATGTTAACGGAATGACCGGACATTTCATGAAATTGCGGCGGCGACTGATAAGAAACACGCCTCCTGCATTGCTTATGCGTGTGGTGAAGTATTATTCCATGTAGATATTCCTTGTAATGCGTTTGTGAGGTTGGTTATTTCGATGACAAACCCCGGAAAAGGCTGAGGCAAAAAACCGGGTCAAGGTACTTCGCGTTTCAGGTTACACCTCTCGTCTTGGTTCCCTACGGAACCGGTTCATCACGTCGTTCCTGGAAGATATCCAGCGCCTGATATATGAGCCCGCCATGCTTGCGGGGCTCATTATCATATACCCTAAGCTTGGTAATGACCTTGGTGAGGGGACTGTTATGGATGAAGTACTTATAGAACTTGTAAGCAAGCTCCCTTAAAGTTTCCAACCGAAGGTACCTCCTGCTATTAGTGATAATACGGAGCACCTTGTTCTGCATCCTATCCAGCCGCATAAGTGGGGTGGTTTTCAGACTGCAGAACACTGGACAAGCGTACGTCATTGCGGGTCTTATGATCTGCTTGTAGACAAGCAATTTATTGTCTAGACTCATTTTAGAGCCTCTGGCTATCAGAGGGTAGGTGCGCTTTAGCGCCGCTCCAGCCCTCTGAATAGCCAAGGTTATATGTCTGCCAAAATTGAGACGCTTGTCCAGCTGTACTCCCAGGTATCGCGCAGTGTTCACGTTTTCAACAGCTTCGCCGTTGATCACCAACTTCCGGTAAAGTTTTGAGTACGTGTACTTTTTCGTGAAGTTGATGGTCTCCGACTTCGCCGGATTCACCACGATCTTGTTCTCAGCCAAATAGGGTATGACCTTCCTATCCAAGTGAACTTGGATCCTATATTGGGCAGCGACGCTCGAGAAGGAATGGGCAAATATGGCGGTATCGTCGGCATATATCGCCGTGCCCATATCCGGTCTCTCGCACTGAGGAAAGTCATACGTATTTAGCGAGTACAAGTGTGGCGACAAACTTGAACCCTGCGGAACACCTGCTTCTATCGGAAACTCAGCGGAGCGAGTGTTATTTACTCGCACCATAAAAGTTCTCCCAACAAGGTAAGAGTTAATCAACCTTACCATGTATGAGGGCATGCCTGCCAACAGCATTTTAGAGATAAGACCCATACCGAGTCAAAGGCCTTTTTCATGTCCAGCAGGACCATGACTGTGTTGAGTCCACGTTGAGCTGCCTCTTTCACCACGTGTACAATCCTAACGACCTGAGAAGTGGTACTATGACCCTTTCTAAAGCCGAACTGCACATCGGGGATCATTTTGAGTTTCTCCTCGAGACTCAACAACCGTCTCAGAAGGATCTTCTCCACTACCTTGGCGATCACACTCAGAAGTGAGATGGGGCGATAGCTGTCAAGTTTATGGCCATCCTTACCTAATTTCAGAATAGGTATCACCAGTGCCTTCTTCAGACAATCTGGATAACACCCCCATTTAATAATGGCATTGATCAAGTAGATGAGCTGGGCGAGGACTTTCCGCGGCGCATTCCGAAGTAGAATGACGTCCAAGCCGTCCGGCCCAGGTGCCTTATTCGTCGGAAGCCTTTTTATGACTTCCGTCAGTTCCTCATAGTTTGTCATTATTTTGGCAAATCTATGAGGACCAATAGGGAGGGAGACTGACTCTCTAAAGTCTTCCGTTATCTTAGTATTTCGTCTGTGTCCCTCACTAACGTCCGGCACCCTTTTGTGTACGCCGGCGAAATGTACCCCGAACAGTTCCGCCTTCTGAGGGTCCGTCGCTAGCCGCTCGTTCCCACTCTCCATGGCTGGAATTGGCGCGAAACGCTTAGATATTCGTTTCGTCATCCTCCACAGAGAGCTGTCGCGAGGGTCTAACTTCTCCAGCTTATCCTTCCACACCCTATCGTTATTTTCGTTGATCAACTGAGAGATCTCTCTTCCCAAATTCAACATGTCGGTTTTATGGACAGGGTTTCGAGTACCCTGCCACTTTTTGCGAAGAGAGTTCTTCAGCGCGATCATCTCCTTAACGTGGGGTGGAAGGATATTCCGGTTGCTCTTGACCACAGTCTTCCTGACAGAACGCTCACGAGCTACTTGAATATTTCTAATGAGAGTAAGGGTAACCTCCTCAATTTCATCTTTTGAGATGTTTGACTTGATTAATGTCATAGCATTCAAAAGCCTTCGGAACTCTTTCCAGTCTGCATTCCGATAATCGTACTTTGTCGTAGGAGGACGCTCGTCCATCCTGCACTTTAATCGAAATACAACTGGATCGTGATCCGAAGTCATCTCGTGGATGGCCTTGAGTTCACTCATATTAGTAATATTCTTATTCACTACCAAGTCAACTATGGTCGGAGTGGTCCCGTTCCAGGGGTAATGTGTTGGCTCTTCCGAGTGCACGATTACCGCATCATTGTCCAGAGTATATTCCCACAGCGTCTTACCATTGGCATTCGGCTGGGACTTACCACTCCACTCGGGTCGCCTGGCATTAAAATCCCCCGCCAGCAACACCTTATGACCGGTGTTACACAGATTCTCCAAATCGGCACAGGAGAATCTCTGATTTGGTGGATTATATACCGCGAATACGCAGGTCCCATCAGCGAGTCTAACACCTACGTGCTCTATCGAGCTACGCTGAGGCGGGATCCGCGCATGCGCGATACCATCCTTGATAAGGATGGCCACCCCCCCCCCTCACTGCCTGGGGACGATCTACCCTGATAGTAGTGAAGCCCTTGAGACTAAATCTATGGTCCGGCCTGAGCCATGTCTCACATATGAGCATAAGGTCCACTCTATGCCTGTCGATAAAGTCAATAATAAGCGGAAGCTTATTATTGACTGAACCGGCGTTGTACATGCATACCCTCATAGCTTGCTCAAAAGCTATATCGCTGGGAATCACCCAGAACCTCTATGGTAGCCATAGCCTTCTCCAGCGGGGTTTTAGCTTGAGCGAGTCTGGCGATCAAATCGTCCAGAGCTCTGCTCAGCTCCGCAAGGTTTATCATCGAACCAACATTTTGAATCTTAAAGTAAAAAGAAATCTACTTCAATAAATTACGGAAGTTACGGGGGTGTTTCCATGAGAAGTGATAAATGTTGGGTTTTTCAAAACTGAACATTTTTCAGCAAAAATCTATATGAGTAGTAAATTGGTTTCCTGATTTCGAAGTCGTTGAGAATTTGAGCCTATACTGTCCCCTAATATATTTTTTTTCAAAATTGGGTAAGTCCATCGCCCCTGGCGAGCAGTTTATGTCACTCAGATCAACCATGGGCAAGAATTTATTATACTTATCACCTGTGTATCTACTGATCCTGAAATTTACAGGTGCATTTCAAGTATTTCCATCAGTCCTGAGAGTTTCATCATTCTATCTCAATTATTATGGAAGATACGAGGGTGTTTTCATGAGATGTAAGACAAATTCGAAGTTTTCATAACTGATCACGAATCTGAAGGAATTTCGAGCCTATTTTGCCCCTAGTATATTCTACCGTAAAAATGAGTTGTTCCATCGCGAGTGACGGGTTAACCCAATTGAGGTGGTAAGGGCATTTTAAGCATTTCCATCAGTCATAATAGTTTCATCATTCTACCTCAAATAGATACGAGGGTGCTTCCATGAGAAGTGAGACAAATTCGGATTTTTCAAGACTGGAATTTTTCGAAGAAAAAAGTGTGTATATATAGTAATTCGGTGGTCTTGATCACGAATCTGAAGGAATTTTGAGCTTATTTTTCCCTCTAGTATGTTTTGAATTGGTCAGAACAATAAAATTGTTGACTGCCTGACAATGAGTATAAACATTTCTAACTTGGATACGTGGTTCGTTTCAAATTAAGTTTCAACTAGTGACTGAAGGTGTGAAGCCTTTGTTGCAAAGCAAATAAAGAGACACAAGTATGCCTTTTGTGACTTACAGCTTTTCCTTTTTTGGAGAATGATAAAGAACGGGCCCTTATAATCAACTCCTAAACATGAAAACGCCTTTTCCTGCGTTACTCGAGAAGCAGGTAAGTTTTCCATAACTGGAGTACAGGAAAGAGGTCTTGTACGGAAACATTTATAACATTTGGAAACAATACTACGAATAACACGTTTGGCAGAAATAATCCAGGACTGTTGAACAATAAGATATAGGTGTTTGGTGAAACTCCTCAACTATCAAATGGGTGAGTCTATTATTTTTAGGTTAAAGGAGGGAAATTTAGCATCGAATGCCATTTTGGAGTTCATAAGTCGACCGCCCACCCTGAGCACTCTGTGTTCTTCCATAAAAGAAAGGTATCTCAGAAATTTTGAACAAATAGTTTTCCTTTTAACCTTCATAATTTCCTCACCAAGAACCTTACCCTGAACATATTTCACCAACATTAGGAAAGCCGACTCCATTTCCGTTTCAGTTAATTACCGCTTATCTTATTCGCATTCCAGTAGTTGTGAATCAATGCGGTGGTTTCGATGGACACCGTAAGTGACGTAGCCTTTTCTTCGCTATTGAATTCGACGGGTTTCGACTCAGTTGAGAAAGTCAGAGTTTCTGTACTCAACCAGGATGGGCTACTTCACCAAAGCGGATAACAGTTCCGAAGGAACAATTCCCCGTGAAGCACAGTCAGCGGGATTATCTTCACTTCGAAGATAATGCCAAAATGGGGAAAATGTTTGGTCATGAATGAAACTCACCCAACCGAGCGAACCCGCTACAAACGTCTTCCAGTGCGGGGATGATTTTATCTATGAGAGAGTGACTTGAGAGTCTGACCAACAATAAGTATTTGAGTAGGATATTTTGTCAGGAAATGACATCAACTGTTGTTGTAAATCCAACGCTTCCTGCTGTGAGTCACAACCCATAATGATATCATCAACATTACATTGAAGCAATGGGAAAGGAATCACACTCATCAGTGACCAACTGCAAAAACGACTGTATTCAAATTGAATTCTTGGAGAGGTTGGTTGGTCATCTCTCCAGAAAATTCTCTGATTCTCTGGGAAGGATTGATCAGTATTTGGAGAAACATTTTTTTGACGTTAGTAGTAAACACAATTTTATGGATACCAAAGGACACCACCACCAAGGACACCATATCTGTTTGAAGTTTTCTCCCAGTACATAGTGTGTCATTTAAAGAAATTCCAATGTCTGTTTTTGAAGAAGCTTCAAAGATAACTGACCTTAGTAGTAACAGCATTGGGTTTCAAAATGCAGTGATGAGGAATGAAACAAGAGTGATTCAAATCGGCTAATGGTGCGGCAGGACTCATATATCCAGATTCCAAATAGTCCTTCATGAAAGTGACATAATCCCTTTTCAGGCTGGTATTTCTATCAAATTTTAAGGCATAAAATCGTAGTGCCACTGAACGAAAGTCTCCCAAGCAAGGATTTTCTGTTTTGGATGGTAAGGAGACTATATACCTTCCAGAGGGATTTCTAGAAACAGTGTTTTGATAGCTGCTCACATGACAGATATTCTCATGAAATATTGATTGTATTGGGAGGTTCTTCAACATCCCAGAATGATTTCATTATTTCAGAAATTGTATGTGAAGTCGCCAAAAGGAGGTCTATAGGCGAGGATGCTTCGCAGGAGACCTTACCCATTAAGATCCAACCAAAGACGGTGTTGAAAGCGATAGATGTATTGGTGTTTCCGATCAAACGATCATCTCGCAAAATTAAAGGGGAGTTCTGCTCCAAGCAGAATATCAATAGGACCCTCCACATTGAAGGTTTCATCAGCTAGCGGAAGACTGGAAATATGTTCCAAGTTTATATTATAAGCTTTCTGGCTTGGCTGATCCACACAAATCTTGTTCAGTACAATGCCCTCTAGGGTAAATGATGGTTCGGAGAGACCTCTACGACGAATGGTGAAGATTGTTTGTCCTTTATTCATCACTTCCGACTCGTGGCCTATGCCTCGAATTGACACTGAGTGTCGCATTCGTGACAGGCCAAGTCGCTTGAAGCAACTTAACAGTACCGTGTTATGACTTGCAAAGCTGAATCTTTTCGCGAGTGCCGATTTGGGATAACTATCTTCAGGAGATTCTCTAAAAAGTGCTGTCCCAAAGCCATAAGAAGTATTCGTGGGTTCTGAGTTAGTAGATTTTACATTGTCCGTGTTCGACAAGGAATTACCTAAATGAAGAAAGCTGTTACGTCTTTGGTTGCATAATTTGCAGGAAAATGTAGATAAACATGATTGGGTCGCATGCGAGAAACTAAGAAAATTCAAATACAGATTATGTTGAAAAGGGGAACATTCTCTATGAAAATTGAAAAATGATTTCACAACAGATTTTAAGAATATCCTATTCATAATTTCGAACAAAAATCACAGTTTATGTCGTTTGGCCAAATATGTCTATCATGAGGAGATTTGTTCAAGAATTGAAAGCATTTGAAAATATTGTGGGAACCTTTACAAATTATACACGAGAGATGTCATAGAAGACTAGCGCCTAGCGACAGCCCAGATATTTTGGTTGACGAGCATATTGACATAACCTCCAAATTGGCAGCTTCCTTGAACTGATTTCTCAAAAACACATAAACAGGTAATTTTTCACAGTTTTCAATAATTCTGCCTTCCGCAAAACCCGTAAATTGCAATTTTTCACATTTTTAAAGAAGGCTGAATGGTTGAAAAAAATGTGAAAAATTGCGATTTACGGGTTTTGAGGAAGGCAGAATTGTTTTTGAGAAATCAGACCAAGGAAGCTGCCAACTTGGAGGATACTGTCAATATGCTCGCCAGCCAAAATATCCGGGCTGTCGCTAGACGCTTGTTCATAGAAGAGTGTTTATGAGTAACAACGCCTTTTGAGATCGGCTTAGTGTTCGGGCTTCTTACTTTGATGGTTTGGCAGAAGCAAATTGAAATGAATAATTGGCACAATCGAGAGCGGTACAATGTTTTTTCAGAAAATCCAGCAAGCATTTTTTAAGTGGGCATATCACACGGAGAAGTGTTTGCATTCATTTCAAATCTTTGACTAATTTCGCTACCGAGTTTCTCAACAACTAAGTTAAATAGAATGAAATCCCAACTTTTCACAGAAAGTTATAAGGATTTTAATGCTGCTATATTTTCTGTAAAGAGGTTCAATAATTTTCGAAGCAAGTCTGTTGACGTACAATCTTTGAGAGCATCTCTAATCTCCGACCAATACAATGTTGCTAATTGTCTTTTATTTTCAAATTTTTTTCCAATAATAATAAGCTATCTCATAGTTATCAGCTGATAATGGTACACCCTATACAGTGGTTCTTTGAAATTTCCATCAAATCTTGGAAGTTGAATTTTAGGTAACCTGATGTTACTAGAGTTATTATTTATAGCAGGAATCTGATAAACCTAATTAGATCAGGGGTTACTCGGAGACTGTTTGAAGAGATCATGATGAATAGTGGATATATTAAAATAAAGTGAGCTCTTATACAAATAAGAGCTGCTGCGTCAGAAGCAAGCAATGAAATAACCTTGGAATGGATCTCTTCAAAGTCCCTGATCAACGACTTCAACCTTTCAAATCTCAGTTTAAATATGGTTAGTTTCTTTTCATCAGACAAAGCTTCATTTGCAACATCGGAAATTTCCTGAAGTCTATTCAAGCAGAAATCACGATTTGCTTCAAGAACTTATAACGGCTGAGCCATTATGAAATTTCAATGTGATGGAAGTAATTCAAGAAATGAAAGTAATTAATTATTAATGAAAATTGGACCACCTTGTAAGAAAGATGAAGATGTCAAACCCCTCCCGAAACAGGAGCAACTCTCAGTTAATAGATCCAATAAAAAACTCATATACGTTTTGTATCCGAAAAAAACCCTGTCGTGTTTGCACCTTTTTTTGTATTCACTAACGATAAGTTAAATGCCCAAATAAAATGATATATTTCGTGTAATTTGGTGGTGATGAATTATCAAGAGGAGGGAAATGGCGCAGTGGATAGCGCCGGGGCTCGTGATCGAAAGATCGCTGGCTCGATTCCCAGGCGGGCCAAGGTTTTTTTCATTTTCAGATGTAAAAAATCTGAATGATTAGATCTTAAAGCCGGCTGGGAATAACCCTCCACGATTCACTGCTGCGTTAATAATTAACAGTGCTGCTCCTAAGGTGGCGTGTGGAGTTAGTAACAAGGCCAACACACCAAGATAAAAAAATTATTGTAATGATCCTTAACTCGAGTGGACCAGAAATAAATGTGATTCAGATTTTGCTGGAGGTGGACTGTATATAAAAAATATTCGTTTAAAGACCTTTTAAACAAGGGAAGATTGACTCACCATTGCTACTGGCTGGAGGCTGCTACTGGGTACCCAGGTGGTGATCTTCTGTCTTGAGTAGTAACACTCTAAAATGTAAGAACTGGAGGGACTGCCTGTTCTTGTCAAGGTTCGATGGTTTACTGATTCGCGCGGCGCATCCCCACCCGGTGACAAATGCAAATTGAATTCTAGAAGGTTCCTTTTACAGGAAGCACACGCGAAATTCCAAGTATTATATTGGAAGAAAAATATGATAATTTCTTAAATTAGTCATTCTTAATAAATTATAAACCAAGGAAAATTTCCAAAATAATAATAACAATAATAATAAAAATAGTAAAGGACCAGAATAAACACCCTCTTGCAGGTCAAAATTCCCAAAATAATAAAAACAATAATAATTAAAATAGTAAAGGACCAGACTATACACCCTCTTGCAGGTCAAAATACGGTTGCACTTGCCTATTTACCATAGTTCCTCCGATGACGGATAGAATTGAAAAAAATCTTAGGAAAACACAACATTACAACAGTATTCAAACCCACAAATAAGATTGACGAATCAAATTCATAAATAGAAGAGAAATATTTTGTGAAAATCTCTAATACTCTTTCTTATTTCTTGAATCCAATTATTTATATCAAAGAGACATATTCACGAAATGAAACAATTTGGAATGATTTATAATAGAAACAGCACCAGCTTTACAAGCTATCAATCGAAATTGAAACCACAATTATTGTGACATTTTCACTATGCGTAATTTGTCACATTTGTTTAGTTTCTGAAGAACTGACAGTATCAACCATAGAAGCTTTACATTAATTCTGTTTTCTCAATATGTTCAAAATACTCTGGTGATGTGAATTAAGGTTGAATAGGCGAGCGAAGCGAGAGCGCAGGGGTAGGATTCTGTGTACCATAGAATTATATTCTCGACAGTTTTATCTCTTTCTCTCCCATGAATTCAACCATAATGTCATCTTACTTTTTCTATCGACAATAGAATTCTATAGCACACAGAATCTCACCTCTGGACCGACATTTCGGAATTCAAAATATCATTCAATTTTGTAAATGGTGTCGACTCATTTAATCATATTGACGATGCTCGAAAAATTTGGTAAACTGCTTCCATATACGCTATTTTTACTCTTCACTATATATAATAGAGCGTGTTGATTGGTCTTCTCAAACGGGAAACAAAAGTGTGATTGGTTGATGACTGATATTAAACAGACGAAAATAGTTATTTATGCAACAAGTGCAAAAAAGTGAAATTGTCTGACGAGGCCGTTAGGCCGAGTTGGACAACACGTTGAGTGCAATAAACAATTTTTGTACGAGTTGCATACAATATTTTTTCTACGTTCATGCAAAAAGCAAAAAATGATTCATTAAGGTACGGCGCTAGCTGTTGGAAAATTGAAAGCGCAACTTAAATAATTGATTTTTACTATCGATTTGTATTGAAACAGATCACTATCATCTATTTTCCATTAATAATACTCATTTTAAAACTTTCAATTCTGTAATTGTCAGAATTAATTTTTGACTGACGTTTCTGTAACTACAAATGCATTATAAAAATTAAAATCATAGTAGCCGTGAGCGCGTATGTTATCACGAGGTGTGGTCATAGTACAGACAGTTTGCTCTATGCAGGTAGACGGTTTAGAACAAAGCGGATCAGCTTGGATTATGGAGTTTTTCTCGGGAAGGCATTGTTTGTTTGAATCTGGCTGCTAACATTAATACAAAATAATATAAAATATGTAACTGTTCAAAACGTATTGCCAATCTCACAGAATATCTGCTAAATATGTAGTGGGTTTGAACGTTTTTGTTTGTCATTATGACAGCACGTTGAAGCAGAATGACAGATGAGTGCAATAAAAACCAATAAACTTCTTTTCCCACTAAATATAGTTCAATAAAGTTTTGCTTTTTGCATGAATGTAGAAAAAAATAATTAAACCAGTCTCTTATACTTGCTTTGTTTTTATCTTCAATTACAGAATAATGATTATTAATTGATTCATATACAGTTGTACAAAAAATATCGAACAGAAGTATTTCTGAAGGGTTCTATAGAAAGTATCCCAGTTGTTAGCCCAACAGGTAACTTGGTGAGTATTGTGTGTATTAAAATATTGTAATAAAAGTACGTATTACTCTCACAGATTTAATATTTATTTCATATTGGTTTTGTTAGAAATTAAATGAAGTTCCAGCCAATGGAACGAGTAAATGAATTTTAATGCATTAGTATACCAAAGTATAATGTATATATTATCACCTCACACTCAAAAGCGCAGTCAAACCATTCGTCACCAGTACATTTATCGATAAATAATCATAATTATATCACTGTTACCAGTGGACGTTTAATTATACTGTTCTCTTGGTATCAGAATGTGGAATTTCTTGTATATCTCACAAAGAAAAATAAATTATTTCATGCAACAAAAAAAATTGTATTTTCCACTTTTTTAACATGTTCTTCTGAAAAAGCCTACACGCATTAGTGTGTATTTTCTCCTACTTGTTGATTTGATATTAATACTTTGAAGTAGGTACACAATTCACTGAAAGTCCGATGAACAAAAACATCATATTTTGATAAAAGGTACAGATTTGTATCTGTCCACTTATATTTTACTCAGTATAAATAAAAACACTCAAAGTTAGTAATGTTATGAAAAATTGTATTAATTAAGTTTTTAAATTTCTAACCTGCTATAACGCTTATTTCTTATAGGTCTTCGTGGTCTCTCTCGATACTTTTCTCCAGTTCTTGATTCCATCATTCCTAATTGAGAACGTTGGATATAAAAATAGCAATATGTTGGATAACAGTCAAAAACAAGATGGTCGATATCTTTTTATGTAGTTTTTAATGAGTTTTATCAGAAATTGATAGAATATTCATGTGTTTTTCCAAAATAAGTGTAAACTATTGTAATGAAAAAATGCATGACATTCTAAATGAATGTTTATATTCAGAACTTACTCTCGAATTGCAACAAACACGCTTGTCTTGTCATTGAAAACATGATAGCATTAATATTCAAACCGTAATGTTTTTCATTGGTAACAGTAAGTGGGTAGGTATATAAATCAACAAACATTCAATTATGAAATACCATACCTCAATAGTTCAAAAATCTGATTCGAAATTTGTGACAGTTGTTTTGTAGTAGGTAAACAAACACCATAGAAGATTGGGAAAAACTGAACTTACACAATCTGGGGACATCTAAATACTGTTTTATTTTCAGATCTTTCAGTCTCCCGCGTAGTGTTTTTATAATTCCTTCACGATTATATTTCAGTAGATTCACTTGTCTATGCACATAGGCGCATATCATCCACAATTTGTATACTCACTATTGAATAATCTTGAAGGAAAATTACTTTACGGTAATTTCATGAAAAATAAATACAAAAAAGTAATTATCATTTTCATCCTGATATTTCGTTGAATGGAGTTTCAGTTGATACTTACTCATTTATGACAGAGAATTTCCCTTTAATTCACTGGAAGAACATAATATTAATTCTCGAAAAGTAGATGTAAAAATCCTTTTAAAAACAAGTTTTTATTTATAAACTATTGAACTAAAAAGTGAAAATAATATTAAGGGTATGAAAACGAAGAACTTTTAAAGTTTATATTTCCTTGAAAGAGGCTTTATACCGAGGGCAATGACGTTTCACACGTCTTAAAGCTTTTTAGAAAGTAATTATTTTCATACACCATATAATAATATATTTATTATATTTCAGATAGATGACAGTTCATTTCACTACGTTACATAATAAAATGTAAAAGTAGCGGTTTGTTAAACAATTAAAGTATTAAAAACAAATAAAAAATTGGAAAATGAAAAATGTAATTTTTTTGTAATATCTAACGGAAAACAACTACTTCCCGTACTACTACTACAGATTTTCGATGAAAAATTTTAACTTCTGTAAAACCCAGTTCTCACCAGGGGGTGTTTACATGAAAATTTAAACAAATTTGGTTTTTCAGAACTGAAAATTTTAATAAGATAAACATACTTCATATAAAATATTACATAACAAAATATACCATGCGTTAACAAATATCCAGAACAAATTTGAAGCAGTGATTTGGATTGTACAATTCACTTCAGCAAAACAATTTTTTCACTATTAGTATGTATTCATTAAAGCGCAATTATCTTGAAAACGGTTGATTTTTTCGGGTTCAACAATTTTAAATTTTTCACTTAAAATTGAATGAAGAAATTAAAAAAAAAAAAATTCCTGATTTTACCAGTGGCGTAAAAAATAGGGGATGAAATGCCACTGGTGGCAACTAAAACTGTAATTTTTCCTTTAAAATGAAGCTATTATTGAACAAAAACACTTCTCCAAATTGAACTGTAAAATTTCCAAAATTGTGGAAGTTATGAATAGAAAAAAGATTTAATTTTTCATATTCAACAGCCTGTATCTGTACAACACACCGCTACTCAAGGGTCTGACGATTGATTTTGAGATGGGTATCACATGATCTACCAACGATTAAAAAAATCCAGCCTGCATACTATGACGTAGTCCGAGTAACAGTAAGTACTTCCCGGGCTAGTAGGTGTCTGAGCATTTGGAATTTTTGAGTTAAGCTGCAGGGTGCTGGAAAAGGAGGGTATGTTTTTTTTGGGCCTTCTCCGGGTCATAAGATTTTGCACACTTTTAAGTCTATAAAAAAGAAACATTTTCTCACAATATCAACTTTCAAGCCAGTCCGGAACATCTTCAAGTAAGTTCTTTTAGAGGAGAGTTTGTGAAGACAAAATGTGATAAAATTGACATTTTGGCAACAAAGCGTGTTTTTATCCTAGGTTTCAACACAGAACACCTTAACTACACAGAAGCGGCGGCATTCAAAGGCGGACCTTTGATCTTTTGGGGTGAAATTTTCGTGACCTTAATTAATGTCATTTCTTGGCGGTAAATTCAAATTGTTGGTTGAAATACAATTCTTTGGAAATATCCGATAAGTGGCTTGCGCTTTATAGTTCTTATTATTTAGAGGGTACTTGTCATTTATGCCTCCTAAACTCAAATCTAAAATCAAAATGCGTCGATTTCAATTCTATTTGGAGATACGGCCCTAGGAAGGTCCAAATAACTTCGTTATATTCATCAGCAATCTACATTCACTTATTTACGTCACATACGAACGGAAAAACTTGGATATCCAGAAAAAATATTTCAGTTAATTAGGCTAACTCTTTTTTGTGGGATTATAAAAAGTTATTTTGGAAAAATAGGAAGATACCACTGAAGTGGTGTGTACCTATATAATTCTCAAATAGCCTTTTAACATAACATACTTTTGTCTGATATTAAAATTTCAAGATTTTTCGCATGTCATAATAAAGTATATCGATTTGAGGTAAAATGAAGATATTTTTACGTGTGGCTCCTGGGGATAACATACCGAGAATTCGATTTTTCAGAACAGTGCTTATTTGTTTTCCTCGTGTTTCTATTTACGGTACGAAACTACAGAGGGTGATTCGTTAAGTCGTTTTGAAAAAAAAAGTTTTTATGAACATATGTTCGGAGTTGCTTCTTTTCTGAGATACGGGGCATTGATTTTTTTTCAAACGCCTTTGTATCTCAGAAACGAAGCAACTCCGGACATATGTTCATAGGAACTTTTTTCCTTAAGGCGACTTAACAAATCACCCTCTGTAGTTTCGTACCGTAAATAGAAACACGAGGGAAACAAATAAGCACTATTCTGAAAAATCGAATTCTCGGTATGTTATCCCCAGGAGCCACTCTTAAAGTTATCTTTATTTTACTCAAAATCGATATACTTTTCAACCCTATTCGAGGCTTGTATGCGAAAATGGGGCACCTAAATCTGTCACTAGCTGACGGTCTATAATTCTCAGCATTAAAAATACCATCAAAAGCTTTAATATCCTAAATATATACAGACTTTGAAACCATCTGAAAAAAAATTGTGGTATAATATCAAGGTCTCAGTAATTAAATTCAGTTTTTGTTCTACACCGACTTATGTGTGGTGCAAAACCGAGGGATCACTGTAGATCATTGTTCATGAATCCACGAACACTGACAGTTACTGATTTGTGTGAAGTTAATAGTCACACTTTTCTGGCCACAGTTTCTGACCTTGAGTATATCTTGGGTGGGATTGAGTAGTAAACGTTTGTGGTGTTGCCACATGTAAGTATTATTTTTACAGGTAGGTATGTTCATTTTCAGTTTTGAAATATTTCGCAGCTAGAGAGAAGGATAGCCTTATTACTCAAGGAACTATGGAAAAAAACATGGAACTGTTCGAAAAATCTCGAATTGAATATGAACCAAAAATACTATGCCGATGAAGACTTCCAGAATTGTTCGTATATATAGAAAGGATCCGCTTCCGTATTCAAACCAAAAACCTAACGCGGCAAGCTTTTGAATATGCATTGACGGCAACAAATTCATTTGAATACCGTTTTCTACGTCATTCTGAGCCCTATATTAAACTGAAATTTTTTTCAATGTGGCCAGTGGACAGCACACATCGTTTTCAACTGCCTGAATGGAAATTTATTTTTCTGTCACTTTGACGACCGAACAAATCGATTTGAATAGCGTCTTCTACGTTGTTTTGAGCCCTCTATTCAACTGTATTGTTTGCAATATGGCACGCATACTGCACACATCGTTTTTAACAGCCTGAATGGAACTTTTTTTTTTTTTCACTTTGACGGCCGAACAAATTCATTCAAATACGTCATTTTGAGACCTCCATTCAACTGTATTTTTTTCCATGTGGCACGCGGACTGTACACATTGTTTTTAACTGCCCGAATGAATCTTTATTTTTTTCTGTCACTTTGACGGCCGAACAAATCGATTTGAATAGCCACCACTCATTTGTTATTTTGAGCCCTCTATTCAATGGTATTTTTTTCATGTGACACGCGGAGTGCACACATAGTTTTTAACGGCCTGGATAGGACATTTTTTTCTGTCACTTTGATGGCCGAACAAATCTATTTGAATAGCCACCACTCATTTGTTATTTTGAGCCCTCTATTCAACTGTATTTTTTTCCATGTGACACGAGGACTGCAACACAGAATTATCAACTGCCTAAATTAAACTTAGTATGTTTTCTGTTATTTTTAATCCCGAACAAGTTGATTTGACCGTGTATTAGATTAGATTAGATTATATATTAGGGACTCTCGTGCTACAAGCCTCTACACCGCGACCTTTGCAGATCTATTGTGTTTGTCCTCGAGATCATTTAGAGTTCTTTGTCTAGCCCTGTCTTCTTTACGAGACTCCACAGGCTAGTTTTTAGAACTCCCATGAATCTGGGAGCTCTTGGTTTTTCTTCTCCCAGCGTTAGAAACCTTTGCCTTGACAAGCCCTCGCAGTGGCATAGTATGTGTACTGATGTTTCCTCTTCTTCCTGACAGAACCTGCATAGCATTTCTTCTGCCAGGCATATTGTACTCATATGTTTGTTGAGCCTACAGTGCCCTGTGAGAAGTCCTACTACTATTCTAGTAGTGTTCCTCTTCTGGCTTAGTAGATAGTCTGTGAATGCTGGCTGCGGTTGTTTGATAAACTCTTTGGCCTGTCTCATCCCTGGTGCATTGTTCCACCATTTTTGAGACTTCTTTTGAATCCATGATTTGGTGTTTGTTTTCAGTACAGCTTTTGCTATACCGCAATACGGTTCTGGGCCATTCAGGGCCTTACTTGCTCCTTCTCGGGCTAGTGTATCGGCCTCTTCATTGCCTCTATAACTTGTATGTGCTGGTACCCAGGCTAGTGTCAGTCTGTTCTGACTGCCCGTGTATTTATATTCGTAAGGAGATCTTTTGCCATTTTAATTATATTGGATCTCGGAATATATTGTTATAAATTATAGTAGTAGTAGTTTTTTTGTAAAACATAGAAAATTATAGTATTCTAACAATATTTCAGAATGCCCTGGCCAAATATTTACTCTCTTTGCTTTTAGATAAAACCTTTCTTGCCTTTTAGGTCCTTTAGCTACTTAGTTGGTACGCCACATGAGAATCTCCCAATCTCAAGGTAGAATTCAGGAAAGGGGATGTCACGAATGATTTGAAATAATGCTGTGTAATTTACCTTGGAAATAAACATGCAAATTCAACTCAAACATTGTTTCTTTTATTATTGTTATTCAAAAAGGCATGAAATGTGAACAACTCTCATATTTATGATAAGGTAATAGTCCATATACTCGGGGTGGAAGACCAAGTTTTTTTGGAAAAAGAACACAAACTCGTCTCCACGAAATTTATTACTAAAACAGGATAGAAATCCTATCTTATAAAAGACATGTTTTGAACACGAAATTACGGGAACATGGTATAATTTTTAGTAAAATTGGTTAATATTTCGTATTTTTATAGTTTTTACTATTTTTTCACTCCGCACATTGTAAGTAAACCATTTGAATTTTTCAACACGTTGTTAACCTTATAATATTTATTTCAGCTTTTCTCTTTCGTACGAAACTGATGATGAACATATATATATTCGAAACATGTCTTTTATATAAGATAAAATTTATATCCTGTTTTATTAAAAAATTTCGTGGAGACGACTTTGTGTTCTTTTTCAAAAAAAAAAGCTCTCATATTATTTCAATAGTTTTTCAATTTCTTACTTTACCTGTTCCTACGAAATCTACCTTACGTGCTAAAAATATCAATGATAGGCAAAATCACACATATTACAATATTTTGGGGTTCGGTGCCGTCACTCTGGTACAGCCACTTGCCCCTTAATATTCATCCTTTGATGGAATCTTCTCTAACCTATATACAAGCAAATTAATAGTGGAAGATTGTTATGATTTGAAATAATTGATTATTCAGTAGATAATAAGACTAATAAAGTTCTGAAGTGGGAAAAATTTTATACGCACTGTTACGCGGATAGAGTTTTTAATGACTGGTGAAATTATATAGTTCGTGAAATACCTTTGATGTTGGCACACTTCAGCTTTTCTCTTCTACATATTTTTTTGTCTCTTTTCACTGGACGCAGGAATTGAAAACTCCGCTTTCTTTATTTTAATTGTACAGCGACAGCTCAGACTTTTTCGAAAACACGGTGAGACATGATGGGTTCTTTATAAAACTTACGGCACAATATTTTATTTTGCGTTAGGAACATCAAGAACGTGATTAGTTTCACAAAAGAAAATTCTCAACCATCTACATAAAAATTACATACCCACTACATATAAAAACTGTTGTTTTACAATAAATAGGCTCATTTAGTATATTTTAGTGTATGCTTGGCCCATGGCACATGAAACTCTGCCTGTCTAGGCCCACCTTGTCGCGGTTCGCGGTTATGATTCACCTGTTGAGTGTGTTGAGAAACGAACAGAACCAATCGTACCCGACTCGAGACTCGACCGGCCGGCAGTCGTTTCGAAAGCTTTATTGTAGGTAGTGTTGTTAAATGTTACGTGTATTCCACTCGTCTACCAGAAGTTCCACCATAGGAACGCGAAACGACTTTCGTGTTTAGTTTTCACGGCTCTACGCAATTGTTAATATGTTGGATTAATAGTAGCTAACTTTATGACATATGTGAGTATATTCTTGTTTTTGTTAAGTGAAGGAAACTACCTACTAGGTATGATATTAGATATTAGTGAATACTTATTAGAATATTCAACATCAGTGTTCTTTGTTGAATCGGGTACTCAGTTTAACGACGTAAATAGTATGTAGGCTAGGCTTTCTTTAAGTATATAGACAGGTGGGTTGTTTGTATGAATAACGAAAGGTTCATTATGTTTACCAGGTGGCGTAACAAAATTTCTCTTGTCCGTGCTAGGATGTCTTAATCAACAACAAATCGACAAATTCCTATATGGCATTGAATAAATTCATATTCACCTCATGTATACTTCCTCAAGAAAAACGAATGCGCGTTGTTTTTATATTTCCAATAACTTAATAGGTAGGTATTTCAGAAATTATTCGTAAGGTAGGTTACTCACCTACTCACCTACCACCGTTGAATTTGTTAAAAATATTGTCACCATGTAGGTAAGTCATGTTGTTCAAATATTCTGCTAAAATGCAATACCTAGCTATCAACAGATGAATGCCAGTATACCCACCTACCTCTGGTTTTTCGTTAATTCATTTTATCAGAGGAAGTTAGTGGATTAGACGTCATATCATTTTTTAATTGCTTGGCGTCCTTGAATATTTTACGTAAACTCGTTGAGCACTTTTTAGTCATCTGAAACTTCACTGGATATTTTGCTTTTAGGGTTCTGTGTGGAAAACTGAATAATTTCGTCCTGTTGACATGCTCTTCCTTTGGTCCTCTGATACGTACCTAGGTATAGGTATGTCACATTGACTACCTTGCTTTTGTCAATATGTTCCAGAAAAATTTGGCAGACATGTACTTCATTCAGTAAAAACACGAATAGCGTTGATAATTGCCAATAAAATTATACCAGTTTCTTGAAATTGTTTACTGATTTGTGAGTGGGGTTTTCATAATTATTAATAGTAATACTCAAGTACTTCAGAATAATCATACATCGATACAGTTCGACAAACCTAGTTAAATTGCGGGTACGTTCATGTTGAGTGCCTTATCACACGGGATATGTTACGGACTATATATAATATAGTTCTTTTTCAGCTAGGTGAATAGAACTGGACGTTGTTATATTGAAGATCGCGTGGTGAAGCTTCTTGTAATTTTTTAACTTGTCGTCCAAACCGTGAACTAAGTAGTAAGTATTCTTCCTGAAAATGGTATAACAGTGAAAGTGAAAAATTATAGCTTTCCTTAATATTTGCACCAACTGAAAGCAAATATTTCTATAAAAGTAATGTAATCAATATACAATTATGCATTGACATGGCTATTTGTGTACTATAATATCGGAACAAGTGAATGATCACTTATCGATTACCACTTTGTTCAACTTAGAGCTATAGCTGCTCGACAAAAAAGTTACCTTTGGAGAGCGGAAATGTTACTTTGTTTTCGAAATACACGAAAGATTTTTTCTACAGACGCTGTTCTTCAACAAAAACGCTCGATACTTCATTCAACATAGGCACATAATATTACCTATGATAAAATTAACAATCGGTAGTTTTTAATTGCATGAGTTGTTCAAATATTCAATAATTTACATTCCTAACAAAAAAACGAAATAACTCGTGTCTAAGATAAAAAAGGACCGCCTCCGAAATTGAAATCGGGCCATGCATCGGTTTGATATGCTTCGCCTCAAACCTATACACTTAGAAAATCTGTCACTATTTTCCATCATGATGTGTGTTTATATTGAAATAAGTGGAGTGAAAATAATTGTCAATCGATGAGCGGACTGTAATTTTTATCATTATTGGTACATGTATATTCTGAATAATTCATTGTTAACTGAGATTAACTGTGATGTCGTAGGGGGTAGACTATTTTCACTGTCCGCCTAGACTGCGATGTTGTCGGTTTTATGAGTACTCATTATGAGAAAAAGTCAGTAATATACTCCCACCTTGAACGATTCATGAATTGTTCAACAACAATTAGTTTTCTGATTCACGATTTAAATTGTCAAGTAACGGAAAAACTTTTGCTATCGCTCGCCTCAAGACTCCATTGTGAGATTTCATAGGTGTAACACGAACTATGTCATCATACGTTGAATGGTAAGGGCTGCGTCTTCCCTAGCTCGCACAAGTTGGTTATTGATGTTGATATCCTGAATGTTTGGACCTGGTACTATAACCAATGGCCTTCCAATTAGAGAGTGAGTAGGATATAGGATGGGTTTGTAGATCATTTGGATCAGAGGATAGTTGATATATTGGATGGGAATTTAACGTAACTTCAATTTGCGCTAATATCGTGTTGAATTCTTCCTATGTTAATTTGGTTTTTCTAATAACTCATAGAAGAAGATGTTTCGCGATCTTTACTCCCTACTCCGAAGGAAATAAAGGTAATTTGGAGGCATGAAATGTCAAACAATATTCTCGCTGGAGCAAGACTATTATGTGATTATCTGCTATTAACAGAAATTAATTTAAAATGTTGAGATCTTCAGCGGTAAATTCTAAAATTTGTGCCATAATCGGAAATATGACTGGGCTTACCACTCTTGGTGTGGCAGTAATGAATGTTTCAGTGGTTAAATCTGCAACCAGTTCAAGATGAATTTCCTTGATAGGAAAACAAATGAAAAGTCTTAAGTGACTCAATTTATTTACACCCCCGACATTTTCTGTCATTCAATGTAAAAGGACCTGACTTATGTTTTGAATTCTGGAATTTATTCTGTTGAAATTGAGAAGTTGAGATATTGGGAAGTAATATTTTCCAATGAGAGCCACATAGGATCTTTTCACACTAACTATCTGATCATAAGATTATTCACTGGATATTCTTTTATATGCATGTGGTATCTTGTTCCGGAATGGATTAAAGCTTGAATCTCGAATACACGATTTTGAACAAATGTCAGCAACAATGTTGGTTGAGCATAGTGCTACTTTCGAGTCGGAAATCGATAGTGAGGGGATCCATATCCCTTTTTCACTAGATAATTCGAGAACATGTGGTCAGTTCTATTTTTGGAGGTGCAACCTTTGGTTTGCCACAAATAAGTTTTTATCGACACCTCTTATATGCAAGCACGCTGAATACGCAGTTACAAAATTACGACAAATTGCATGTCTGTCAATTCAAGTTTCATTAAAGCATACCAACTCGTTTCTGAACCGTGGAGGATGTTTATCTTCCTTCAGTATATAACAAGGCTACCAATTTTCAGTAATGTCCACGAATTCGCCTTCCATTTCACACATGCCTGGAGTTTGGTTATATAATCCATATGCCACTGTCTCCAGAAATAATCATTTGCCTGTTGTTTTCTTCGAAATATACCGAGACGGAATTCCCTGATATATGTGAGGTCTGGATCAGGAATTGCAGTCGTCTTGCCAATCAAAAAGTGGGCGCGTGTCAAGAGAACAAAATCAGCTGGATCGGACGACAGTAGTGTCAAGAGTCTTGCATTGATTATGCATTCAATCTAACAGAACACATTTTGTTCACGAGATGAACGGGCCGCATCAATTCAATTCATTTGCAAAGGGGATTGAATGGTAAAATCAACCCCAGAAGACATAAAATAGACAGAAGCCTTCAGAAAAAACCTGCCGACATGAAATTTACATTACACATCTGCTTTCACGGAATGATCAAGGGGAATGGAGGGTCAAAATCAACCACCGAAAGAATTAAAATGGACGAATGCCTTCAGTAAAAATCTGCCAACTTGAAATTCACGGAATACATTTTTATTTACGAAATAAACATATCGTATAAATTTTATTTATTTGCACAGGGATAAGGGGTAAAATCAATCCCTGAAGACAAAATAGACAGAAGCCTTCAGAAAAAAAACCGTCAAAATGAAATTAACATAACAAATCTGTTTTCACGAAATAATCATCATGTATCAATTCCATCCATTTGCAAGGGGTGTGGAGGGTTAAAATCAACCCCTGAAAGAATTAAAATGGACGAATGCCTTTAGAAAAAACGTGCCGACTTGAAATTCACAGAACACATTTTACACGCTTTATATTAGCTTCACTTGTATGTTTGTAACTAACTAATGATTTTCGTGATTTTCGTGGGGGCGTGATTTTCACCCATTTCCAGAGTCCGAATGATTTGAAATTTGGCAGGTGTTCATAGTTCCGCTGACAATGCAATATGACATTTTTTTTGTTATAAAAAAATAAAATGGCAGTTCTAAGATGGCGGACGAGATTTGTGATAACCAGGTGTACTTCCAAATAATAATTTTGCTATTTCTGCTACACAACATTCTCCACATGGCTTGTCATTATTTACCAATAAAATTGTTAAAAATACTATTAAAATTAACTCTTCTTCAGAATCCATCTCATCCGAGTGCAAATATCCACTAAAATAATTATTTTTTAAATTCTCGGTTTCAGGGTATATCTGGACCAAAATTTCTATTAGGCTCCCCCCACCCACACAGCGGGCTGGTTGTGGCAAGCCCTGTTGCAGCAAATTATAAACCAATTGGCCTTTTTAGGCCAAATTGAAGGAATTCGATATAAAGGGCGGGCCTGTCATATTCTACCCGAAAGACCAATAAGAAAAATTGGTATTTCCCAATTTTTCTCGGAATAACATTGAAAAATGTTGATGAACTTTCACCAAGAGTGGAAGCGAAGCACGACGTGGAGCTGAAGACATATTGTTGCTTGTCAACCCTTCGCCAGTGGGCAAAGGCAAGTTATCATATGAACTTTTTTGGAAAGTGGATGTCTAGCCAAAGCCTTGGTTGTGAAGTGAATCACAGGACTCTTATGTTTGTTGGAAACCGGAAGACATTCCGACATACTGTATATATTAATCATAACTTTTTTTTATCACTTGTAAATATTAATCATACATTTCTTTTCAGGTACATGTATATTGTTGCGTCTTCCTTCCCATTACTATGACGTCATCCAAGTAGACTAGACAAATTTTCCATGTCAAACCTCTCAATACTAGTTCCATAAGTCTCTCAAAGGTGGCGGGAGCATTACATAATCCGAACGGAAGAACTTTGAATTGGTACAGCCCTTGTCCGGTAGAGAACGCTGTTTTTCCTCTATCATCAGGATGAACTTCCACTTGCCAATACCCGCTTTTCAGGTCCAACGTTGAAAACCATTTGGAACCGGATAATGTGTTTAGTGTATCATCAATTCTTGGTAATGGGTAGCTATCCTTCATCGTTACGTCATTCAATCGACGATAGTCCACGCAGAATCGGGTTGATCCTCCCTTTTTAGTTACCAATACTACCGGTGAGGACCATGGGCTTGTGGTTTCTTCAATTATGTCATCCTCCATCATGTTGTTTATCATGTCTGCTACCTCTCTCTGTTTGGCAAACGGTAATCTCCTCGGAGCCTGTCGGATTGGTCGGGCATCGCCGGTGTTGATGCGATGTTGAACTAGACTGGTACGTCCCGTCGAAGTCTCTGTCGAGAAAATGTTACGATGGCTATCAAGAAACTCTTTGGCCTTCTGCTTTTCTTCCATAGTTAAATGTTCCGTGGATTCCATCATTTTGTCTATTGTTCTCTGATCGGTGTTAGTGGTATTTCCTCGCAGTACCTGAGTGTGGTTTTCACAATTGATAACTCGAGTGACAGGTTTGCAGAATCCCAATTGGTCGTTTTTCTTCAGAAGGACTTTATTTTCCGAAGTATTGGCAACCCTGACAGGAATTAGTTGTTCTGTGTTCACAAGACATCGGGCAATTAAAATTCCATCTTGGCGGTATTCATCATTTTCAATTATTCCAGTGCTCAAATCTCCAGGTTCTTTATCCATTCTGGCCATGATGATGGTTTCGGAGTTTTTCGGAATGTGGATGTCTTCGTCAACATAAATCTTAATTGGTTGGATTTTCTCATTGTATCTGCTCAGGAAGATTTCTTCATTGCCAATCCGCAAAATTTTCTGTCTGATGTTAAGGATGAAGTCGTTTTTCTCCATGATGTCCAGACCCAAAACACATTCATCCCTTATTTCCGCAACCAACATAGAATGTTCCATGGTAATAGGTCCTATCTGGATGTGTACAAGTGTTTCCCCAATGACTGGTGCGGTTTGTCCCGTTGCCGTTTCCAAAACCATATTCCTTTTCATCGGCTTCACAGATTCTTGTATGAGGTCTGGGCGAACGACTGATCTCGAAGCTCCTGTATCAATAGTGAAGGTGCATTTCCGATCTTCTAAGTAGCCTTGTATTAGTAGACTTTGGCCATTTTTCTTCAATGACGATATATGGGTCTTGGGGCTTTGAATACTGAAAGTCGCCACGCGCCTCCTAGTGCCGACTAATTCTGGTTTTCCTGGTTGGGAGCAAGTCCTCTTTCAGACGTTTGAGGTCTCCTTTCTGGCGTGGTCGATCTCCTGAAGGCTCCTCTGGTATAACGCCCACGTTGCTCTGTTCCTGAGCTCGGAGATCTCGATCTATCTTCGTTGCTCTCTGATGACGACCTCTTTCTTCTTGGACTTCTGGATTTCGATCTCTCCCAGCAACTCCTCTGTAGATGGCCGCTTTTCCCACAGTTATAGCAGCGCCTCTTCCTGTCTTCTGGGGAAGGCACTCGGTTGCTTAATGCTGTTATGGAGTCCAATATTTTCTTCAATAGCGCCTCGCTTGTAGGAGAATCATCGTTGAATTTAACTTCACGTAACTTGGGCCTCGTATTTCTTGATGCGTTTTTCACGGCCTCGAACTCCAAAGATGCTATTAGTGCTGCGCTTATGGTTTGAAGTCGTCCTAGTCGAAGGGCTTGCTGCATGTCAGTATCTCTCAAACCATCGATGAAAGTCTGCACCCCAATTTGTTCTATGAACTCCTTCGGTGCTTGTGGGTATGCCAAATTAATGAGTCGCTCTACGTCGGCTCCATACTCCTGTAGAGTTTCGTTGGATTTTTGGTATCGGCTCTTTATTTGGCTCTGAAATACTTGTTTGAGATATTGCTGTCCATATCTGATTTCCAAAGCTTCAACGATTCTAGAATATTCCTTCTGATTACTCTCGGGGATGTTCTGAAGGATGTCCAATGCTTGTCCTCGTAGACACAGGACTAGAGAGGTGGCCATTTCTTCCTCGGACCAGCCATTTGCGTTTGCTGCCGCTTCAAACTGACGTCTATACATGGACCACGAGGATTGTCCATCAAATGTTGGAGGCTTCAAAATTTTCACTTGTGTAGGCCTTATCGGAGTTGTCAGTGAGGATGGCCTTTCGCTGGTGGGGGAGATTTCCTCAGATGGTGCACGCTTGTGTGGAAGGTGTAACGTTTCCAGCCTCTCCTTGATCCTATCCACTTCTTCGTTGAATTTCTTGTTCACCTCTCGTGCCACCCGTTCATCTATTTTGGACAGTTCATTTTCGTTTGACTTCTTGTTCCTTTAAAAACTCAAGGATATCTGCTGATGTCGCCATCTCGTCGTAATTATTTGCACGAGTATTCACCATCAAATACTGGAAAACTGCCTTACTTTTCTTTCTTCAGTAACACTTATCCCGCCGCTGTCACCAATTGTTGCGTCTTCGGGTTCAAAAATAAGTGTACACTGGTATAAACTCGCCTTTATTGATCAAACTTCACTTGACAACACTGTAATTCAAGTCACTGTCAAATACTGATATCAAAATACTTGTATCCAAGGTAACTCAGAGTAACTTCCCAACTAACTTCCTTTATCTAACAAATGCATCGCTTTTATATACAAATAAAGTTCTAGAAAACTTAAGAAATCAATAGAACACAAATAGAATGTTCGACGATTGATCCAGAACAAAAGTTAGTGCTTCTAGATTTTTCCATCTAATTCATCGAACGATCTCGAACAATTCGAAAAGTCTTTATCAAATTTCAGGTCTGTAACAATATAATAAAGGCGAAAGCCCATGTGAAAGTAATAGGTCCTTTTCAGGACATTGCCAAAACCTTTCACTCAATAACAAAGCGATTTCTTGAGGGGGGGAAGAGTCATTTTCTCCCCGAATACGCAATAAGAAAAATTGGTATTTCCCAATTTGTCTACGGAATAATATTGAAAAATGTTATTCCGAAATATTCAGTGGAGTATATCCAGAATGTACTTTCCGATAGGTCCCGTCCACTGGTAGGCCTCCTATTGGCCTACGTAAATGTACGGCTTTCGTATAAATATAAACCATTGCGCTATATTTTTATCCACTTATCCGCTAGCCTTCGGAAGGCTCGGATCTCAGTACAAGTTTCTTTTCTGCAGGAGCCACTGAGGAATACCGTTCCTTTGAGGAGAACACGAGTTCTCCTAGTGGTAAATCTCCTTCGTTTAAGATAAATAATTAGTATTTCGGGTTTTTGGTGAAATCTTTGGCGTGGCTTTTGATATAGTGAAAAGTTTTGGTAAACAAAAACAATTTCCTAAAAGAATTCGTGTTTAAAACACACTTTCGCCTCTAGCCTTTTTCAAGGCAACATTAGAGCAACCCGAGTTCCAGTCGGTTTTTAAACCGAAATAATTCCAAGTGGTTTGAATCAAACAATGTTTGCGACTTTGCTGTATCTGGGAGGAAAAGTCTAAGCTATCTGGATATTTTCAAGAACCTCCCAGTGCACGCGAACGTTGTCAGGCCACGTCAGATATTAAACTTTACAACATCTTAACCAACTGTATCTATAAATTATTGAAAAAACTCTTCGATACTTGTAAAAATAAGAAATTTTTGGGTTTCATATTTCAACTTTTACTAGAGATTCTCTTGAAAGATTCCGTTGGCGTAGCCATCCGGAATTACTTCTTTTAGTAAATTTTATTGCGATTTTTAAATTCATATTTTTAAAAATATTTTAAATTTCGGATTTCAATTAAATATTCTCGGTTATCAACTATTCTATCTGATCTTATTTTCTTGAAGAAAAATGGATCGTCGGAGCGCTCTTGAGGCTGAAGCCGCCGAACCCCGGCTAGTCGGATTTTCGAATCAGTCAATTTTGAAGTTTTTCGAAGTTCATTAGTTCAGCCTACATGACAGGCTATTAATTTGCCCACTATGAAATGTGGTCTAGGCCGCACCATCTTTCGAGTAGAGGTAGCACTCCCGCTGAAGTCTCTGGTTAGAGATACATTCATTTCATACATTCGGACATTCAGAGCTTGGTGCTCACGACTTGTAAAAGAACCATGCAGTTCTTTCTAATGGAAACGAAAATGGTTTATAAGCTTAATGAAATATTTTTAAAATATTCTGGCCTAATATGATAATAGTAATCTATTTGATGGCTAATCACCATAGCAGTCGATGAGAAAAACACCAAAGAAAAAAAATCTATTCCAATATTTTGGTAATATTTTTAGGAATATTCAGTTCAGATTATTCCATTTGGTTTTGTAATGTTCCTAATGTTGAAATACAGATTCCACCATCAAATCCTGAACCCACTTTTTTATACGATACCGAATAGGTTTATAAATAATTGTGTTTTATCCTAATTTAAAAAGTTATTGTGATTGGAATTGGAATACCTTATCGAATCGTGTATAGTCTCTTTGCACCACCACTACCTAAAACAAACTCTTATACTTTGTATCCTTCTTTGCTTATCGATACTTGTGAACTCTCAGTGATTTAGTTGTATGAAAACTTATAGGAATCGCATAAAAGATAATAAATTCCTGATCCAAACCATCACATGATCCCACTGTTTCCACAAGGGGCACAAGGTATCCAATGAATACGGAATTCCTGATGCAGACTATCGACTCATGAATCCATTTTCTTCATACGATACCCAATAAGATTATAAACTGTGAATTTCCACACATCTCTCATTCGTTGACAAGCTTGTGAATGAGCATATTATAACATTGTTGGGATTGAAAGTGGAATACCTCATCGAATCTTATAATAACCACTCCGCTGCTGGTCGACAAAACAAGGTCCTTGATACGATGGTAGCGATTTGTGCGATTGCTTGAGAAGTCGACGGAGATTACTGCCTGCATTACTTTTGTCCGATTTTTAAATTTACCGGCTCAAAATTTACCACCAGGGACTGATAGCCTCATAGCCCTTGTCCCTGAATCTGGCTCAGTTTGATAATTTATCATGAAGCCAAACATTGAACAAATCTTCTCAATGAAATGTCTCCTCAGATTCATTCATACAGTGAGGACGTAAAAAGTCCTCCTCTACCTTAACTTTTGAATGGAACAAGCTATCGAGATCGGGTGAAATTCATGTGAAAAGGTACCACTTTTATCAATTTTCGGCATAAGAATGATGACTTTTTTTTTCGAATGTAAAGCTGGGTCACGTGATACCTGGTTTTGAAGGCATTCCGATTCTCTATCCAACACCGCTTTGTTTGTGGAAATGGGCCAAGCCGATTCAAACTAACAAGCGTATGCAGCCAATAGGGGCAAGCAGGCCACTTCCTCATAACACGGTAACTACTCTGAATTTGAAGTAGATGGCGCCATACGTATAAACAATATGTTCGCCAAATACATCAGCCGCTAGATTCATCAGTTTTGAGCAAACAACTTGAGAGTGTGCTGTTTTTCAGATGAAAATATTGACTCGTAATTGCAGTATATAAAAGTGTAAGGATATGGCACTGGATACAGGTATTCCTGGGGCTGGACAGATTTTTTTTATTTTTGGATATATCATTGTAGAGTTCAAAGGGAACAACTTTCTTCCTTACCCTTTTTTCTGGCCCTACAGGGTGAGCCAGAAATATGGGTTGAATGTCTTATGCCAATTATGGGAAAATCCTGTCTATGAGTGGATTTTTCTTGTTTTTTGGGTATAAGATCCTGTGGAAAATATCGATTGACTCTGAATATATCAATTATGGTGTATATACTTACAGGATGAGACATAAAACTCGTTTTACCTGAAACCCGTTTAACGACTTCTTGCCCAAGTGTAGACTATTCGTTGAAATGTTCTGAATCCATTTATGAGTGTGTCTACAAAGTGAACAAAAAATTGTGTTAAGTTATGTGAGAATTCATGTGCCAGCACTGTAATATAATCAATATGAAATGAAAATTGAAATTTGCTGCCCGTCATTTGCGAGTTTTTTTGTTTCGACAATTTTATTACTAACTTGGCTATGCTATACTGATCATATGCATAAACTTATATAACATTGCAGCTGCTACAACTCTTTGAGGGTTGATTGATGAAAAACTACTCGTTTTGAATATTTTATAAAAATTACAATAATGTATTCATTTCAAGATCGGATATCTTCAGAAGGTTTCAATTAATACGTGTTTTCGGAATCACCTATACGGTTACACAAACATTTATTTTCATCCTCTTTACAATGTCAAAATCTAGTAGGAGAGAGTATTTTCCATAAATCAATGTTTTGTGTCTAATTATGTAGGTACATTGGAAAATGTGATTTGGAAAGTTCAATGTACTCATATAGCTTTCATATCAACAGAAATAAAATAAATATTCGGCCATAATTTCGTTTCGAGAATTTGTCTTTTTGGGCTCACCATGTATCGTCACAAAAAAGAGTAGACAAAACTTCATCTTCATTCTTTGTGAAATATCAATAATGAATCCACTCGTATTGTCTCCTATAATTCAACACTATTTTTCGCTCACTGTGTAGACACATTGTAAAATGTATTCAAAAAAGTTAATTGGCTTAATTCAAAGAATATGCTTCAAGAGAGTTAACGGAAAGCCCACACTTGATGAAAGAGTTTCAGAAAAACCGCATTTTCTGCCTCATCCTGTAAGTACCGTACAACATGATTGATATATTCAAAGTCGATCAATATTTTTCACAGCATAATATCCCCAAAAATTGAGAAAATCTACTCGCAGTCAGTATTTTCCATAATTGGCGTTAGACATTCACCCATTTTTGTAGCTCACCCAGAAAAAAAGTGTAATGAAGAAAGTTGCTTCTTTGGATCCCTACAATGATATATCAAAAAATCTATCGAGCCCCAGGAATACATGTATCCAGTGCCATGTCCTTTATTAAATCTCCTCTTATACTAACAATCACGTAAGTATTTTTTAAGTTTAAAATTTGTAATCGTACATTTAATGTACGATTATAAATAATATAGTGCAGTTATTTTTTTGGAAACTTCATTATAGTGCGTGATATTTGAAAAAACAGTTGATTTGGACATGTGAGCAATATGACCATTAGATTAGATTAGATTAGACGAAATTTAGACATAAGAGATCAATGTAGGTAATAAGACTTAAGCCAAGCGTTTCATGCTATGAACGGTGGTATGTCAGTAAATAAGGCCAGTATAATTTATATTCTACCAAGAAGAATCCTATTTGGATTAATTAAAAAATTCCCGAATAACATTTATTGGAATTTTTTACACTAAGAATATTTTGTATGGCCGTATATTGCCATACACCCGGTTGACAATAATGTAATTTATACTATAGCTTACCCAAAATTTTGGAAAGTTCAAACGTCATGATGTAAAAAAATAAAACGTATAAGCATGGCCATATTGACTGCATGTACCTACCTTATATTAACCAGTTTTTTTAAAAAACTCACAAATACAGCACAACTATTATTAATAATATAATATAATAAACCTGTGAAGATGAAGATTATGGCGGTGATGATGGTATTTTTTGTTTGCGCTTCTCTGGAGACATCCGATGAAAACAATGCCTGAATAAAATTAAACCCAATAATTGTCAAAAAATTGGATATTGAAAACAAACATATAAAATCCCTTACATTTCACATGCAAAGTAGGACATTTTTTGAAGGAAAGTAAATCGATAGTGGTTATAACGACCCACTTAACGAAGGAATTGTGTTGCGATAAAATTTCAACTATTTTATGGCGAATGATGTGCTTCGATTTTCAAGCACTACCATTACAAATGGCGATGCCCACAATTGCAAAACAGGACACGAATCAAGTGTAGACGTGACGGAGACCGATGCAAGACAAAACGATTTCTTATCGGTGAATTTTCTGGTAACACTAGTTTGTCTGAATGTATTTATAATGGGTCCTCGAAATCTTGTTATTTCCTAAGATTGATTTTTATAAATAAATATGCGTTTCTTGAAGTAAAAAAACGTGTTTGAGAATAATATTATATCTCGAATGGTACTTGTTTCAACACCGCTATATGTCGCTATATGTTTTCTTGGGGGCATTTTCAAGAATTTCTTCACGGACTTCCTGTGATGCTGTGATGATGAGTTGTTGAATCGAATTATTTTCTCGTAATTATTTTACGGAAGAAAAAGAGACAATAAATGACTAGAGTAGACTTATAATAAGTGAGAACGAGAACGTTTTCAATCGTTTGTGGAAATATTCTGGTAAACCAGTTTTCAGAACTTTATGCACCAGAAGCACGCATCTTAGCGGATATGTGATCATATTCCCTCACTTCAAATGAAGACGTCGAGCATTAAATGTATTATTTACTTTTTGCCAAAACCAAATAAGATATTGATTACAGTTGTACAATGACATATGGGATGTCTGTGGTACAGATCAGCTGTTACAATTTAAAGTCTCTTTGTTCGTGCTTACACCAAATGGCTATTAGAATTTCCACACTGCTAGTTAAATCTTGGTAACGTTTCAGTGGTCTACAAGGACATTCCAATGACCAAGTACAGTCAAACATTTACAAAACCTCTTAGGTAAGATTTATAGGATACTATAATATGAAGAGAATTGGATATAATCAATATCAGAACATAATACACATCTACCACCACGGTAGGTACTTGAATATTTTCCTCAAAACCGCAAAAGTGTGGTGCACCTATTCATTGCTGGATTAGGGTAGTAGTCAGGTAGTAGCGTATTACAGCCTGGTGGATGTTAGTTGTAATGCTGTTCCTTCGATAGTCCTACCCAGTGGCTATATATTATAATAGGTCACAGTGGCGGATCCAGGGTACTGGTATGGGGGGTTATGAATATAGATATTCTCATTTAAGAAAAGTAAAATATATTTCCAATAGACATATAATAATAATAATAATACTCCCTCATAAACACTCGAAGAGTGTACCCAAAGGCATGGCCTGTGCGGGTAGAGGACGGCTATTATTATTATTTGCCGTGAAACAATAAAAAGCAATAAAGTGGTTTGGTATGTAAGAATTGCGAATAAAAGTATTTGAAACACTCAAATTACGATAATTTGAAACATACTGCGTTTATCCTCAGACCTTAGAACGGCACTATGAGTATTTTCCAATAGGCTTAGGGAGGGGGTAATTACCCCCTTTACCTCATAGGACTCTGATAGGACACAGGTGTTCATCTGGAAAGAGGCCTACAGCAGGAAATATGACCTCGCTCCCGACCGGCCAGCTCCAAGCTCGATTATTCCACCACAGTCACAAGGGAGCCTGTTTTTTTATCTAGTTAAAGTTGATTGTGTTTATTCGTTAGCCACCAAATGAGAATTACGATTACGAATGGAGTATTTTAACAAGTTCGAATCTCGCAATTTTTTAAACATAACACTCGATCATTTCCAACATGAAAAAGTGGCCGGACTCGAACGGCAATGACTCTGGGATAAAATAAGATGATTTTTAATGCAAAAATTACTTCTTGAACGACTTCAATCAAAGAAAAGGTGCCAGCTCCATGCATATGAGGTAGCAGTTCATGACACATCTCGCTAAGAATATTTTTACCACAACATTCTATCAAACTCAAACTGAAGAAGTGTCCGGCCTTGACCGGCAATTTTTTTGGGAAGTAAATATGATAATTATTAATGCAAAAATTACTTTTTCATTACTTCAATAAAAGAAAAAGTGCCAGGCTCCAAGCATATGAAGTAGTAGTTCACGTCAAATCTCGCAATATTTTTACCTTGCATCTGATTATTTTCAATCTTAAGAAGTGGCCGGCATCGAACGGCAATGGGTGAGAGATTATTATTATAAGAGTATCCAAAACAATTAGATTTCACAGATTCTCGAAAAATAAAGAACTTGCCGAAACATGGTTGTTCAATTCCCACCGACGATCTAGAACATAATTTTTGATAATTTTTAGGAAAGTCAAAGTTTTATATAAGTTTTGAATAATAATTTTACCTTTTCAACAACTTGCAATAAAACCAATACTGAAACACGAGAAATAAATAATGAACAGGAGATGAATTTTATATATCGGAAACGATATGTAAAATAGTTATGAATAATAATAATGAGACAACAGGATTATTGAATACCAGTTTAGTATTCCTACTAATGAAGATTATCTAATAGATATTTATGTTATAGGCGGGCACCATATGTATCGTTTATGATCAGAGTAACATACAAAACTTTATCTGCTGGCATCGATTAATAGGTATACAGGGTGAACTACCACCACTTAACAAAAATTTAATGGAGTGCTAGTCTATCATGTAAAAATGACATGTTGAAACTTCTTTGAAATCAATAAACTTCTTCAATACTTTTGATGAAAGAGAAGGACGGAAAAATACTGAATCCGACCATCTATGTCCAGGGGCGGCGCTTTCCTAAACATACAAAAGGCAATTTTTTTGTTCTGATTTTCAAATTTCAATCAGTTTTTAACTTCTTTTGATGAGTAAAACACACTGTAAAATTTTTCTTAAGTGGTCGTAGGTCACCCTGAATATAAATATTTTTCAAACTAAAAATTTAGTATTTCTGAAACTACATATACAATCGAGTTATTCATAATGAATAATAGTGAGCAAGCTGTGCCTTACCATTTCGTTGACATTGCAACAGAAAATTATACATTCACTGTCAAACACACACTGCAATGAAATCTTTGAAAATTAGCTATTTTGGTGACAGTTTACCTTCCGATTTGGAGGATGAAGTTTTGAATTCGGAAAAAAATTGTTTGAAATTACCTAAATGCATTTTTTCTTATAAAGTTCATTCATACTAGACCTTCAGAAACTTTAAATTTGGATTTTATTACGGTACTAGGAACTTTTGAATTTCATTATGGTCCTTAACCCATAATGATCTTTATTATGGTATTATAAGTAATTATAGTTTTGTGATAGGTACTTGACCAGAATACGTTTCTGGCTCTATTGGATTTATCAAATCGGTGATCTCCACTCACCTTAATGAATTGCAATCCCAAAGATGAAAATACAACGAGTCCGTAGGACGAGTTGTATTTTCTTGCATTGGGATTGCCAATGAATTGATATTCCAAAAAATAGGTTTTTAATCATACCATGAATTATATTTAGGACGACAATATATCGATTTGAAATAAAGATAAATCTTGTCACCTGGTAATTGATGCTTTACTTCTAGCCGTATTCAACGGAATACTCTTTTCCACGGCCTCATCTATGATACCAATGGACATTTGTCCCCAACGATCCATGTTGATAAATAAAGATAACTAGTAAAAACACATAAGTTTGACGTTTATAATTTAATCATTATTTTCACTTGACAGATAGTAAAACAAAAACTAAGCAGGTTTATCACCGTGAAAATACAGCGACAAGCTATATTTTCATCGCTATATTTTCACTGTAGTTTTGATTCTAATGGCTGAATTTCAAAATTTGAAATCCACTGATTGGTTGTTGAACAAGGAAATATATTGTCAGGGGTAATATAATAAGTGGTATGATTATTACCGATAATTTTTTGGAATATTAATGAATTGCAATCCCAAAGTTGAAAATACGAGTCCGCAGGATTATATGTATAATAATATGTAGGCTCGTTTTGTTAACTCATCAGTTTTGCAAGAAATGGTTATATGATTTTCAAATCGTCTTTTTTTTTCAGATTCTTGTGGAAAACGACGAAGACATAGTCGTAGTGATTCAACAATGCGAATGTTTGTCGAAACAACTTATTCAAGAAAGTTTTTCGGAAACTTGTAAATTCATCGGAATTGGCATTTCTATGTTTCCGTTCTCTAGTTGGTTAGAACAATGCTAATGCAAGGTGACTCAAATACATTACAATGTCGATGCGATATGGAGGATACCGAAGATGTTATATTACCAAAGCCTGTGAATAATTCTAATTTAAAAAAAGTCGTATCTATAGAAACATTGAACAGTGAAATGCCGTGCAGGAATTTTCATAAAGATAGAGGTAAAAAGGCATTCAAAAGTTTGCTGAACAGACTCCGATTGAAACAATATGCCAGTGCTACAATATCAAGGCCAGATCCTTCATATAGAGTGATTTATCTTGGAAACGTTGTCACCGGATGGGCCAAAGGTTGGTAGATATTCAGAATTTCTAAACGTTATTATTATACGTAAGTAGGTATTATGGATCTTCCATTCTGCTAACGGAAGGAATATCGATCATTTCTGAAAAAAAAAGAAAAACATTTTCTACTCTCAATTGGAGTACACGCCTAAGAAGGATAATTCAAAGAAGAATTGAATAATTAAGCTCATATCACTTATTTGATTCTTTGCTGGTGTTGCCTATAAATTATTGGAATTTCTGTAATACTTTAGCGTTTTTTTATTGATATTGGAGAAGGTTAGTCCAGGGCCGGCTTCATTCCAACAATAAATCACAACTTCCTTATAAGGAACACTGCCAGTTTCGTATTTGGGTTGGACAATCACAATGGCATGAGAAAACAAACCGCATGTTCAGAATAATTTTCCAGGTGTCCAGGGCCGGCTTCACTCCAACAATGAATCACAATTTCCGTATTAGGAACTCTGCCAGTTTCATATTTTAGTAAGACAATAAAAGTGGCATGAGAAAAAAAAATTGTTAAAATTTGTTATTACGAATCTCCCAGGTTTTCGTAGAAAACCCCTCAAAATCAGAGCTTGTGCGAGCAAGGGAGATCCGGGACCTACAGCTTAAAAAGTGGATTCCGAACCACTTTAGCACCATGATGGCGCTGGGGATCGAACCCGGGTCGCCTGGGTGGTAGCAAACGCTCTAACACCGCTTCCAGAATAATAGTTCAGAATAATTTTTCTGTGCGTCCAGAGCCGGCTTCACTCCAACAATGAATCACAACTTCCTTATAAGGAACTCTGCCAGTTTCATATTTCGGATAGACAATAACAATGGTATAAGAAAACAAACCAGGGCCGGCTTCACTCCAGTAATAAATCACAACTTCCTTATAAGGAACTCTGCCAGTTTTATAATTCGGTTAGACAATCACAATGGCATGAGAAAACAAACCAAATGTTCAGAATAATTTTTGCAGGCGTTCAGGGACGGCTTCATTCCAGCAATAAATCACAAGTTCCTTATTAGACACCCTGCCAGTTTTATATTTTGGTTAAACAATCACAATGGAATGAGAAAACAAACCATATGCTCAGAATAATGTTTCCGGGCGTCCAGGGCCGGTTTCACTATCAGAATATATATCCATCAGGAACGGTTTCACTTAAAAGCTTGTCGAAATGGGTTTGTTCTTGCACCAGTGGCCAAAATAACTCTTTCTTCCTTGGTGTCAACCAATTTTGTGATACTAGGGCTAACCCCCCACCACCACCGCGAAAGCCTTTCACAACGTCTTAAAGACGTCAAAGGGATGTCTTTTTATTAGCCCTCGGACGTCTCATAGAAGACGTCTTCTGGCTGTGGCAAATAAACTTACCTGGGACTTACCTTAAATACTAGTATCACAAAGAAAATATGTAAAAAAATCCTTATAACCTTTGTGATCTAGTATTGAAAAAGAAATCACCGTCTGGTGATAATATACTGATTGATTCATGTCAGGTTGATAATTTACTGTCATTTCTCACAGTTTTTGTTGGTACAATGCTAATGATTTCAGCTCACGATGTAGCTTGGTACGCTGAATGCCATTATTACATCCTTTATATTAACTTCACTTGAATGTTTGTAACTGACTCCTTACTTCCAGACGTCCGAATGATTTGAAATTTGGCAGGTGTTCATAGTTCCGCTGACAATGCAATATGACATTTTTTATTAAAAAACAAAATTGCGGCTCTAAGATGGCAGAGATTTATTGTGATTATGGTCAGATTCGATTCAAAATTGATTAACCCGTCTATTTCAGGCAAATTATCAGATTGCCCTTTATCAAAACCGTCATCCATTATACTCATAACGCTATTGTATCACTGATTCACATACAAATTAGAGTTAAAAACGTTATTACGGTCGAATATAGGGAACATCTGAGAGCAAAGCAATGTACGCTGAGAACGTTGTGTTTTATGGTGACGTCACGCGAGTATGGCGCGCCCGTGCGAAATATTTGAATACGACGGAAACTAAAATTATCACAACTTCAACACTATTTCCTTTATTTAAATAAAAAAAAACAGGTGTATTTACAAACTAATCTACACTGTCATAAAGTTTCAAGTCATTTAACAGTCCCAGTGATATTTTTCTTTCTTTTGTTTTTCTGAAAACTAAAAACAAGGTATTCAAAAATAGCGTATCTTAGGTCAAGGAGGAACTATAAAAAGCCGCACTAGATTTCACGCTTAAAATGCCCAAAAAGTATACTTTTATATTTTTGCATATTCCAATTTCTGTAATTGATTTTTGAAAAGCACAATTTTGTCTTCCATGGTTAATTTATTGAATATTTAATTATTATTAATGAAAAATGCCAAGGTACCAATATTCGAGTATG
Source organism: Chrysolina haemoptera (assembly GCA_958298965.1). Lineage (NCBI taxonomy): Eukaryota > Metazoa > Arthropoda > Insecta > Coleoptera > Chrysomelidae > Chrysolina > Chrysolina haemoptera. Next base: position 31,569,375 of record OY282594.1, on the reverse strand, counting down.
AGTAACGGTCCCATAATAAGACTGAAATTTACATATTCGTAATGCTCGAGTTTGAATGATGACGAAGGCTAATTGTTACCTAAATTCAAATAACATTGTTATAATTGACCGACTCTTAATGAAGGAATAATACATTGAATGAGTTTAGTAATTTTGTTTTGATGAATTATTATTCGTTAATAATTACTTCACTTGCCTAAGGGGTAAAGTTAGCATATGGATGTTATGCAGCCCGACTAATTATAAATAAATTAGGTATATTCCAAGGTCACTGGTTCGAAGAGTCACATCTGAGATATGACATAAAAAAGTGCAATTGATTCACGATTCCAGCAAACACCTTTTTAGCGAACGTAATATTCTTACAGTTGAAACTCATTTTTCGATTAATTATTATACTTGAAACTTCAAACATAGCTCAGAATTTGATTACAATGAAATATAATTACATAGTATATACATAATGATATAATAACAATGATTGATTAAAATTTTGATTTTGTGAAGGATGTTGGTTTCCTGACATGTTTTTTTTTTTGTACAACAATCTTGTAATTGCAGTAACTTTTTCGAGGCAAATTGATTTATTTGTCCTTCTACATTTTTTGAATTCACATTTTTTTATTTTCTGACTGGGAAGTTCAAAGCACCCAAAACACCATGTCAATAAATAATAATAATGATATATTTTCAAATTTTGCAATTGATTGTAATCTAACTTCTCGATAAACCACATATTATAGACTTAACATTTTAAACAGAACTTGTCCAGTGATGGCAGTGAAATAATATTGCATAATATACTTATACAGTGCGGACGTAAATAGTCCCCCCTTACCTATTATTTTTTGAATGGTTTAATATTTTTTAACCAAATTAGGAACACTTCTATGGGACCATATCTGTATCCAATAGTTCATATATTTTCAATTTTCGCTCACTGTTAGAGGAGATAGGGGCATTTATATTTTAAAATTATTATTGTATCTTATGCAAATAAGAAGTCAAATTAGTTGAAAATTATATTGATAATGCAGTAAATATCCATCTGATAATTGAAAAATTATAAAACTTTTTGCTTGTGACTAGAAATTGTTTATAATTATTACATACCGTAATTCATGGTATATTGCTTCAGCTACAAAAGATTCAGTAAATTAATTATTCAGAAGGAAGCGATGGAATACTCGATTTTAAATGTGGTTAAAGATATCATACGTCCATTTTCACTTTGCTTAGGTGAAATAAGAATATACATTATTGATAATATAAATGCCCTTATCTCCATGGGCAATAATTGAAAATGTATGCACTGATGAATACAGAATTGAAATACGTTCCAAACGAGGTGCCACGCGACCTACCTCCCAATTTAAATTTTTTCCCCAAATGACGTCACGCTTGTGAAGAAGACAGATAAGGTGAAAAGTAGCATTTATGGTCTCATAGAAGTGTGCAAAATTTGGTTGAAAAATATTGAACCATTCAAAAAATAATAGGGGGGATATTTACGTCCGCACTGCATAATACTAATGAAATCATCACATTTCTCGGGGAAGAACAAAGATGCTACAACTGATGCTTGCCGTTCCGGTCCTACTTTACTCCTATATGGAGGGATACGAAATGGACTTAAGAGGAGCTGCAACAACTTGACGTGAAAATTAGCAAAATATTGCATCTTTATAGGAGCTTGCATCCTACATCGTTAGTTTCTCAGGTGTACTATTCCAGACAAAACGGGGGCCATGGACTTTTGAGTTTGGAGTTTCTACATAATCAGAATGGTACTGGATGGCGCAGGTAAAATAATTGGGAGTTCCAGTCTCCTTCTCTGATAACTAGAGTAGGGATTTTTGCATTATATAGAGATGTCGTAGGTTCATATTTGGAATTTTAAAGCTGGGGGCCAGCTTTCTCGAAGAGGGGGCATATGTCAAGAATGACAAGAGCGCCCTGTATATGGCTGGAGTACGAAATGTTCGGTCATTGATATGTAATTATTAATTGATCGATTGGGGAACCATGCCCGACCATGAATGAGTCTGATGACAGCTTGGCCATGACACTCGGTTACACTGATCACAGTGTCACTGTACCGGCCAATTGTAAATAACACACTACTATAAATGAAGACTCATTTATGGTGGGAAGGGGATCCACATTCAAATTCCAGTCAAGATGTTAGTTTGTTAATTTATTTATTGAGTCTCAAAGCCAGTGTGGCTATGGGCCTGGCCTTTTTGGGCCTTGCACCAAGTAGAAGTAAGTGTGTAAATATTGTATGGTAAGAAACCTATCTTGTATTATTATTTATCCCCCTGTGTAGATATTGCTATTGCCCAATTGATGTTTGAATAAAATATTTGTATTTTGTTACTATTTAAAGTTTCTCTGTGCTACCATCTGTAGCTACGACCCCTAGACAGAGTAGCAAAGGATAGCAACCCTAGTTGCGGCTTATAGTAAAGGCCAAAAAGGCCGTATAGAAGCCCACTGCGTGACAGTATGCAACCATAAGAAAGCGGGGATCGTATGTGGTGTGGTGTGGATGGAGTGAAAGCTTGCATTGAAGTTGCGGAGATTGAAGTACTCCTGCAGCTACACAAGGATAAGAATGCTCATGTCTTCTTCAATAACATTAAAGAACTTGGCTTTTCCAAAAATTTTACCTTCGTATTCCTCAGTTCAAGTGGGCTGAAGTCGGAGACCCAGTGATTCATAATGACCTGTCATGATAAGTATATAGAGGTCCCAAACACTAGATGATGGACATTTCGTAGGATTCGTCGTAGGACTCCTGAGTCTGAGACTATAATGCATTTGCTGTTTACTTGTCAAGTTTATGCGTTTATCTACAGGCATAACGCGGTGCTCTGAGTGTTGTAGCAGTTGTTGCAGTTTCTTCATAAAACTATTAATTCCAGGAATGTTTTCGCAGTTGTAAAATAGATGATTCAAATCAGCAGTTTCATTATCATATGGACAAATAGGTGATTCAAGGATCCCAATTTTATCTAAATGGGTCGGAAAGCAACCATGATTGGATTTGAGTTTTGTTATAATAGTGGAATATTTTTTGGGGACATGAACTAGTGTGGTACTTTTATGACCACTTTTCCATCCATTCCTTATGTCTACATTTTTTCTATAGATACTCAAAAGATCATAATCAATCAGAAATACTGGTAAACTTTCTAAAGGCTTGATGTAGTTCATGAACTCGTGTGTTTGAAGAAAGGCAGCTGACAATAATGGTGATTTTTTCCTCCAATATGGGTTGGTTAAATCCTCTGTATTTAGCAAATTTAACCGATTCATTATTTACGAGTTATATGCTTATAACTTTAGTGATATGTTTGTTTGCCAGATATTGGTGCCTAAGATATAATGGGGGTTGATTTGCTACCGCCAGAATTACATTACAAGGAAGTGATTTCATAGTTCCTAAACAAAGTCGTACGGCTTTGTACTGAATTCTATCAACCTTTTTAAGATTTGTATCTGACGATGATCCGTAATAATTGTTGGAATATATGGGAGCTGCAATAGAGCACTGTCAGCTGACGTCACAACATGGTGGTGATCAGCTGATATGGACAAAGAAAGAATTTGAGTTTGAAAAGATTTTTTTTTGCGGTTGTTAGTGGTTAATTGAGATTTTTTTGAAATTTACTAAATTTAGTAATCCTATTATTTGATAATATTTTGAAATACTCTTATTCCAGATGAGACATCGTATAATTTCACTAATATTTTCACTGTTAGTTTTGCGATCTTTGACAATAAATATCTACTAGTAATACAAAACTTTCAGTCTTTCATAACATCCTACAATGTTGATTTCAATGTTTACTGTAAATTCCCAGCGTTTTTTTTTGTTCTACGTATTTTGGGTACGATCTTTGTATCAGTACTTGAAATAAAACAATTTTGTCTATTTTCACGAAAAATCTTTTATTTGTGACTAATCATGGGATAGATCATCTTCATAACCAAAATTTTGACATAACACTTCTTCATTGTATTCACGAAGAGGAAAATGTAAGACAGAAAACAACTACTTCCCTGGCTGATACCACGACGGGTATTGACCTACACCTGACAGATATTTGTGCAACGTTTCTCAAAGAGGACTCTATTGAAATTACTTATATTATGACAAATGTTGTTTCCCGTCAGATATTTGCGTAACATTCGTGTGGACAGAAGAGTATTTCGACGAAATTTGTTAAATATTGTAGTACCGACTCGTTCTGGGTGGCTATTCTCCAACCTCGTGCATGGCATCACACGTTAAAAGGTAATGGCTGCGTCTTCCCTGACTTGCACAAGTTTCTCAGGCTTGCTTGATGATATTTGTTTTTACGCAAAATGTAATTTGCTGTAGATTTTGGCACAACTGGTTTTTTAAATGAGCCATACTCCAGTAAATTCACAACCATTCTTCCAAATATTTGGCTGTAATCTTTCAGGATAATCATTGGCTCGGCGCTCGGCTTCTCGAGTATTGAAATGGCACAGAATGTAACACTTTAACATGTCGAACTTTTTCTCAAAAGAATTCATTTTAAAAAAAATTAAAAGACCACGTATACAAATAACTTCTGTATTTTAATATTTTATATTAAGTTAATGGATTTATGAATAATGATGAACACAGGTGATACCTATTGAAAGTCTTCAATTATTACTTTCTCAAATTCAATTTTTCGAGAATTCAGATCCGTAATCGGAAGTTTTTCCTGAATGATTATGAGTAATACCTGAAATGAGCTGGAAACATTCTTGAATAACTATAAATGATATATGACGCCATTTAAACTAAAAAAGGCTTTGAATTCTGAAATAAAAAAAACAGGGCTGTATTTAAAAAAAAAGTTGATGAAGGTTCCTCAGAAACGAAACGTTATATTGAAAATCTGTGAGCGTCATCTTGTCATTTTTCGATATCTACTAAAATAACGTCAGAAATAAATAAAATCTAATATTGACAATTTTCCTTCATTCAAAATATCTCGAAATCCGAAAAAGATACCCCACTTATGCAAACTCCATATGAAAGGCCTTTGGATTGTGCAACTTTTCTCTAATTTAACCAACATTGTATCTGCAACCGTTACTGAGATACTAATGCTATCCCATCCTTATCTTGGACACACTGTATATCGAAATGAAATTTTGATATTTTCTCACATTTCTATCCAATGGAGAAAAATCTTTCGATTGAGGTGATATTTCCCCTATTACACTATTGAAAATTTTGGGATCGTGATCTCGAAGCAGCAGGTGAATTCCTTCGAAGATGAGTCATTGCAAAAGATGCTACAATCCAAAATAAAATCGACTCTTTTGACTACACAAAATACCATATGTTTAGTTTTCAATGGACCAATCAGTATGAGTTTTGGTGTTTATATTTTTACTTTTACTTGATATTAAAGATACGTCACGCTATACCTAAATAGTTATTAATTTTAAATGGTTTTTTTTTAAGTACTTAATGTTTCGGATTATTGAATTCATGAACCATATAAAGTTCAATGGATAATAGCTGTTGTTTGATAATAAAACTTTTGTTTCAGGAGAGGGCTGTATTGAAAAACCCTTGGCCACCTTATGGAAAAACTACACTCAGTCATCTCGCCACGATGTAAGAATGCAACTTTCAATTAGTGGTGGTGGGCTAAGAGCAACAACCAAGGATCATGGGTTAACTGAATATTGGGCTCATCGTTTAACCACGTGTGCAGCATCGCCACAATTCCCAAGACTTTTTTGTTGGGTGTATAGACATGAAGGCAGAAGATTAAGACATGAACTGAGATGCCACGCAGTACTCTGCACGGCTGCAACTGTAGCTAAACAAATTGAATATGAATTAAAGGACTCTCTAGCTCTTGCTCTTTTGGAATTCAAACGTGATAAATTATCTAGACAAAATGCCAGGCTTTCACTGGTTAACTCTGTTTACGAAAATCCCAGTATACCTAGACGAAAGATTCTTCTCAGCACCGGGTCAACTAACTATAAACCTCCTCTTGAAAGATCAAAGTCTGCACCGAAATTAACTAGTATTGAAGAAATTATCGAAGAGGAAGATGATGTATTTCATAGCTCAAAAAAACTATATAAAGAAATTTTAAAACATTGTGATGGAACTAAAAACCTATTTAACAAAAGAAAATATAATATATCTAACAGATTCCAACATTATTCAACAATACCTGTATTGTCTAATATGAATAGCAGTCAGGGGCTCGATAAAGCCGAAGTTAAATTCAGTGAAGCAGTTGAAGATCTGAGAAATGACGACAGTGATATGATTTTAGAACAACTTGAACAAAATACCTTGAGTAATGATCTTTTAGAATCATGTGAAAAAGCTTGGTTGAATACATTGAGTCAAAAACCCGATCTATTACCTCCTGACAGTGACGAAGGCTCTTTGTCCAGTGGTTGTGAATCGCCTAGTACAGCTAGATCGGAAATGGAACAGCCAACGTTTCCGACAATCGGTAAAATAATTGAAGTAGAAGAGAAGATCGAACTAGAACTCAAGAAAAAGTCCGATTTGAATTTTAAAGTTGGAGGTAGCGTATCATCGAGAGTACGCAGTCTTGAAGAAATTGCTAATCCAGATATTTTGGAGTTTTGTGGAATCGACCATGCGTATAAGAAACCAATGTTGTTAGAACATGTAAAAGTTTCTCTCATTCCCGTTGGAGAGAATCAACCAGATTTCAGTTCACTGAAAGTATTCAAGAGAAGGAGTATATCTGACCCGTGTTATGTTTCAAGTGACAGTTGTGAATATGACGAAGATGAAAATGGTGGTACGTGTAGTGATGAAAGTGGATATGAAGATGATGAATTAGCAAGTTCTGTAGGAAATATAGTATTGGTGTGATTAAAATGTGTTTTTGTACTTGAATTTGAATTCTGACAAAAAATTTGCAAAAAATAGTCATTCAATGAACGGAGCGTTACGAATATTTGTCTTAAATAACAGCCCTCGACAAACGGAAAATTTGCAAGCATTACTATTTTGTGCTCTTGAATAATGATATTTAATGAATTAACGGATTTCTCAATTTGGAACGAATACGTTTGCAATGCCTTAAGGAGATTTTATATTTCCGAAGTATATATAACATTTAACAAACAAAGGAGTTCGCGAATTAGTTGGAAAATTTTCAGTTTCAAATTACTGCTTTCAAAAAACAAATTAGTTCAAAAAGTTATAGAGTAGATTATTTGATAGATTTGTTATTATTATTGATTGCAATATAAATTCATAACTCCATTGAATTACTCCAGATGTACAAATATTTTTCACTAAATTTTTTCACAAAAGTATAGAAGGTGGTACTGTTTTCATTGAATATTTCTTACATTTCTATGAATTTATCAGTACATGCCAGTTGCTCGTTACATTATTAATCTGGCTGTAACAGCCTTGTTCCATAAATGTTAATCACATTCTCATCGATCTATATTCTCATATTTTTTAGTTTAATTTAACAATACAGAGCGTTCAAGGGCTCAAGAGAACTGTATCAAGCACCCCACGTTTTTTTTAACTTGAGATTATTTTTTACTTTTTAGTCCATGGGAATAAAGCGTGTTCTTTAGTTTTTTTAAACTATTATTTTTTTTTACTAAAAAATCGAAATCTCTGACCCCGAAAACCATACCAATTTTGAATCGAATCTGACCAAAATCACAATACTCGTCCATCATCTTGCGCCGCCATCTTGAATTCATAATCTCTGACCCTTAAATCCCTCACACACTAATTTTGAATTGAATCAGACCATAATGACATCTTGGAGCCGCCATCTTTTATACAGAATGTGCCAAACTACCTGAGATTGGTATATTCTGTATAATGTACCTTCCAATATCATATTATTTTCATCAGTCAAATTCAAACGAAAAATCTGAAAAAATCAGGGATCATCTATGTGGTTTCTGCACTTAGAAAAAAAAGTTTAAAAAAATCTACCGAAATGTGAATTTTAGGGCATGGAAAAAGCAAACTTGGTAGATTTCCCATATCTAAGAAATTGAATATATTGCTTCTCCAGTTTGTGATGAAAAACATTTTAATCTAATTCAATCTTCGTTCTTTTCTCTAAAAATTCATTCTCCTATGTTTTTTTCCTAGTTTTTCGAATAAGCCGAGAAATTCACATTAAAGAATTAATGAGTAGGACGTTAAATTGCTTTCCATGCGGTGTTGCCGATTTTTTCACCACGGCTCGGGAGATTGAGTCGGCTGTGACTAGATAGATTGGTTTTTTGCTCCGTTCAGCGAAACATCCACGAGACCACCTCGCTACTCCCGGTGTATACCGAATACCGTGCTCGTGTGGGTATGTATACATCGGCACCACCCTCCGCAGCGTAAAAACCAGTCTTCTGAACATCACAGGCAAAGTAGGCTAGACGGAGAAGTCTGCCGTGGCATAACATACATACCATGCCCGTCTTAATAGAGAAGCCATGGAAATATACAAACATAAAAATAATTTTAATAGAAAAGAGAAAACCCTGGAGGTCAACAAATTCTGGTACCCAGCCCTAAAAAAACATGATAATGAAACAATCAAATAACACAATCGAGCAGGTAGGACGGGGCAATCAAGTCTCATTAATAAGACAGGTAGACAATGGTAACATCCCATCCGGTCAGGTAACCCAGTGACCTCAAGCAAACAAAAACATGTTATATGTTATTCAAAACAAAGTAATTAGCCAGGCTGGTGGTCTAAAAGATATTAATTGATAGCTGGGGATCAAATGTAATTTCTGCTCAAAACAACAATGCGTTTGCGTTCAGCTTTCGTATCACTTTTGGTGAAAGAGAAAGATCGTAAAAATACTGAATTTGACTGTCTACGTCCAGGGATGGCGCTTTCCTACACATACAAAAGGTAATTTTTCTATTCCAAATTTCATTCAGTATTTCACTTTTTTGGTAGGGAAAGCACACTATATAATTTTCCTTAAATGGTCGTAGTTCACCCTGTATATAAAACAAACATAAAAATTAATGATATCCCAAACATAACGGATTTGAGGCAACATACCAGAGCTACGACTCGATAACTATTAAATGCTCGACGTGGCCTTTCACAATACGTCTTTACTTGAAGAGTCTTCCCAGTGCTGATGAGCGCAAAAGGCAGAAACAGCTGTTCACTGGTGACGAATAAATCAAAGGAGAATTGTGGAAGGAAACATGGAGTTGTTTAATTTTTTTTATTGCTATATGTATACAGGGTGTCCCACGACGATTAAGACAGAGAATAACTCGGAACTCGAGAGTAGTACAAAATTGTAATTTTGGGGATGTAAATTAAAGCAAGTGAGGCAGCTTATTTTGATATTATGTTACCCAATGAGGTTTTTGGCCACGTGACATCACATTCAGAATTATTAATGGGACAACCTGTATATTTTGGCATTCCTATGTTAAAAACATAAAACGATTCCAACAAACAAGCACACTTGTGATCTAAAACGATTAATTTAAAAAGTACAGGTACTTCAATATCCTTATCCCACGAAGTTTAGGGTCACTCTGTATATTTGGGCAGTCCTAAATTTTTTGTGATGACTAAAACAATGCAGAATTAAAATTAACATTCTTATTTTATTAAAAAATGTCGTGGGACAAAGATATTGAAGTACCTTGTAGCAAAACACCCTATCCTTCCTGGATTTGTGTCCCCTGATCGGCCGGTCTGCTGTGACCTTCGGTACGGTAGGTCGGTGGAGTTGGTTGCCTACCTTGAGGCTCACATCTTCGCTTTTGGATTTTCGGCGCTCTGTCCGAGTTTTTGTGGCATATTTGAAAATGCAAAAAAGCGTTCTGGTGTAAAGATAAAATTTATTTACTCTCCTTGGTTCTTTTAACATGGGCATTCGAAAGGAATGTTTCTTCCACTGAAATGAGAGTCTGAATTATGAATTGAACCTTTTGGTTTTATGCAACTAAGTATATAATATTGTTGAATATTTTATTTGTTGCCGCCTGGTCAATATTATAGGTAAGTGTGGTGTAGTACGTGCCTGAACGTTTTGTCTGTTCATTTTTTTTTTTTTTTTTTGATGTATTTTAAAGTCAATATTATAGTTGTAGACTTCGCTGAATTAAAACACCTTTGCCTGGAGTATTGGATATTACTTAAATTCAGTTTTCAAGATCCCACAAAACCAAAACGCCCTGAGTTTTCTGTTTCCCCACAACCTATAGTTCTTAAATTGATTGTTTTAGGCTACATGATAGTTTGTTGGAATCGTTTCATCGGGAAAAACATAGAAATGCCAAAATATACCGGTTTTCTCATTAATAATAACGAATCTGATGTCCCGTGACCGAAAACAAAAAGCTCAATTGGGTAATATAATATCAAAAAAAGCTGCACCAATTTCTTTAATCAACAACCCCAGAATTACAATTGTCTACTACTCTCGAGTTCCGATATATTCCTTGTCCTAATCGTCGTGGCACACCCTGTATATAATGAAAAATATTTCGTATACAGTTCAATTTTGTAGTTTGGAGGATATGAATATAATACATTTGAGCGAGCCTACACAAAAGCATAGTCAATGCACCAAGTACAGTCATTATTATTCTCTATGGCGTTCTGTACACAAGCAAGAGTTGAGGTGTTTGGGCTTGAAACAAGATACTTACACTGTATAAGAGTAAATTCACATATTTTATTTTGAAACCTTTATCAAACACATTATTCAATTAAAGTGGAATTTAAACTGGAATGGACTTCCATGGAAACTTTGGAAATGATGAAAATTGGGCATTCCTCCCCTACCTGCTTCTGGATCTAGGGGATCTTCTCCATTATCGAATTGTCTTCTTTTTTCTTCATCTGTTAATACCTACAACCCAGATAAATCAATCATTAGACTGTCTTCAGTAATTTTCGATCAGTTATCTGCTTCAAATATTCAATATTTACTGAAGAGTTTGATTCTAAAACGAATACAACCGTCTTAAAAAAGTTGTCAATATTGAATTTTTCATTTAAACAAGAAAACAAATGTGTGTTCCTGGTTTGCACCTTAACACTACAGGAAAAAATTATTTTCCCATTTAATTTGTTGATTCCTAAATAATTGCCTGCATGAAAATGAGGTTCAATTCCGTACTAGATTATCGACAAATATAAGAGCTACTTCAGCAACCAAATATACTAACATACATTCGTTAACATTGATTTTTCTGTCAGAATTCTGTAATTTTACTATCAATATTTACTCATAAAAAATGACTGATAATAATATACTGTGGGAATTTAGAATTATTCTCTATACTGCAATGATTGGCAAGACATGAACATCAAGATATTGAGGGATAACAATAACACTATAATATGGACACCATCGACCAGTGTGAAGTTAGCAATTAATTTTCAATATTAACTTTCGATTCAGCGGTAAAAATATAATTTTTAATGGTTCGGAGAAAAATTACTAATTACTGTAAAGAAATTCATTCAGAATAAGGAAATTCACAGAATGCAAGGAATATGAAGGGTTAAAATCAACCCTCGGAAAATATTAAAATTGACAAATGCTTTCAGAAAAAACCTTCACCTTGAAATTCACAGAACAAATTTTAATTCACGAAATGAACGTGCCTTATCAATTTCATTCATTTGCAAATGGTATGAAGGGCTAAAATCAACCCCCGAAAGATATAAAATAGACAGAATACTTCAGGAAAACCTGCCGACATGAAATTTACATAACACATCTGTTTTCACTAGGTATCAATTTCATCCATTTGCAAGGGTTGTGAAGTGTTAAAATCATACCCCGAAATAATTAAAATGGACAAATGCCTTCAGAAAAAACCTACCAACTCGAAATTCACATTTTTATTCACGAAATAAACGCGCTCTATCAATTTCAGTCGTTTGCAAAGGGGACGCTCCATGCATCTGTAACAATTCTAGCAAATCCAAATAATACCTCACATCAGATAAGAGTGTATGCCAATTCTCTCATGGAATATTTCGTAAAGACATTCATAACAATATATGGAAAGGAATTCGTGTCTCACAATGTTCATAACCTTTTGCATTTATCAGCAGATGTGAAAAAATATGTTTGGATATGTTTAGTCACAGCCGACTTAATATGGTGAGAAAATCGGCAACACCGCAAAGAAAGCAATTTGACGTCCTACTCATTAATTCTTTAATGTGAATTTCTCGGTTTATTCGGAAAACTAGGAAAAAAACAGGAGATTGAATTTTTAGAGAAAAGAACTACGATTAATGTGTGGTTATTTAATATTTTTCAACACAAACTGTAATAGCAATATATTCAATTTCTTCGATATGGGAAATCTGTCAAGTTTGGTTTTTCCATGCCCTTAAATTCACATTTGGAGAGATTTTTCTCAACTTTTTTTTCTGATGAGTGCAGAAACCACATAGATGATCCCTGATTTTGTTCAGATTTTTCATTTGAAATCTGACTATTGAAAATAATATGATTTTGACAGGTACATTATACAGAATGTACCAAACTCAGGTAGTTTGGCGCATTCCTTCCTTTTAATTCCTTCCAATAAAATATTATTTTCATCAGTCAGATTTCCAATGAAAAATCTGAAAAAAATTAGAGATCATCTATGTGGTTTCTGCACTTATCAGAAAATATATTTTTAAAAACCTCCGGAAATGTGAATTTTAGGGCATGGAAAAACCAAAATTGACAGATTTCCCATATATAAGAAATTGAATATATTGCGATTCCAGTTTGTGATGAAAAAAATTAAATTACCACATCAATTGTCGTTGTTTTCTCTAAAAATTCAATCTCTATAGTTTTTTCCTAGTTTTCCGAACAAGCCGAGAAATTCACATTAAAGAATTAATGAGTAGGACGTCAAATTGCTTTCCATGCGGTTTGCCGATTTTCTCACCACGGCTCTGGGGATTAATTCGGCTGTGGTTTAGTGCATTTCCATTTAAAAATTTCATGCGAGTATTATTAAAATTTATTCGAAAACCTGATAACCCAATACCCCAAATAGTTAAAAGATTTTGTGAAGCTCTGAAATCATATAAAAACATTTTGAGTTCAAAACGTAAATATAAATTAACTAAAAGTGTACATAGTTAGGGCACACTTGTTGGAGAATGTGGTTCACCGCAATATTTACAATTTGAGTTTAAAAAAGTTTCATTATTAGAACTAGTCAACCTAATAATTATTGTGGATTGAGGAATGGTTCCATTATCGTGGTGAAAAATTTGGCATAAAATTTATTAGGTATTTGTGATTGGACAGAAATATAATAGGATTAATGATTTCTATCTGTAACCATGCAGTAACAGAAATAAATATTAAATTTTTGAGCCTAACTTCATCAGATAGTAACGTCTTTGTTCCCTTACTCCATAGTGAAACCTAACCAAATTCATTTTATGAGTGTTTTTCAAGCATGCAAAGCAGAATGATTTTTTGTGATACTAACTGACCAGTTCCTGAAAAGTAATAAGTTACATTTGCATGAAAAATTCTTGGCATATTTGATATAAAGTGTCGAAAATGGGATATTGGACGCCTGTGGTGTCACTCAATGAGAACAAAAAGTATTTTACCCCTTCACCACACAAGTAATTTAATCCTACTGATGAAGGTAACTTTGTTATCGAAATGCGCATCTAAACAGTTTAGTAAACAGTTTAGTAATCCTACTGATGAAGGTAACTTTGTTATCGAAATGCGCATCTAGGAGTTAAATTACTTGTGTGGTGAAGGGGTAAAATACTTTTTGTTCTCATTGATATAAAGTGCTTTCGTAAAGTAGTCTTCATTGCGGAGGCTTGGCTGAAAGGTGATTTATTTATAACTTTTCGGAAGTACTGTATTGAAGCATCATACTTGGCAAGTTGAAAGAGGATCACTAAGGTTTTTGAATTAAAAATGAAAACTTTGAATTACTGCTTCAAAACAAGGAATATTATTCAAAATTTGTGAGTAAAATAATATACATCTTCTGTGTCAGAATAAATTGAATTAATTAAGATATAATGAGCGTGATCATATTTTGATTTTAGGGTAATAGAGTCAATTCATAACTCAAAAACAGTTAGTCATATTGATTTCAAACGAAGACAGGCTTCTAGAGGACGTTTGATAATTTGTACGTGCTGTAAGGGAAATTGAAATTTCAATCCACTTTTTCACATAATCTCAAAAATGTTCTAAAAATGCAGTAACTTTGAAGCAATTTTTTGGGTAAATGAACAAATAAATACAAAAAACATTACAGCACGTACATAGATCATCATTTTACCTTTCTTTTGACACCAAATTCATTTCAATTGGATAAAGATTGCTCCAAATTTTGATGGAAGAGAAAAACTACCACGGCAGCTACCTCGATTATCTGTGAAAAGCATTGTGAGGTGCTGCCGCATAGAATCAAATGTCCTCTAGAAGCCTGTCCGTGTTTGAAATCGATACAACGAACCATTTTTGAGTTATTGACTCTTCCAACAAAAAAAACGTGCCAAATATGATCGCGCTCATGGCCTCTTAATGTAACATGTTATGATTACAGGTGCATTATATTTCATTACTGGGTGGAAATAGTAATTGGGATTCAGTCAGGAGAGCAATGGAAAGGTACTTCACTGATGATATAGCTCAGCTATTCAGCTGGCATGGCATCAAGGGAAAAAAAAAGACATTTGGTTCCCTGAAATTTGCCAAAGGAGTTATTCGTAAATATAACTTGATAAAGTTTTTTGTTCAGGTTATTTTGGTAGAGAGACAACTATTTGTTCAATTGTTGTTGATGAAAAGTTTCCCTACATAAATTTTTGTAATTTCGGAGATCATGAAGAATCCTGAAAACTATAAAAAAATTGATGCTTCCGAATTATTAATTCAATTTTTAGCTTTGCCAATGTCAAATTCTACTAGGCCCAGTTGAAAATGAATTTTTTTCCAAATATCACCTGACTTGTATACCAGTTTGAGTGTACTAACAAAACTGTCTTTTCAATATCCGTATCCTGGCTTCTCAACATATGGTAGTAGTTGAAATTTCACCTAAGAGTAGAAATGTTTGGCAGTACTATAATGAATCTGCAAATTAGTACAAAAGTCAGCTAGTATGAAATGTGTGAATATTTGTATCTAAGAAACACCTTCTGACACTACTGCACCATTATCTCTATTATTTCCTCAGTATCTTTGAAAAATCAAAATTCTCACAACATACAAATGAAAAATGTCGAAACATCAACTTTAGCACCATTTTCTAGGTTTTGTCCTTGATAAATTTGCATTCTCTCAACTATTCCAGTTTCTATTGCATTGGAGTAGTTTATGAAAATCTATTTTGTTGTCACCTTTTCCATTATTGAGGGTACTAATTTCCTGATTATGCCGAAACATATGTTTAACAAATTTCCTGTTTACTGGATTTGTCTTTGTTTTTCTTCAAACTAATAATCATCTGTCGACTCTTCATCCCAAAATCATGGTATACAGGAGAAGTCAAATCAACCAGGCAATAAAAAAAAATATATTGGAAAATATGTATGCATATCTGTACATACAGAGAATTCAAAATTATTTTCATTTCAGAAGAAATCAAGAAGAATTTGAAAAAAGAAACTGAAGCAAATTTAGAAAAATAGAAAAATTAATGAAGGCTACATCATGCTAAAGAAAGATCTAAGAAGAAATACAGTTGTTAGCTAATCTTTATTTCAAATGTATTTTAAGAGAAAGTTTTATTTATTTTGTTGCAATATCATTACACTATTCCAAAGAAAGAGCTAAGAAGAAGAACCTAATAATTGTTAGCTAATCTTCAAAGATATTTTAAGAGAAACATTTTATTTATTTTGTTTCAATATATATTGTCACAATATATATTTTCTTGCAAATGTTTTCTTTCATTTAATCCTTATTCATTCTCAATCAGCCTCACTCACATTCAAAATGTACTGTTTTTGACGACTTGATATTGTTCAAATGAAATTTTTATGAAGGTTCAGAAATGTAGAAACATATGAATTTTAGGAACGTCCTCGCTCTTATGAGTTGGTACAATTGGCTAATTTACTCACAAGCAGAAGCCAAATCGTGGGCTTACCTTTCAACTTCAATTAAAAATTTTCTTCTTTTCAATGTCAAATGTCATTTGTCTGTTTCCTAACCAAGATGATAATCACGTTCTTTCATAGTTCCACATGTGGAAATCATTCATATAAAATTTCAAAATGTTTGTATAAATTAACTAATTATTTTAATTGTTGACTTTTCAATGTTATTTTATCATCATCTTCATGTCTCTCATTCGATAATGATACATCACATCATTTGCAATCAACCTCGTATATAAATATATAGTGAGGTTCTAAAGTAGTGAATAAATTCATTTTCTACGTTATTAGCCATTTTCAAGAAAAACCCTGAAATATTTCAAAACGACACTCTGGGACATAAAAAAATAGCTTCTCTTCCACCTGACAGCCACCCCTTAATTTTCAATATCTATCTATCTACTTACTTCTTTTGCCGCAGCTATATCAATAAATTTTTTCTCAGCTATTTTCTTCATTTTCTCATCATTCTGATAGTTATCTGGATGCCATTTCTGTGCCATTTTCCTGTAAGCTTTGACAATTTCTTTTTTGCTTGCTGTCCTTTTAACGTCCAAGATCTTATAATAGTCTCTTTGTTCGGCTTGCTTCTGCCGATTTTCCGACTTAGTTAGCCCATCCTTGGCCCTTTCGAAATGGGAATCTATCTCTAAAGCTGAGCGATAATCCCTAATTGCATCATCATATAACTCGGATTGCAAGTAAGCTTCTGCTCTATCACAGTAAATATTTGGATCTTTATTATAATTTAAAGCTTCTGTACAAACTGTGATTGCTTCTGAACTTTGGTCATCATTAGAGTAACATGTACATAACAATCTTTTACTTTCATATATAATACTTGGATTATCTCTTTCATTTTTCAAAATCAAATTTGCCATTTCTATACAGTCAGCGTATTTTTTATTTTCCAATGCTTTTTCTGCGTCAACCAAGAATTTCTCGATTTTTTTGATCTTCTTATAGAATAGAAAGCATTCCTTATGTTCTGAATCTAACTTCAGGCATTCTCTAATGGATTTCAACGCCTCCGTGGCTTGGCCTGTTTTATATAGTAGCTGTGACAGTTTGAGATATCCATCAGTGTTATAGCTTTGGAGTTTTGTGGCCATTTTGATATCAGATATAGCAGATATTTCATCTCCATTCATTACATACAACTCCGAACGAAAGTCGTACAGTTCAGGAGCCCACGGACTAACTTCAATTACTTCTGATATGTAATGAATTGCAGACGTATAATCGTCACGCGCATAATAAAATTCAGCATTACGTTTTCGTTCCTTCACAGGATCAATTTTCTGTATGAGGTTGTTTGCCTCATCATTGTAAGGATCAGCTTTCAACTGAAAATGAATAAATATATCAACATTAAAACAGTTCTCACAGTTTCTAAAAATCACGATAGATTACGATAGTAAATATGCAGAACAGTGGTTTTTCCGTTTGTATTTTTCATTTTTTTATGTATCAATGATGAATCACAATTAATTGAAGTGAACTGGCACCTTTGGAATTTTCACGTTTACGTGTGAAAAATTTCTTCATGTTATGGGGTGTAGAGCGAGGTTAAATATCGCCTAAATTCTTGAAATATCACACAATCAAAGTTTGATTGAAATTGAATTGTTGAAACTTTTATATAATCAAATAAAAGTTAATTTAGCGACTGTTATGTAGGTATTTTCTTCTGTGGGGGTAGTGGGGCAAGCAGTCAGTTGAAACTTCTCAAATTAAAGTTTTATTTACAATACTGCCAAGCTTTCGCTTTATTTTGAAGCTTCTTCGGGGCAAACTGGAAAGTACATATAAATTCTCTGTAAAAACGATAAAAAGGAAAACTATATGATGTAAAGCTTGGTATATGAATTAGATGACAGTATATGAGTGTTCAATTTTCAATTTTTTAAACAAGAAGTTGAAGTGTGAGAAAACATTTTTTTTTGTAGAGAACGATGACAATTCTATTTCAGATTAGGTTTGAAGTTTGAGTGACATTTTCAAATATATATACTGAGGGGTTCATTGATTGTTAACACTGATTTTTGTTCAACATAATACGTTTAACTATGGTCTGGGTATATTGTTTTTGTTTGAATTGAAATGCAAGAGATAAGTGTAAATTGAACTTATCAATACCAACTTAGATTATCAATGTCTTCCTTTTTATTCATAGTATTAGGTTATTTCATAATTCAAACCATTTCAAGAAAAAGTCTTTTTGTGAAATTTGGTTAATGATTTTTAGCAATACAATGTTCCGTGAAAGCATATGATTTTTTATTGAGTCTGATATCACTTCTATGTAAAATTATGCGGTATTTGAGTTGTCTTGATGATGTTCCAATGTATTTCAAGTCACAATCATTAAGGTATTTTGTATACATGAAACAACCAGAATTACCTAAACACTATTTTCAGAGAAACTAAAAAGTTTTTTGCTTATCATACAGCTTATTATCACAAAGTCTGATAAAGGAAATGTTACTGTGATAATGGAAAAACAAAAATACCTAGAAATATCTAATGAACTTTTATAAAATGAAAATACTTATAAAATCACACCAAGAGATCCTACATCAACTATACAACAAAAATCCAATAAACTGATCAATAACGTGAAATCAATTAATATGCTGACTGAAGAAGAAACATAATTATTCAGAATGAACAAATCACAATGTCTAAAATTGTATTGCCTTTCTAAAATACACAAACCAATAATTTCTCTCAGACCTTTACTTCCATTGACGCTCCTAATAGTAAAATTACCAAAATGATGACCGACATTCTAACTAACTCTTATAACTATAACAATGAATATTATATCAAGGATTCCTTCAAATTTTCTTCTTACATTAATGAAAAACAATTACCACCAGGATTTTATTTGATAAGTAGATGAAATTTCTCTTTTTACAAATATTCCGATATTTTATATACTTTTATTTTATGTTTTTACATTCAAATTTATACCTTACTAGCTGTAACACCCGGCGTTGTCCGGGTAAAAAATGTATGATCTTGGACAATTTTTCCCGTACGTTCTAGCACCTTCCGAATACACTACTCTGGTTCATTTCACGATTTCCACGAATTTTCTAGAATTTCATAGAAATCTCGAAAATATTCTAGATTTTCATTTAATTTTCCAGAAATCAAGTACCTAAAAAGTTTCATTACCGTGCTCTTCATCCTGTTCAACGAACTTTCGAGAACTTTACTTGAGTACATTCTAGAACATTACGCGTATTCCACGAATATTTCGAAATTTTTATAATTTTGTAGAAGGTTTTAGCATTCTAGAACTTTCTTCTGTATATTCTAGAAGTATATTTTTAATTTTTTTATTCCCTGGAGATTTCCAGAACGTTTCTTCACCACGCCTTCTTCCTGATGGCCGAATTTTCAAAAACTATATTTAAGGATCTTTTCAGTATGTTTAAAACATTATGAAAGCTCTGTTCTAGTTCATTCCACGAAGATCTCGAATTTTCTAGAACTTTCCATAAGCTACAATAATATTCTGGAATTTTCTTTCCTATATTATAGGAATGTCTTTTTTATATTCTAAAATATTCCAGAAAGTTACATCACCACGCCCTCTCCCTGGTTACCGAACTTTTGAAAACTTACTCAGTTGTATTTTCAGTATGTTCTAGAACATTATTACGCAGGCTATGTGCTAGCCTATCCAACAAAGATCTTGATATTTCTAGAAATATCTAGAAGCTTCGAAAACATTCTTAACTTTTCTTTCTCATATTCTAGAAATTTCATTTATATGTTTTAGATATTTCCATGAAGTTTCTTCCCCCCGCCCTCTTCATGATAGCCGAACTTTCGAAAAATGCACTTGTGGGTCTTTTCAGTATGTTATAAAACATTACGAAGACCCTGTTCTAGTTCCACAGAGATTTCGAATTTTCTAGAACGTTCCAAAAGCTTCAAGAACATTCTAGGATTTTCTTTCTTATATTATAGAAATGTCTTCTTTATATTCTGGAATATTCCATAAAGTTACATCACCTCGCCCTCTACCCTGTGACCAAACTTTTAAACACTTACTTGATTGTATTTCCAGTATGTTCTAGGACATTACGGAGACTCTGTTCTAGCTTATTCCACGGTGATCTCGAAATTTCCGGAATTTTTCTTCGTATATTCTAGTAATTTATTTTTTATATTCTAGAGATTTCCAGAACGTTTCCTCATCACGCCTTCTCCATGATGGCCGGCTTTTCAAAAACTACGCTTAATGGTACGATTTTATGGCGAATGCGCTGGTAGCAGTTTTCAACTTATGAATAAAAAATAATATATATGATATCTTTAAAAACACGCCCTTTAGGTTAAAACAGGAACTTTCGGCACGCACACATTATATCAACTTAGTTTTATTATATATAATGATTTGCTGTAAGTTTTCCTTTTTATCGTTTTCACAAAAAATGTATATGTACTTTCCAGTTTGCCCTGAAGAAGCTTTAAAATAAAGCGAAAGCTTGGCACTATTGTAATAAAACTTTAATTTGAGACGTTTCAACTTGTCCCACTATCCCCACAAAAAAATATAATCAAATAGGTAGTTCGCTTTTTCAATTTCAACACGGATTCATGAAATCATGGAATACACTTTCCAATCTATGAACATTCACTATCACTCAGTTTGTCTCGAATTCTGTGGATGCTAGAAATCAAGTAAATGTATAGGATGTTTCCGAAGTTGGAGCAATTAAGAAAATGGGTTGTTACATGAAAATTAATGTATAAATAAATGGCAAGAATTTTCGTTTTTGAAGCAGTCAAAAATTTTTAAAATTTTTATGAGATCGCTTGCAGTTACTTTTGTTTGGGAGGCACTGGTTTGATTCTCGCCACAGCGTGTCTGCCCGCTGGCAGTGTTTCAGCGCGGTTTGAAAACTTTAAAATTCAATATCTCCCGATTTTTTTTTTTTCGATAAAAAATTATTCTTTTATTTCATTTTGTTGTGTCATCTTCTACTTCCCATTTTATTTATTGCTCCAATTTCGGAAAAACCCTATCTAATGTACTGATTTTAGCAAAGCATTTGACAGAGTATCACATCATGGGCAATGTAGCAAGCAAAGAAGAGGAAATAAAAAACAGAAAAGAAAATACATATCCAAATAGATAGAGACCTCGTACAACTCTAAAGCAATTTGACAAGTTATAACTGAACCTAGAAACTAAAAAATAAGACTGAGAATGACTGCAAAATATCTACTGATGAACTTAATAATTTGTGTACACATCCCCTTCATCCCCACAGCTCTTCTTGACCCTCCAACAAATATTAATCCCACTGAACAAGTGCCACAGAAGTTCTGATACAGGATTTCATTTCAAGGCACTAGATGTACAGTGTGAACTACGACCACTTGTTATATTAAATATGGGACCGAAGCTGGTGGTTTGAAATTGAGTTTTAGCAGAACTCCGAATAAGAATTGCAAAATAGTTATTTATGATACAAGTGTTAAAAGTGGCATTTTATTTTGTGAGTGGGGAATATTGCGAAACGAGCGTTAGCGAGTGGAGCAACCCCACGAGCAAAATAAAATCACTTTTAACAAATGTATCATACAAAATTTTTTGTTCAACAGTTACTGCTAGTAAGAAAAAAACAAAAAAAAAATAAGATCCATAAGGATTCGAACACACGATCTTTGGATTACAGGTCAGATGCTCTACGGATCTAGCTACATGGACTTTATAATTGACAACCATATTTTGTATTTCAAATCTAAATTGCAAGCATGACAGGCAGGTAAAAAACAACTGCCTAATAATTGTTGTTTATTAGTTACCACAAATTAATAAACGATCCTAGCTTCTTTGTGTTCGTAGCTATTACTGTTGCAAATATAAATATAATGGAAGTTGGAATGGATGATTCAGATGATTTTCTTCCACCAGAAATTCAAGAAGCTGCAACCAGAGCAACTTTAGATCTGTTGCCTGAAAAATCACGGCAACAATATGATATTGCTTATAATGGATTCATCGAATGGAGTCAACTGAAGAAAGTTGAAGGCAAGTTCAGCGAAAGCGTACTTTTAGTTTATTTCGAAGAAAAATCGAAGTTATGGAAATCATCAACACTGTGGTCTAAATTCTCTATGATAAAAGCTGAACTGAAAATCAAGGAAAACGTGGATATAAGTAAATACCATAAATTAGTCGCATTTTTGAAACGAAAAAGTGTCGGATACCGTCCGAAAAAATCGAAAATTCTGACAAGGGAACAGATTGACAGATTTTTAAATGAAGCTCCCGATACCAAATATCTTATGATTAAAGTGGCAACCATTTTTGGATTATTTGGAGCGTGCCGTCGTGAAGAACTCTGCAAATTGAGCGTAGATGACATTGAAGAAACTATACAGTCATTACTAATTCATATTTCGGATACCAAAACCAACATTCAAAGAAGTTTTTGCATCGTTGGACACTACGTGAATTATTACCGTGAATTATTACCGTGAATATGCTGTATTACGCCCAACTTCTGTTACTCACCGTCGATTTTTCCTGAATTACTCTAACTACAAATGCACTATTCAACCAGTTGGAATAAATACTTTTGGGAAGATGCCTTCCACTATTGCTGAATTTCTGAAATTACCAGATCCGCAGCAGTTTACCGGCCATTGCTTTCGAAGATCTTCAGCATCTCTGTTAGCGAATTCAGGAGCAAATTTGACTACAATAAAACGACATGGCGGGTGGAAGTCCTCAACTGTAGCTGAGGGTTATATCGAGGATTCCATTGAAAATAAAAATAAAATAGCTGATAAAATGTTTCCTGGTATAAGTTCTAGTTCTCTCCCAGCATTATTTGATCATCCCACTTCAATAATAGCACCATCATTGATTGGCGATGAAGCTTCTGCAGTTACTTCGTCAGTTAATATCACAAATTGTACAAATTGCCAAATACATATTTATAAGTAATTTTGATTCTGATTGTTATAATAGTATTAATATCTGATTAAAGTGTTTCTATTAGAGAGATCTATATTACTGAGTATCCATCATCTCATCTGTCTAGTGTTAAAAGTACTTTTAACACTAGTGTTAAAAGTGATTTTGTGAAAACGTCAGTTTTTAGTTCATGTGTCAATGAATTAAAAACGTCATTTTTAATGTCAGTTGTACAAAAAAGGCTATATTTGATGTTTTTCCTACGTTTAACGATAGTTTGTTGAAGTCTAGACAGGTTTTTACAATGGATATGCCATGTTGAGCATTTTTCTCAACACCCTGACATGTGTTGTCTTCAAAAACTAGAACGGTATCATCTGCATATGATATTATAGTGCTACCTGTCTGTATGTATGTCTAGTAAAGAGTTCAAGAAAATATAGAAACTGCACCGGATCCCTTGCTTTACTTGAAAGAAACCTCAATAGCCGACACGTTTATCTTCCGCGAAACAAATTTGAATGAACTTATGGATACAATCAAACATATCAAAAACAAATCATCCAGTGACAATATCTCAATAAAAATATTTGAAAATTTACCGATTTTCGTACTAGAATTGTTGGTTCACCTCATCAATAATTCTTTTGCCGAGGGAATTTATCCTTCCTTTCTCAAAACTAGTATTGTAATTCCTCTTTATAAGGGTGGCGACACAAATGACCCATCAAACTTTAGGCCTATCTCACTTATTCCATCGCTTGGAAAATTGATAGAAAAACTTGTCAAAACTAGGTTGATGGAATTTTTGACTCTGCACAAAATTTTGAATGCCCAACAATTTGGATTTCAAAGCAAAAAAAGTACAGGAGATGCTATCTTTCACTTCCTGAAAGATCTATACTCTAGTTTGAACTTAAAAGAAGTGAGTGCTGCAGTATTTTGCGATTTGGCTAAAGCCTTTGACTGCGTCAATCATGAAATACTGTTGCGTAAGCTTTATTTCTACGGCTTCAGAGGACGAAGCTTAAATTGGTTTGAGTCATATCTAAGTGGAAGGACCCAAATTGTGAAAACTGACAATCTCTCTGATATTGGGGTTATTAAGCATGGTGTACCGCAGGGTTCTGTCCTTGGTCCTATTCTTTTTCTGTTGTACTTTAATGACCTTCTGAAGTTAAAGATAGAAGGCGTGTTCACTGTTTTTGCAGATGACACAACAATATTATGGCATGATAAGAATGCAAATGATCTTTACAATAAAATGACTCGAGATATATTGATTGTGAGAGAATGGTGTAACTCGAATATGCTTTCCTTTAATGTAAACAAAACTAACTTATTATCATTCCATTGCAATATACTGGACATCCCTATAGGGAATAATATAATTTTATCTACCTCCTCCAATAAATTTTTAGGTATTCATATAGACAGTGAACTCAACTTCCAAAATCATGTTATCATGCTCAGTAAAAGGCTATCCTCTGGATGCTATGCTTTGCGTGTAGTATCGAATGAAATGGGTATGCCAACTGCAAAAACAGTATACCATGCCCTATTTGAATCACACGCTAGATATGGCATAGCGTTCTGGGGAAATTGCAGTATGCAATATTTTAAGATGATTTTTATTCTCCAAAAACGTGCTGTTCGATATCTCTGCAAAGTTGGGCCTAGAGTCTCTTGCAAAGAATTATTTAAAGAACAGAAAATCCTTACACTTCCTTCACTTTTCATTGTCGAAACAGCATGCTTGATACATAAAAATAAGTCACTGTATGACACTATTCATGGATCCACCCGCCAAAATAATGATTTGAGGCTTCCTATTCCCTCTTCAAATTTAATAAAAAAATCGCTGATATATAATGCCATTTTAATATATAATCATCTTCCAACATCAATTAAAACCATTGACTCTTTATCTTTATTTAGAAAATCACTCACGCTGTCCCTTATCGAGAGAGCCTTTTACGATGTAAGCGAATTCCTCAATGTAAAATTATAGGCTACTTAACATTGATATTAATAATTTAGTATACCATTGACCTAGGTCCTCCAGCCCAAATTTATAAATATGCATATATTATTGTGTTCGTAATTGTTGACAAGTCTTGTGACTGCATTTTATCAACAAGTCACTCATTTTTTTATATTAAGATTGATTTTTTTTACATTTACATATATTTACATACATGTACTCTTGTGTTTTAATTTTTTAACAAACTTTGAATGTATTTTATCTATTGACAAGTCACATATTCTTTATATTTTTACTTTTATCTTTTTTACTTTTATATTATATAAATTATTGTATGAATCCATTTTGTAAAACTTTGTCCATGAGATGATATCTTCTGACAATAAAGGATATTTTGATTGATTGATTGAAGTAAGTAATGAAAAGCAAGGGGTCCAAAAACCGTACCTGGCGGTACTCCTACCTGTATATAATCAGTGTCACTATATGTATCTTTTAATTTTATAATTTGTTTTCTCTTTAGCAAATAATTTTTGAAACTCTCCAATACAATACCTCTTACTCCATATTGTTTGAGAGTTATTGTATAATAAACAAAACTGGGCACTTCCGAAAACACAACTATTTCCTTAGCTCCGCTCCACTCACAGTAACAAACCAACAGCTTAAAAGAAACTAGGAACCAGATTACTTTTCTAAAAATCACTTAAGGTACATCATCTCTGACTTCTGCAATAATATAATAATAATAATAAAAACCTTTATGGCATTATTTTATGGGGAAACTCGTCTTCTTCAGATAGAATTTTCAAGCTTCAGAAAAAAGCGGTTAGGATACTTGCGAATGCAGGTTATAAAGACACTTGCCGACCTATATTCAAGAATCTGGGATTGATGCCCCTTCCTACATTATATATTTATCACTCGCTCCTTGAAATTCACGAACATGTAAATGAATTCGATACTAATGCGATCTTTCATGATTACAGCACTCGTAGTTCAGCACTCATTAGACCTTCCAGATATAGATTACAAAAGTCTGCATCTAACTCCCTCAATACAAATCTATATAATATCCTACCACAAAAAGTGAAAAAATTTACATTTCAAACTTTCAAAAATTTTATCAAAAAGGATTTAGTCACCAAATGTTATTATAATGCAGAAGAGTACATGGCTAACCCACCTGTTGTAACAGTGTCCAACGGTTGATGCATAACCTCATTTTATGCATGTATTTTAATATGTATGTAACTGTACTCGTGTTTTATGTATTTGTTCAATATTTTTTAATGTACTTATTATATTGTTTATGTTCAATATTTCAATATCTTTTTGTATGTACGTATAAGCATTTTATCCTTATGTGATTTCCTGATTCTAGCATCAGGCTCTACTTGTAACACTTGACTTGCTACAAATGTATGTATTTGCATAACGTAGTCAAATAAACGCTATCTATCTATCTATCTTTATTCATCGATAAAATACAATACTCAAATACTTAAAATATCACTAATCAATAAAATGAATAAAGTTAGCCAGCGATAAGTGCTATTTCACTTGTTTCGCAGAATTATGATAAAATTCTTATTCGATAAAATGTCTTTCATAAAGATACTGGTGCGGACATATATCAGTACCTGACAATGAAGTTGTAAAAAAGTATATACACATCATGAACAATACAAATCTATGAGTAAGTTTATAAAATAATGATAATTAAAATTCATCCTAATTTAGGAAGTACACAATGGCAATGGCGGTGAAAACCTACAATGAACTTTGCAGTTATAACTATGATCATAAAAGGAAAAAACATCCTAATGTTCAAGAAATGAATATCATGTACGTGAACGCTAGATCTATAAAAAACAAACTTGAAAGACTTGAAATTATGCTTGATGAAATTGAAAAAGCAACTGCTCTTGTCATTTCTGAAATGTGGCTGACGAAGGACAAAGAGAAATACAAACCATATTTCTTCTGTAACTATGAACAATTATTTTGTTGGGATTGGGGAAGAACTTGTGATGCCAGATACTCATTCAGCGCGGTAACAGAAGAGGATATAGGTAAAATAATAGATGATCTGGATACATCCCAAGGCACCAGGATGTGATCAGATTGAAGCGAAGACTGTGAAAGAGAGTATACAAGAAATACATGTTTTGTGTAAACTTATAGAAAAGTCCTTTCCATGAGGGAAAGTAACAGAAGTCTTCAAACTAGCTGAAGTATCACCTATGTATAAGTCTGGAGATAAAGAAGACCCAAACAACTATGATCGCCCTTTATCAGTGCTCCTGATACGTTCAAAAATAATTGAAAAAGTTGTGAACATGCAACTGCTGAAATATCTTGAGGAAAACACTATATTGACCAAGTCACAGTATGGCTTCCGCAAGTCAAGTGACACTGCCAGCGCTTCTGTTGATCTGATATCTGAAGTACAAATGAAAATTGACAAAAAAGTGTGCTCTTGTTTCACTTGACTTGGCCTAAGGTCAACCATGACATATTACTAAAAAAAGTGAGAAAGGTTGGTTTTTGGAGAAGGATGTCACATGGTTTTGTGATTACTTATCAAATAGGAAGCAATTCATTCAATATAGTTCATGAAAAAAATATAATAACTTGTTCCATACTTCCGGATTTGGCTGGTGCAGAATCAAATCTCTTACATATCCACACAATGAACTAATTTATACTCTATACCTGAAATACTTACAACATAAAAAAAATCCAATTGAGCTAAGTCATAATTAGCCTGCTTTAGGTGAACACTTCCTCTGCTAATTCGAGCAGCAGTAAAATCAGGCTTAATTTCTAAAACACGATCCAAATCAGAAAGGGCATTCTTAGATTTTCCCAATGCAAGGTACACAGTTCCTCTTTTAAAGTAGGTAAGATAATTATCAGGATCTCCTTCTAAAAATTTAGAAATTATTGTAATTATACAATGTCACTAGTACCATTTTAATACTCACCAACAGCAAAGTGATACTGACTCAGAGCATCTCCTAACTGTCCTTTGGCTAAATATTGTTTCCCTAATTCTAAATGTTTGTTGATATCTGCTTGTGTCATACATTCTGAAACTTAGAACAGGAAATACTTAAACAGAAATCTCCGTATGGTTCAACTTACTATCTATTAATATTTCTGACACTAAAAAAATTACATAAGGAATTATTTTCACATTCTTGATGATGCAGTAAGGATTATTGAACATTTTTTGATTTTAATAATTTCAATCGAAGATTCAATATTCGAAATTCATTCTCAGACACGTAAGACCTGTAACCAAAATAATACATCCCAATACGGCAAGAATCAAAACTCAACTTAGAATCTTAGAAATCTTAGAATAAATGAATTAAATACAAATCACAACTTGCAACCCACAAGGGCCAAAGTCTACAGTTTTAAATCAAAATAATAGTACACGTCACTTGTCATAATATATCGTGGTCCGTCATGATTGGATAGAAAATTTCAGATAGTTCATTGCAGCATTGCACATACTTCATAAATTATGCTCCACATGCCACATGCACAGAACCATATATTTACAGAACTGTATATGTGTTTTGTACGGATACGGAAGCCCGGTCGGCGGTCGTGCCATTTAGGGGAGGGATTCTGTGTACCATAGAATTCTATTGTTTTGTTTTCTCTCTCTCTCTTTCCTATGACATAGAATTCTATAGCACACAGAATTCCACCCCAGGCTGGTTTCAGACTAGGTGCAACGCAGAGCGCGAAAATGTCAAATTTTAAGGTGTGTATTTACTACAGCCTTCGTTCCGCATGAGCACCGAACGAGCATATGCTTGGATAGTGTGGACGCTGATTTGAGCACGAACAGAATGGGTGTTTACATATTACGCAGCATGACGCAGCCTGAGCTTGAACGCAACAGCACATTGGAAATGAAATTTGACATTTCCGTGCTCCGCGGTCCGCCAAGTCTGAAACCACCCTAAGACTTCAGATATACTCTGAAGTTGTTCTGTGATTTCTGCATCTACATCAGGGACTGTGGAATTGCAAGAATTATTTTCTACAACACCAATCAAAACTATTTTAGTTGCGCCTGCGTGCTGTGCAATGTAATTTTAAGTGAAATGGTCAATCACGTATCAATACAATTGAATGAAGCAAAATTTGTATTTCGTGCAGAAATATATTTATAGAATCATAGCAGAGCACGCAATACACATTTTGCTTCATTCAATTAATGTAATTTTAGGTTGGGAATGTCGCAAAATTGGCGCTTTAATTACCTGTTTATTAAAACTGGCGCAGCAGGCTGGCAAATAATGTTTGTATGAAACAAAAATTTAACTTCATAAGATTAATCAATCAAAATAATTTCCAATATTTCATCTATCTACTATTAATTAATTGACTGCATATTTGCACTTAGTAACCAGTACTAGAGAGCTATTAAGATATAAACTTCACACTATGCACATGTCATTGGGTAACAACCTGTTTGTGATGTAGTATAAATATATTTAATTAATATAATTCAAAATAAATAACAATAACAATAATAAAATGTATAAAATAAAACTGAATATAATGTCAAAAGTGCGATTAAGAGCCTTCCTGCTCTTCTGCTCACCATGGATTCTGAAATAATCGGGGTAACATGAAAACCGTTGTACTCGTGCTACGTACCTGAATATGGATGCTTACAGTAAGCAGTATAGTGTCCGCTATAGGAAGACCCGCTGTGCTTCAATAAATATATCTATTCTACTCTAAAGTAAGCGTCTCGTTCAACGCGTTCAACAAACTTCACTCTCATACAAAAAAGTCCTACACACTACGCACTTGTATCAGAAATACCTATTCTGTATTGCACCGCAAAAGTATCAAAACACAATTCCTACCGCCTTAGCATCGATTCAAATATACCGCCTTGGCCAAGATAGTTCTGATTGGTCCATGCGGATTGCCTATTGGGAAGTGTTGTGGAAAGGAATACTTGCTGTGGAATTAGGCACATTTTTTAATTCTCCGGTGGCTCCAGCAATCCACCAACTGCGTTTTTACATTCGTTAATGGTTTCAGTTTGACGTCCCAATAACGTGTTTTTATTATTACCGTTGCATCAACCTAAATTGCAAACCATTCAACCGATGTTTCAAGGTGGTGGACAAATTTGGTGGATTAGGAAATGACAGATTAACCTCAAAAATTAATAAGAGCGTTGAAGAGTAGTACTAAAAAAATTAAAGAAATGGATGATTTAATTGAAAATAATCTAGGATACATAACGAAGTATTGACCGCACTACTAGCGTCAGAAGTTAAGAAATATCAAGTGATATGTACATTATTGCACATCATAAATGTAAATTTCAAAACGAATTATTGTTTTTCAGATGCTACCTACCTAATAAAGTGGGTGCAACACTTTTCAATATACTTTCCATCTTGTCCATTTTTGCCCATACAAGTTAAAAATCGATTGTCAGTTGTCAGATGTGAAGAACTCCGTTTTTTAATGTACCACTGGTGAATCCACCACGTCGGTGCAGCGGTGACAAAGAGTAGAGTAATAACTAACGTCAGCTCACCAATGGTGAATATACACGGTGGAAATAAAAACGTGCCTATTATGAACAATTAATCTGGATTGAGTTTGACATATGTCAGATTTGAGCCATTATGAAATCCAATACAATTCAAAATATATTGCAACTTGAGTCGATATCAATGGTCTATATGGTAGATATAATTCCATTTTATCTCCGTTCTAGGAAATTTCATAATTCCGATTTCGTTTTGAATCGAGAACATACATCGTTCTAGCCTACGGATCGTAACAGCTTTCGTATCGAGTGTTCATAGTCCCATCTCTCTCTGTTTCTTTGCTTCCCGCCAAAGTTTCGTCTTTTGTGTTGTCAACTGTCAACTATTATTATTCTCTAGTCAATACTTCAAAATTTACAACTTCCTCAAGTATTATATTCACAAAATTTTTGGTCCAAAACATAAGTAACAAAGGCTTTCACAAGGATCTCTTCTCAGCCCCATCCTATGTTTAATATTTATATACTGCTTCTATATATTTATATTATTTGGGGTTGAAATTTCAAAATAGTTCACTATGCTGATGATTTATTATTCTTGCTAGGAGAGTGAATATTGATTGCATATTCTCCAAAATATATTCATTCATTCTTGAATTTGAAAGCTGGTTAAATAATCATAACTTCCTCCAAATGTCATATAAATCGAGGTCTATCCTCTTTTCTAAAATGTGCGTATTCACTAGAGCATTCGTTCCGCATGAGCCCCGAACGAGCAAATACTCGGATAGTGTGGACGCTGATTTGGAGCTCGAACAGAATGCGTGTTTACATTACGTAGCATGACGCAGCCTGAGCTTCAACCGAGCAACAAATGTGCTCATTCGGTGCTCATGTGGAACGAATGCTCAAGTGAATAAGCACCGGGTTCACTCCGAACCATTTATTCTAAATATCTTGTTTAACTCTCAACCGCTTACGTGACTTTTAACCTCTCATTTAAGTCTGGTTGGCAAACGATTTGAGTTTTTATTGTTTATAATGTTTGAAACCACATATTGATTGCACAGAACTCATAATTATATCTTATGACTAGAACGCGCTTCATGTATCGTCGGTTACCCTAAACTTGAACAAATCGTGGGCATCCGCAAAGAGGACAACTTTTACTAAGTAAACACATACGTCCTTTCTTGTAGTTCCAAGAGGAAACGAGTAGAATCTAGGACGTCTGTCGGTTAAGCTTGCCAGTTTGTTTGTAAACAGAGCGGCGTTGTCACGTCACTGCTGAATGTTGATTCTTCATTTTTTCAAGGCGAGTGTTTTGGACGATAAGTAAATGTTTATTTATTGATTATATAGTGTTATTAGCCGTTCGCCGTTCTATATGATGAAGGGTTTTGTTAAGGATTGTGGTAATTCCTGCAGAAAAGTAAAGAAAAATTTGCAATTTCTCATTTTTAAGAAAACCAACCCATTTTCCATCCCTATGATACGCCCATTATTATATGCGCCGCTACTGTGAAGAGGACATTACAGTGTTGCAGGTTATGCATGATCTGATCATCCGCCATATTTGAAACGCATTCTAGTCATAAGATATAATTATGAGTTCTGTGGTGTGATACTTCTTTTATGAGGTCTGTGGTGTGATATGACTGATATGTGACATTTGACATTACATTATTGGATAATGGTCAATGGGTATTATTGTATGAATCAATGCATCATGCATCCTGAAAAACACTGATGAATAATAGAAATATTTAACTGCCTACTGTCTCTCGGGTTTTCTTCAAAATGTCATTGAATTCAAATCATTCACATTATACTGAAGATGCCTTTGTCACCGATGCTAATTTCAAAGTAGAAATAAATAAGAAAATGAAAGTGCCTGACAAAATAAGCTTTGGTGCGGACCCACATAGTGACAATCTAATATGGACAAGAGAAGATTTAGGTATGAATGTTCCTGAAAGAATATTAGTGGCAGGTCATCATCAGCATGTAGGTATGTTACAATTTAGTAGATATCAGAAAATTAGATTTAGTTTCTATGTAGTGGTGCATAAATCGGCCATGAATGAAGTGAAATTCTCAAATGATATTAATCGCCGATTTCCGAAAATTTCTTCACATTTAAAAAAATCCAGCAGTGTGAGCTCAGCTACCTGAGTTGGCTGCCAAATTTTTGTATCTTTGCCATTTGACTTTTTTCTCCAGCATTAAATATGAATGAATCAATAATAGTTATTTATGATACAAGTGTTAAAAGTGGCATTTTATTTTGTGAGTGGGGAATATTGCGAAACGAGCGTTAGCGAGTGGAGCAACCCCACGAGCAAAATAAAATCACTTTTAACAAATGTATCATACAAAATTTTTTGTTCAACAGTTACTGCTAGTAAGAAAAAAACAAAAAAAAAATAAGATCCATAAGGATTCGAACACACGATCTTTGGATTACAAGGCTGACTGACAGATACTTCAAATATAATAAACCCCAACGCACTTTATTTATGAATGTCATTATTTGTCAGTGATGAAGGACATTCTACAGTTGGACTAAATACTACTTCGTTTGTAACTTCAAAAGGAATTAGTATTATCAATTGCGCAAACGACGAAATACATGTGTGAACTTTTATAAACGATTCCTCTTGAGTAGGTGTTCTGATTATAATATCTGATTGAAGTGTTTCTATTAGAGAGATCTATATTACTGAGTATCCATCATCTCATCTGTCATTTTACTTTTAACACTAGTGTTAAAAGTACTTTTAACACTAGTGTTAAAAGTGATTTTGTGAAAACGTCAGTTTTTAGTTCATGTGTCAATGAATTAAAAACGTCATTTTTAATGTCAGTTGTACAAAAATGAATTTATTTCCAATAGGTATATACATCCAAATTTTCACAATATTAAAGTAGTTACAAAAGCATATAACTATAACTAATCTGACACCGCAATGATGTTGATGTTATATTTATTTTTGCCAATGATACACTCTACACAGCTGCCTAATTAAGACTGTAAACTTTTTCGAGAATGAAAGGTACTAGGTCGCAAAGTAGCATCGATTACTCTTTTATTAATGATATTAGATTTCTGCAGTGTGAACAACCGCACGTTGCTACTGACTGGTTAATCAATCTGATTTTGGATCCAATCATTCATGTGAGTCAGCGGAATGGAAGAATAATATGAGTAAAAATATGTATACTGTGGCTGTATTTTTGGATTTGAGACGAGCATTTGAAACTATAAATCATAATATACTACTCAAAAAACTAAAACTTTATGGCATAAGGGGAAAAGTACTCGAGTGGATTAGCAACTATCTTACAAATAGAAAACATCAGACGAAAATTAACAATTCATCCTCAGTTCCATTAGAGGTACAGCATGGAGTCCCACAATGAGGCATTCTGGGCGCATAATTGTTCCTTCTGTACATAAATGACATATACACCTGTTTGCACATGACACTTTAATATCGTTTACCGAAGATTTGAGCAATGCAGTACAAAAGATGAATAAATCTTTAAATAGAATGGTAGAATACCTTTAAATGAACAAATTGAAACTAAGCGTTGATAAAACAAATGGGATGATAATTATTGCTACACTGTATAAAAACAGACAAATCAATATTGGTGAAATTCACATTAAAATACAACAAGATAATGAAATTGAACTAGTACATCAGTTGAAATATCAAGGGTTATACTTGACAATCACTTAACTCTAAACCGTCATTTCAATTATATACAGAAAAAAATAATAAAAAAGCTATACTTCTTTTTGAGAGTATCACAGCATTTAAGTATGAATTCAAGAACTACCACTTACAACATTATTTTAAACCCCATTTTGAATATTGCCCTTTCTTATTATATGTTTTTGACCTTAAAAAAATCGTGCAATGAGAGTTACCTTGAGATGTAACAGGCATACACCAATATCATTAATTTTTGAAATATTACAATGGTTGTCAATAGAAGATAGACTCAATTACCTAACTATGAGTTATACACTGCGGCTTTCAATAGCCCCCCCCCCTGTTAACTTTTGAATGGTTTGACGTAGAAACATGAATAAAAAACCGTTTCGAGGGTTTCACCAATACTACTTTTTGAAATAAAAGATATGGTGATTGCTCATTAGGGGGCACAGGGGGTTCATCAACTCAAAATTTTTAAATGGCATGGGGGGTCAAGTGGCACATCGTTGAAAAGAGAATTCAATTCTCTTTACAACCATCTGAATATTTTTGAATTTTGTTTATAATTTTTTTCCCAATTTCGATTTTTACGCCTTTCGAAATTTTTAAGTTAATGTGCCCCCAGCGCCATCCGTCAAGTAATTGTTTCTTCTCTCAAAAAGTAGCATCGGTAATACCCTGCAAAAAATTTTTGGTAGTATTCAAATCCGCATGTGTAACGAAATTCAAAAAAAATTTAGAAGGTTGTAAAGAGAATGTGGAATTTCCTTTTCGACGATGTGCCATTTGACCCCCCATGCCATTTAAAAATTTTGAGTTGATGTCTTCCCCCTCCCCCACTGTCGGGCAATCATCATTTTCTTTATTTTAAAAAGTAGTATTGGTGGGGGGAACTTTTAAAAGCCGCACTGTGTTTATAAAATGCTTCACAATCTTCTTCCATCATATTTTCATAAATTTTTAACTTTTAATGATCAAATCCAACACGATACCAGATTTAAATATAACTTACATGTCACCAGTCAAACCAAAGCTTATAATACTGAAACTTTAATGTTCAAGGGATTCATTGCTTATAATAATTGGCCAAATGATATAAAGGGTTGAGAAACTCTTCAAGAATTTAAAATCAAATTGATAAATCATTTACTCCAAAAAAAGTAAAGTGCTATAAGCTATAATGTAATAATAATATAATAATGAAGGTCTTTATTTTCTTCAACCAAATAAACATAAATAATTCAACGAGTAACAGGTGAGCATAACACTCCAGGTTGGAAGAAAAATGCCGAAGATCAGGTGACAGCACTATGTGTGGTGGTAGATAGCACTGTCTCTGTTTTTCATCTTAAGCGATGTGAGGAAATAATAAAGAGAAATACAATATTCAAGTAACAAACCGTTAGAAGTAATGAAAAAAATAAAAAAGAAACAAAAAAAATAAGATATGAATTCAAAAGAAAGATTTAATAAAAAAAAACATGTTTATTAGAGAAAGTTATCAGATAAATTCAGATTTGGTTTTGATTAGCAAGTAATTTTAATTTTATACCTGATTTGAAGGCTGCTATTGATTTCGATTTCAATTCATTGGGAATGTCATTGTATATTTTCGATGACTGGTAAGTGAAAGAGCGTTTGAAGAGTTCGGTGCGATGTCGTGGTGTTGTGATTCTATGCCTGAAACGAGTATTCATCTGATGGATATCAGTTTGGTGAATAATTTTTCCAAACAGGTAATGTGGTTGTTTGTTTTTTATTATTTTGTGGAAGATACATGCAGAGTGTAGGTATCGTCTGTTCGACATATTCAGCCAATTGAGTCCTCGTAACTTGTGGAAAATTCGTTGTCGTCTCCTAACACCACAAATGAGCCGTACACAAGAGTTTTGAACGACTTGTAGCCTCCTAGAATCGTTAGCGTGGATACAGGGGCCAAAAACTATATCTCCATAGGTGAGTTTAGATAGTACTAGAGCCTCGCATAATATTTTTTTAATGCCAAATGACAGATAATGGCGATTGTGAAAAATTGTTTTTATGTTTATATAAGCATTCCTGATGCAAATGTTGACTTGATGTTTAAATCGAAGTTGATCATCAAAAACCAGGCCGAGGTTTTTTGCCCTGTTCACTGGTGTAATTTGCTCTCCATCAACATTTATTCGGATTACTTCATTGATTTCAAGATGGATAAAAGTAGTTGGTGGTTTATCGTATCAAATGCTTTCGAGAAATCTATCAGTACCAAAACCGTAACATTACCACAGTCAGTTGCCCTCAGAATATCGTCAGTAACATTAAGTAGTGCTGTTTGACAGCTATGTAGGGGTCTGAATCCTGATTGAAAATCTGGAAGTATATGATGATGGACTACATAACTGCGCAATTGTTCATTCACTATTCTCTCTAAAAGTTTAGATAGGATGGGAAGGATACTTATAGGTCGTAAATCTTTGAAATCAGATGGGTTACTGCTTTTTGGAATAGGTCTGATCTGTGCCTGTTTTCAGCATTCTGGAATAACCTTATTTAATAAACAAAAATTAATGATATGGGTGATATGAGGTATAATACAAGGACTGCATTGTAGTAGCATTTTCAGGTTCAAACCATCACATCACATCGAATTTGATTTAATATTATATAAAATATTTTGAATTTTGTTCTCTGATACCGTGTTGAACACAAATAAGTCGCGATTGGGTAGGTTATTCATGTATATGTGTAAAATAAGATTTAAATGCCGATGTCCTCCACGGGATTATAGGATTATAGAATCTAACATTGACAATTAATACTTGAATGGGCATGTTCTTGAGACTAAAAACCAATCTAAATGACATATGACAACAATACTTTCAGAGTCAATGAGGAAATAACTAACAGTTTCTTGGACTATTTTGTTATCGTTCAACGTAACCTTCATATCTGAAAAACAAATTAAATATGACTTCAATAGATAAGATTTTATTTACAGAATTTACATACATTTTAATACTCGTAATTAATAATAAAAATACTTAATGCTAAACAAAACAAAATGCTAAAAATATAAAAATACACCTACTTACTTATAGTTTTACATTCAAAGATTAAAATATACACATATACTCATGTACACTCAGTATTCATGAGCAACACAACACATTCACGCTCCCCACACACCCACACACCCACCTACACATCTACACATACACACATTCATGCCTTCCATCATTCATCCTCTTACATGTGCAGTGGTGAAATAAATACATTTAAACGAATTTTGAATATGTTTAAAGATGGTGAATTTTTCACTTCATTTGAGAGGTTATTGAAATCATTTAAGCCCTTGAAGAATAATGTTTTCATTGAGCTTACATTTCGAGTTCGAGCTATATGGAAATTGTTCACGTTTCTTGTAGGATAAGTGTGGATGTCATTGTTATACGTAATTAATGAACTCCGATAACTTGGGACTAAATTTTTTTGTTATTTTATAAATGAGCACCATTGTCATGAAAAACAGGCGTTTGTTTACATTGTGCCAGTTCAAAGTTCTCAACATCAGATCAATTGGAGTATATTTATGGCATTGCAGAATGATTCTCATGCCCCTATTTTGAAGTTTTTGTAAAGTCATTAAACAGTTTTTGTCCAACAGGTACAGTAAGCTAGCACAATAGTCAAAGTGGGGATGTATTATCGTCCTATAAATGGTTATTCTGGAAAAGAGAGACATGTTATGGGATACTCTAGAGAGAAAGAATATCTTTTTTGATATTTTTTTGCAGATGTAATCGCTGTGACTTTTGAAACTTAGTGTGTCATCTATCATGAAACCTAGATATTTGAATTCCTTAACCCATTCCAGATTTTCACCTTCAATTTTTATGTGTGAACGTTGATAGTTTACATTTTTTAATTTGTATTTTGTACTCAGGACCATTGCTTTCGTTTTCTTTGAATTTAATTTAATTTTATTAGTTTTCAAAAATGATTCGAATGAGTTTAAAACATGATTTAGTCTCGTTACCGTTTCACCTAAGTCCCTACCATAACATTCCACTGAAGTATCATCTGCAAAAAGGTTAAGGAAATCATAGCCTCTTACAAAATTGATATCATTCAAGTAAATAATGAATAGGAGAGTTACCAACGAACTATTTCATTTGGTGAAAAATCACATAACTATTCACCAACATGGATTTCATAAAAAGAGAAGTGTCTTAACGTAGCTCAGCGTAGCTTAACGTAGTTCAAGATACAGGGTGTAATCTAACTTCTTGCACTCGTGAAGGAGGGGTGTATGAAGTCATATAAGAACGAATGGCAGGTGTGAAAAATGCGATTTTTTTTAAAAGAACCTTTGTTCGCCATCCTGCCAGATCAGAAAAGGCAAGTACCAGTGAAGGAAAGACACTAAGATTGCGTTTACAGAAGTCCAGAGAGTGTCTCACTCGTAGTATGGGTTGCAAGCTGCTGGAATAGGGACGTAACTATCACAGTGAAATGAAAATCAACGAACCTCATGGGTATCCGAGTATTCAAACTGGTACACTGGTAGCTCAAGCAGGTTCAGACAGACCAGGAATTCCGGGAAAACCGGAATATCTCAGGGAAATTTAGGTGGTACCCAAATATCCTGGAAATCTCAGTGTAATTTCGAATTTTTCCAAAAAACTCGGGAAATCTCAGGGATACTCTGAATTCATAATAATACCTGGATATTACTATCTCGGAACGGTAAGAAAACCAGAATTATAATCGGTGACATTTCTCTATATGCCGTCCCTGCCTTCCATCAGCAGTTTAATCAACCCACAAATTCAATTTTATAACTTTTATTGAAATTTTTGTCTAAAGCACTGTATTCAGAATGTATCGGAATATCACTGATCACAATTTCGTCGAGATCTGCTCGTCAATAAAAAAGTTATTCATTTCGAGTCCAGTGGTGTAGTCAGTATTTTGACATGTTCTATTAATTGACATATTTTCAAATTTTATTTTCTTGTATAACTTTTTATAAATGAACGGATTTCAATAAATTTTTTAACATTGATA
Organism: Chrysolina haemoptera; assembly: GCA_958298965.1. Lineage (NCBI taxonomy): Eukaryota > Metazoa > Arthropoda > Insecta > Coleoptera > Chrysomelidae > Chrysolina > Chrysolina haemoptera. The sequence continues at coordinate 31,529,945 of OY282594.1, read as the reverse complement.
TTTCAAGACTTCCTGAATCCTGAATTTTAAAATTTCCTTTTATGTCAGAAATTGATGTTATTTTCTATCACATATTGTGTTTGTTCCAGATAGTATTATTTTTTTTTACAGAAGCTAGTATTTCTTTCGATCAGATAGTGTGCTTGTCCTAGTCCTAATGGCGTTTTTGTTTTACAAAAATACTACATTTGTGCATGACGTATGTATTTAATTTTGTTAATTAAAATTCAGACTCTAGAAATAGAATCTTCTACCTCAATTCTACATGCGTGTGTTCTCTTGTAGTCTACTCTTCAACCCACGCACGGGACAGTTTGATGGAGAACAAAGCAAACGACAAACATGTTCCACGTACTGCCTGTGCACTGTGCAAATCGCTGCCTCCGTTGACGTCACGGTGTGAACTGTCATCATGTCATCGACCCGGTTGATGTTGATAAACACATGTTACAACACCTGTGGATAATAATGAAATGTTTTGATTCGTGTTGTGTCTTATGAGTGTCAGTATGGTCCTGTCTTCAGCTTCTTAGTACTGCCTTCAGCTACCAATGTTTCAGGTGGGATACTCGGTAACCCATGAGGTTTGTTTGTTTTCATTTCACTGTGATACCTACGTTCCTATTCCATGAGCATGCAACCCGTAATACGGATGAGAGACTCGCTAGACTCCTGTTAACGTATTCTTAATTCGGTACGACATTTAGTGTCTTTTCTTTACCGGTAATTGCATTTTATGGTCTGGAAGGATGGCCATTCGTTCTAATAGACTTCTCTCTTCTCCTTCACGGGAGTGCAAGAAGTTATATTACACCCTGTATATGCGAATCAATTCAAAAAGGAGCTTCAACAAGTGTCGTTTACAATGATTTTTTAACGCCTTGATCTCATATCTTTCTGAGAGTTCTCAATACATCACATTAAACGATTTCAGATCCGAAGAAATGCTTATAGAGTCGGCTGTACCCCAGGTTCGTACCTATAGGTCCAATTTTGTTCAGTGTTTTTGTTAGCCGCGTTTCGGACATGTGTTTTAAATTGAAATTATTTGCAGATGATTTTAAAGCATATAAACAAATAAGACAACCATCAGACCATCTCGAGATTCAGGAGGACCTAAATCGTCTCTCTGATTGCGTTCTCATAAACCGATTATAATTTAACGTTTAACTTCAAACCTTTTCACGAACACCTGTACATTAACAAATAGCTGATTGCAGTTACTGACGAAATAAAAGACCTCCGTATAATATTAGACAAAAAGCTCACCTTTAAAAGTCATTAGAACATAATAATACGGTAAGAAAGTCCCTAAAAACCTTACGTTTTAACCTTGATAATACCGATAATTTCCAGGTTCACAACACAATCAAAATAATGTACGTCAATCAAATAATGTACACAACCTGTCCAGTTAGATGTTTTCATTAATTCTTCAGGTGAAACCATGACCACATACAAACGGTGAAAGGGAGCCTTCACCTCCTCACTGTGACTATGTAAACCAGCGGTTTAAAATTAAGTAGTTGCTGCAATACCTCGCGATCGAAGTAATAAGCGCAATTTCAAGACACTCTTCAATGGCTGTGTACAGTAAAACCAACCTAGCTCAACTCTGTATTATTTGCTGCACCCTTGTTGGACAAAGGATTATAGCACGTAATATATCCAGTGATCTCAACATGGGCGTCCGCGCAAATTAAAGTAATTGAAATGTTTAATAAAATTGGTTTCACTGTAACTCTGAAAGCTCTGTCTTACAGTTAATTTATGTTTGTTTTTTTCGGGGTGACGGGAGTTGATATCTGATTAATGTCTTAGTGTAAACGATTTTCTGTATTTTTTTCTCTTTAATTTTCAGGAGCTAAAGCACCGCCACCAGAAATAGCTTTTGACAATTCTCTTCTTGCTTCTGAGCCCTACCCTCAGGACCTTCCCAGAGTTGCGACCCCACCTAGGATACTAACACTAGATAAATACCCATTTGCAGGTGCAGAAGACCAAGAAGAAACAGAAAGTGAATATATTTCTGCTGAGCCAAATTCCAAATTACATCCCAAAGATAATGATTTAATTTCTCAATCGTATATAGAATCATCTCGTTCTGCTTTGATGAATGAAAGGGGCGGACTGACATCTGCAGAAGAAGTCCTACATTTACGAAAACAAATGGCAAAGTTGAATAGGAGGGTTATGACTTTAGAGTTGGAAAATATGAACAGGCTTCAAAAAGAAAAAATTGTTGTTGGATTTGGTATTGCCTATTTCCTATTGAAATTAATCGTATGGATGAACAAAGAGTAGAATTGTTATATAACTAGCTAACTAGCATTCAAACTATAAATTGTCTGAAATTTTTAATTGTTGCGAAAAATGTAACGTACCGGGGTGAATGTTTATTAGGATAGTGTATTTTAGAGATAAGCATTCAGACATAAATGTCATCTTTCATTTATTATATTTTAGGTTTAATTTGTGGTTAGTTGTATTAAATTTAAAATACCTGCCGTTGCGAAAATTTCCCATGAAAGTGAAAGGGTTCATTCCAAAATTAATTTTACCCTTGATAAAATCGCGCAAAAAGTGTTCTGAATGTTTGATATGACCCACATAAATTAACGGTGAATTGATTTCACCAATAATATGATCTGCAGTTTTTTCAATTTTTTAATAAGATTTCGACACTTGAAAAAAAACAAGAGCTTTTCAGTGGTTACAAGGAAATCAAAGATTTTTTCAATGATTATTTTACAGGATCCAGAAATTTTCTATATGCCAGAGCAAAACCTAATTTACGCCAACAAAAAGACGAGAAGGTGCTGAAGAATACATCAGTGCAATTATTAATCTTGCAAAATCATGCAATTACAAAACCTTAGAAGAAGAATCAATCTAGACCGTTTGGTTATAGGACTATGAGATGAAAAGTTGAGCAAAAACTTCAAACGGGCGGCATACTGTAACGAAACGACCCGAGTCGTTTTCGGGATTCAGGAATACTGGTATTTTTTCAATAAACTAGGCGGAAATTCGAACAAGTAGCTTTAATATTGACGATGGTGAAAGCTGTTCTCCTTAGAACCTACTGCCGTACAAAAATAATGGAACCGGAAGTCCGGAATTTTGTTTTAATTTTTGGAAATTAAAAAAAATTATTTTTGTACGACAGTAGCTTTTAGGAGATTATTATTTCATAACCTACCAACGTGAGGAGTGCCTAAAGTTATTATTTCATATTGCAGCATCGTTCTGAATATGTTTCATGTTGGGTCAAATGACCGCCCCAAATTGTTACGGACTTGTAGTCTATATGCTATGGTAACATTCACATAATTTCAAACAAATATTAACAAGAACAAACTTTAAGCGTATTCATTCTTTTGGTACAAAATAAGTATAACCATAACAAAATAAAAGTGTATACAGGTACAAAAGATAAAGGATAATACACATGTAATAATACTTATAATAACTGCATACAAAATAAGCATAATAATAACAAAAATAAAAATTTATTCAGGTACAGATGAAGGATAATACACATGTAATAATACTCCTTTCTGGATTATGGATTTTATCTGGAACAAAATAAAGGTATTTTAGAGAAACAAGATGTCCTGCACTACCAGGACGACGCTTATTGCCATAATCCTATACAATAGGAATAATTGGGTCGAAAAAAAGTATTTTAGATAATATGAATATAGCACAAAATCTCACCTATTCATAGTAGCTTTCTTAGCTCTTTTTTGTATCCTATCCTTGCCATGCCGCATCCAATTCATCATACAACACTCGACACTAGCTTCTGTTATCGAATACTGCAGTAGTTTGTTCCTCTTGATGCCATCTGAATATTTGTCAAATCAGTTTAAATGGTAAAATAGAAAAATTGCATTACTTTTCATTCCTCGTGCAATTTTCAAAACACCAAATACTTTTTTCTGTTTTTGACCTAACCAGCTGTACTGCTGAATGAAATCATCCTCAATCACCCTTTCCATGGCTCTTCTCACAGCTTCATCAGCTGAAGTTGCACCTCCAAGTTTCATTATATACAGAACCTTGAATATGTAAAAAACATTTCATCATCAATATGAAGTTTGAATTTGAATATTGAATATCCTACAAATTTTTTGTGATTTCTATCGTCATATAGAAAAAGTTCAAAATCATTGGGCCCCTCATCATTTTTTAATGGGAACTAGTTTTCTATTTCTGTGTATACTAGTATTATTGTTTCATGTAGTCATTTTTTCTATTATCTTGGTCACATCTGATGAGATTGAATCCACCTTGAGATTTAACAAAACCAACTGTCGCAGTATGTGGTTAAACATAGTGCATTCCAATAAAAACTATCCACCTTTAATAACTTTTGATAAGCTTATTTTCAGGAAAAACACAAAAAAACGTCGGTATAACTTCCACCATTCGTTTTTTTCCAACGAGCACTATTCCGGGTGTCCACGGAAGTGGCTCGCAGCTATAACTTTTTTGGTTTTGCAGATATTGAAATGAAATTTGGAGGATCTGTGAAGTGATATAAACTTTTGATTTTTAAATGTGACACCGGGTATATTTTCACCTTTTTAGTCTCCATATGACATTCTGAATACAACCATGTGTCACTTGTTACTTTTTGTGACCATCATTTTTTCTTTATTTCGATATTTAATTTTCAATCTAGAGGGCTATGGATACGTTCAAATTATTAATTTTAGTCTCAGTAGGAATTGGGAAAAATACAACTTTACGATTTTCGGTTGAAATGCATCCGCTGTGTAAAATTTAATTTTTAATTTATTCCTAGGTACTATTTCATTTTCAAATGATAACATAGTGGCTGGTCGGGTCAGAAAAAAAATTTGGAGGATTTGTATATGACTTAAAACTGCATTTTTGACAAGTAACTCAGCTTCAGCAAGTTCTAACATTTTTGTGGAATATTGTTTTCAGTCGAAATATTTCTGCTATGTACATAAAATTCAATTTTAGAAGTTGTATTACTAATTTTTGTAAATGGAAATTTTGTGAATTTCATTACGATTATATGTTGATACCGCTTCAATGTTATAGGTTTCAAACAAACTTTCGTTAAAAAAACTTGAAAAGATTACTAAAGATCTGTTTTAAAATGAAACAACATTTCTGATTAAAATGAGATTCAAATACATTGAATAACCGGTGACCTGAATAACTGATAGAACAAGGTAATTAAAGTGTATTGAAAAAAAAATTACTTGTCAATAATATGTTATCTTACCTCACTTCTCCAAATCTAAATTCGGTGTATGCTATTGATTGAAAAACATGTTAATAATATCATTTATGCAAGGAGATTTTAGTTTTTGGATTGATGGTTTTGTTATATCATTTGTGTTGGTCACAGGATACTTGATGAATTTTAATATTATTTCAATCTCAAAAAGAAAGATCTACCATAATATTTTTAAGTTACTTGACGAAAGTTTCTTGGAGACCTAATAGTGTGCGGTATCAAATTAACCGTCATGAAATGCTCTTTTTTTCTGACCCGACGAGACACTTGAAAAAAAATAGTAATAATAATTTAAAAATTAAATTTCACCCAGCAGATGCATTTCAACCGAAAACCGTAAAGTGGTATTTTTTCCAATACATTAGGACTAAAATTAATAACTTGAACGTATTCATAGCCCTCTAGATTAAAAAATAAATTTCAAAAATAAAAAAATTTTTTGTTACAAAAAGTAACAAATGATACATGGCTGTATTCAGAATAATGAAGACAAAAAAGGTAAAAATATACTTGGTGTCTCGAAAGTTTATATCACTTCCGATGAGACCGGAAGTTGAATGAAGCTGAGTCACTTGTCAAAAAATGCATTTTTATGTATTATATATATATAAATCACAAAATGGATATATATATTTCTGCCCGTTTATTATATATATCCTCCAAATTTCATTCCAATATCTTCAAAAACAAAAAAGTTATAGGGGCGAGCCACCTTCTGTGGACACCCAGTATATTTTCAATATTTAAATTATACTGGTTTGATGATTTCAAAAATATATAACATGGAAGATCTGTAGTGAACCATCTTGGAATTACAGTTTATTCTCAGCTCAACAGCAAAATAGAGTGCCACAAGAAATTAAAAAAATATATATATTCAATATTGGTAGCTTTCTACCATTTTTGAATGCTGTATCAGACAATTAAAAACGAGCGAAAACTTTTTTGTAGCACTCCAATTTTCTGTAAATCTGCGACTTTGGAAAAATCTTAAATTCCCAAATGATCCAGCACAGATCCTACTACATGTTATATATTTTTGAAATCAGCTCGCCAAGAAACATTTAGATTTGAGCAACTACAGTGCAAACAACGTAGCCCCTTGTCGCTATAACTTATACGCAATGACAAATCACAGCGGGACTACCAATAGCGGATACTACACTGCATACTGTAGGCATCCATATACAGGCACATGGCACAAGTATAACGATTCCCTAGTTTCACCGATTCATTCAAATTCCCTTGTGAGCGGAAAGGCATATATACTCTTCTACGAGCAGGAAGACACTTCATCACATGTTCGAAATTATACTTAGTTTCATTTTATGAATATTATTATTGTATTTTATTGAGCGTTAAATTATATACTCAACAATTCATGAATAAAATTTAAGCATTGAAAATTATATAGGGTATTCCATTTGAAGAAACTGAAAAGATGAATGTGGGGTGAAAGTTATTCCGAATATGCATAAAGATATGTCCCCCTGTATATGCTTTTTGGCGTGTTTTTGTGTGTTTTTGTGTTTTCCCTGAAATTAATTGTCACCGTCAACTCTCAGAAATTCCAAGGATACAAACAATGAAGAAGCCAATTTGGCAATGACAGGTATGGTTTCAATCTAATATGTTCAAAAAGACGGAGATGCTCATATTATTGCTGTGTTCAATTTGAAAAAAAAAACTTTCACATTGTGTTATACTTAGATATTCTATGTTAATCATAAAAGGCTCAGATCTAATCTAAACATGAATAAAAACTCACCAAACTGATTAACTGTATTCTTGAGTGAATGCTTTGATGTTTCATGTACTCTCCCTGATGTAGTTGACTTATTATTACTTATTATCGAAGTTGATGATTCATAATCATGCTGTTGACCAAAATCCATCCAAGATGCAACAAATAGACAGGAGCCACTAAATATTGATCATATTATATTCAGTTTTCTAATTTATATTTAATTTGTATAGATGTTCCTTGAAAAAATTAAAATAAATACAACCAAAAAATAAAATCTTGACCCTGTATAATAGTAACATCAGATCACCCATTATCGAAATTAAATGATATTCACTCATTCTGCAAGTCTACGAGCTTTTTCGTTTGACTGATTTTGTTTAAGGAATTAGATTAAAATTATGTACCTATTTATAAATTACCCTGCATACGGATTCTTAGAACTTTTCATAACTCGAGTGGACAATATTAAGATTGCAATTATTCTCCATAACAACCCTATCTCTGCATGTTTGACACCCTGTATTTCAAAAACTGTCCATCAGATCTTGTTGTGCCCGTGGAGATATTTGATCAGGGCATCATAAACTACATTATACTAAATTTTCAGCCAATTCGACTGGGATCCATTTTCCATAAGAACCGTGCGGGGTCCTTTATTGAATTGAACACGAACTCCTAATACACAAACAATATGTCTGAACGAAAAATAAACAGTATACAATTACAATAGATTATACTTACAATATAAATCAATAATCAAATCAAAATATAAATAAAACTCGATATAAATACAGTCAGTTGTATTGAAAAACACAACCAATACAAACGTAATTACAAATAAAAATATACAGAATGCAATTTCTCTTCATTTTACTCCAAATCGATATACTTTTCAACCCTATTCGAGGCTTGTATGAAAACATTTTAAGAAACGGAAAGGATACTTAAGAATTCACTTGTCGGTTCTAAATTATTGACTGAAATCGGCGTGGCAATGATAGTAAATGTTTAAATGCATGTGGTCTGGGAAGAGGGTGTAAACCGTCTCTACATTTCTCAAAGGATCGCAAAAAACTGATTACACTTGTAGCGAGTACCTACACTAAGCAAAATTACTATTTCAAAGTTGGGTAATATTACTGAAAATATTCTTCGTTTATTCTATTTATGCTGTTACGCGCCAATTTATATAAGAGAATTAGCAGTTCCATCGCAGTAATCATACTTATTCCCATAAATAACGATAGGACACCTCCAATATTACCTAAAATGAAAATAGAATAATTAAACATGAAAACATCCATGTTAATTAATCAGGCTCACTTATCAGATCGTACCATGTTTGTGACAAGTCCATTTTGAAAGAATTCCCAAAGGGTTTATTGAAAAAAACATTCAAATGCGAATGATTATTCCTGGAATCGAAAACATGAATTATGCAACGATTATAAAATTATAACACTATTTCTTTTTTGAATGTATATTTTACTTATTTTTAAGAACTACCATTTTATAAATTTTAAAAGCAATTAAAAAATTTTTGTCCCTATTAGAGATATAAAAGTCTATAACCAATAAGAATCTAGCAAAAATAAAATTCTTGGAGTTTAGTCTAGTTTAGGATGCAATAACACTATTCCTCTACCAACTATGAGTGGGCTTTTTTTCTATATGACCATCTCATTTGACCAGTGAGGGCATGCTGGTGTGTAAAAATCATCTGAAGAAACTATCAGTCGCTTGCGCTAGTAAAACGATAGGATGAAATTCCAACGTAGGATGTTTCCAAATACAATGAAAGATAACACTTCTGATTTACTGCCTATATGGTTTTTCAATTTACATTGCAAATGATAATTTATTAAAATTATTCATGTTGTGACGAGTAAAAGCACCGGGACGACCTAACAAAATAGCCCTCGAGCTCTGCTTTCGGGCTTTCATCAAATTAGTAACGCCAAAATTATGTCTCGTTAAATTATTATAAAATATAGCGGAAATTTAGACGCAATCAAAATAGTCGACTATTTATCAAGGTTTTGTTATATTACCCAAAATCGCTTTGTGGAATTTTTTAAAAAAGAACTAGTGAAAAACATTACAACTTTTTTTGGTTGCTTGCAAATATTCCCAAAACTATTGAAGGAATCGTTTTACAGTCAACAGAATTATTAAACCTACAAAATGGTTTTTCGTACGACCGGATCGGTGCATTTTCGTCTAGGAAAATCCGGAAAAACTTCAAAAAAGAGACCATTTTTCAAAAATTGGACAAACAATATTTCGGAAACTGATAGATAATTACATGTGGTTCAACTCTGCGATGTTTTTTTTCTGTCCGATGTGTAGTTTTTGCACAATCGCGTTATAAATAATTAATGGCCTTATCTTGCAAAATGCGTAGATTTAAGGAAAATCATTATATTCAAATTCTGTGAACGACATCTGAAATTAAAGATCAAAAACTACAATTTGTATATTTTGGATTTTCATCTGAGAGGACAGAAAGTTTTGAAAATGCCACTGAAAGTTGCTCTAATCGCTTGAAAGTGTGTTCATGGCATAGTCGAGTAGCAGTAGTGGGAGAACTATCGAGGAGAGGAGAGTATAACCGCGATGCGATTTGAACAATGCAATTCCCCCACTACCGCTCCTCGATTCTGCCACAAACGCACTTTCAAGCGTTTGGAGCAACTTTCAGTGACATTTTCAACACATTTCCCACCTCTTAAGAGAAAATCCAAAATACACAAATATAGATATTGCTAATCATCTGCCCCATACCTTCAACATAATTTGAATATGTGCCCTTAAATTTTTTATAACGTGATTGTACAAAAACTACACATCTTGCGCACAGTTGAACCACATGCTATTATCTATCAGTTTCCACAATATTGTTTGTTCAGCTTCAGACTTCTACAAATTATGAATTTTTGAAAAATGGTCTTTCTTCCGAGGTTTTCTCGGATTTTCTCTGTGGAAAGTGCACCGGTCATGTCGCTTGAAAACTGTTTTATAGGTTTAATAATTCTCTACAAAAGTTCATTGACTGTAAAACGAATCCTTCAATACTTTTTGGGGTATTCGCAAGATACCAAAAAAAGTTGTAATTTTTTTCACTATATCTTTTTTAAAAAATTCCACAAAGCAAGTTTGCTGGGGCGAAAATCGGGGTTTTCATTTACGAACTATCTCATGAAAATTAATATAGGCCATTTGCGTCTTTTATTTTCTGTGAAAATAGCCTCTTATTTTTATCTACAGCTTGGCCTAAAACGTTTTAGCACAAGTGCGTAAAAAATCGTACGAAAAAACAACATCTGTAGTGAAGTTATAATCTTTCACACGCTGTTCATACATTTACATATTTCCAAAAAAAGACATTATTTTATGTCAAATTCTACTAGGAAGTTTCCAGTTGATAATATAAAGACAGTTCCTCATAAAACATTTAAATTGCATACAATTTCTAAAATGTGTCAATTGAAATAATAATAATTGTCGTAGAAAAACTTGATGATACATTTTAGTTTTTTTACACTCGCGATGAATAATGTTCACGCTCATACAATAAAAACCAACTTCACGAACTTGTTTCGTTGTCTCATAAATAATCATTTGTATATGAATTTTTTTTAAATCAAATAACACTAAAGATTATTATGCTAGTGTGTCATGTTTGTCTCATCTAAAGGTAAACCTAACGAGGATAGAAAATCTTATTGATATTATTTTCAGTGGTCGTCTGCAGTTAATAATTTGACGATGTTTTCTTCCTCTTAAGTGTTGAATAATAAGCGCGATTGCATGCAGTTATCGAATACCAATTGATCATTTGCCTATTTATTGACTGCTGAAAAAAATGAGACTAGGACTGATGTCAGATATTCATCGTTAGGTACATGATACATAACAACTACTATACTCTAATCAATAGACATAAATGAATATAGGGACAACAAAGAAGAAAAAAAAACATTGTTCATGTTATTTGGAATCGTTTTCCTTGAATATGCTTACCCTTGGTGGAGTAATGGAGCAGAATTGGGAGAAACTTTGTAAAGGATGTTATTACAGGTTGGATAACATTTTACACATTTCATCGAATCGTATTTCTCACTTTCAAGAGTTATTGTCGATAAACCAGTTGGAAAGTATTTTAACCATTTGGCTGAAAAGCAATCAGATCGGTATGCACCTTTAATGATAAATAGCACAAAAAGTTCAAATAAAAATCCACAATAGTTCAGTTGAAGTGGTGGATACTGTAATAATTCTAACGCCGGCCCTGTTTGCTCCGTTGTTCGTAAACAAGCCATGAGTCACCAGGCTTACCCGCTACAAGAATAAGAAATGCAGGCCATGGAAGCAACGAAAGAATTACCAAGGAATATTTGCGGCTGTTCTAAACATTCGAGAAACTAATAGAACCATCTGCAGTCAGGCGGCCAAACCATGAAAGAAGATTCATGAGTTTTCGAGAAAATATTCTGTAGCTATATATTGCAGCGCCAGCCCAACGGAACAATAGTAAATTCAAAGTGAATTCACAGAATCGGACTTGCAGTATACTTGTGAAGATATATTGAATAGTTATTGGATAAATAGAGTTAGGTCCATACTTATTAAAATTGGTGTTAGAATTAATATTTTTGGAATAAATAAGTGCTCGTGTAGTGGACAGTCTCCGTATTGCCGAAAAATAAACTGATAGACTTTTTTTTTTAATTTTAATTAGAAAGTTGAAAAACCAAATTGACCCTACCCACACCATAGAAACTACCAACAAAAATTCAATGCTGGACCTGAGTTTGAACTTGAATGAAGTTCAATAGGGATAAAGATGTCAATTCGACAGAAAAACGTCGGCTAATTACCACCGAAAATTTAAAGCTGCAGCCAAAGGAAAGTGATGAAATGCAGAAAGAAAAGCCGTAGCATTAACGAATATTTTGAAACCCCTCTCACCTCCCAAGAACAGGACTATGAATAGCTGAAAAAACAGCTAGATTAATATATTGATCCCCCTATATATGCACTCAGCTCCCTCCAAGTCAGTTCTAGACTGGGATGAAATTAACTGTGATCAAAATACGAAGGACGTGCTAAGGTTCAACCGGAAGAGTATTAGGATGGGATAAAGTTGATCTTCGAAATTTCTGGGACTAGCAGTTTCAATATTTTCAAAATCAAATAGTTTTATCAGAAAAAATCATGGAAATATAATAATTTTCTCGAAAAATGATATTTTGACTATAAGATTAGATATATAGAAAGGTTCCGCGAACAGAAACCAGTGGTACAGTGAATTAAAAGATGGAGGATATACCAAGCTTATATATTCATCAGGAAAGAGCACCACAATAGTTTTGTAAAAATCGCCGTGAATCATCTTCCAGCCGAGTTAATTTTGAATGGACACACGACCGAAGGCATCTCATTTTCGAAGCTAAAGCCAGGAGTAAAAAGTTTTTCTAAGTATGTTGTGAACCTGTGGAGTACTAGTACTAGAGAACTATCGTTATTGCATCAACTTTGTATTTTTCTTACTTCTGTGTTCATTCAGACATGGGAGATCAATCAGTGAGCAATAACTTGGATCACCAAATTTTTCCGTTGGTGAGGAAGTAATGGGAATGCAGCTGCACAATGTGTTCATGACTTGTAGTTTGCACTCCAGCAAACAATCACTGTGACTGTAACTTCCAAATACTGTTCTTTCTTCATTAGCAAATATGCAAGATCTCTGAAAATACAAATTGAATTCGTAAAATGATATAGGAATGAGAAAATGTCCTATAAACGATACATTTTTATTAATTTCACTTTGCGAGAGTATCAGTTTATGCAGATTGGCGTTGGGACTTTTTACATTTCAGTTACAACTCCCTTAAAAAGTAATTCAAGTACAGGCTTGTTTTTGATGAAAAACTGCTTTTAAATTCAATTAGGAACATTTTCGCTATATATACCTTTTTTCTCGATTCAACAGAAAATGCCTCTTGTTGCATATAATATATAGCAGATGCATTTTACGCTTTACAAAAGTATCTAAGGTCGTAAAATTATCATAAGAAATGAATTTTGTCTACCATCTAGTTCAAAAGTTCAGACTTTACGGCATATGTTCTCATGAAGTTTTTTTTTCAAATGCACCCAAGAATAACTTCTTTGTATATAAGCATATTATTGAGAAACATCCAGTATATTGAATGTTTTATTCATCATCCGCTTCACATGAAATGGATGAAAATCTAGTATGTTCAGAAAATACCTTAGAAACCAAGATTTTTACTATCACTATTTTGAATCGGGTTTGAAGGCAGTCGTGGTTTGGAATACTTTCCTAACGTTTCGCTAGCGCGAGTGGCTAGCTTCTTCAGAGGTCTGTTCATCTTCGTTCTACTCCGATGACTGAGCTAGGTCTGACTCTCAAGTCATATTTATGGGTCGTAAGGTAGTTCTGGGTATTAATTACCTGGGTCGCATTTGCACTTGTTATTGTGGTAGTCGAAAACATCTCCTTATTACCTGCTGTCATTAATTTTACTTGTCCTTTCCCTCGCATTTCTCAGAATTGGGGCCCATATGCGGTTAATATTCAGGGTTTCTTCCTTTCTGTTGAAATTCTCCGTATGTTTGTGGATTTCTATTGCTTCTCGTACGAGACGGCTGTGATGCCCTTGGTTGGGGGCAAGGAGTTTTACGTCGTCAAACCGTATCCTATGTTCCCCATCACTGAGTGCGTGTTCCGCTACTGCCGATTTGTCTGTTTGGCCTAATCTACAGTTTCGCTGATGTTCCTTCAGCCTGGTTCCTATGGATCTTTTCGTGGTTCCGATATACACTTTTCCGCAAGTACACGGTATACAATATACCCCCGCGGCCGATAGCGGGTCCCTTTTGTCCTTTGCTGACCTAAGGCTTTTCTGTATTTTCTTAGTGGGCTTGAAAACTGTCTTTATCCTGTGTTTTCCCAGGACCCAGAACTACCTTACGACCCATAAATATGACTTGAGAGTCAGACCTAGCTCAGTCATCGGAGTAGAACGAAGATGAAGAGACCTCTGAAGAAGCTAGCCACTCGCGCTAGCGAAACGTTAGGAAAGTATTCCAAACCACGACGGCCTTCAAACCCGATTCAAAATAGTGTTAGTGAAAATTTCGGCCGCGAAAGCCTTACCCAATTTATCAAGAGTTTTTAGACGTTCTGATGCATTTTTGGGCCTTTCATTGAGAGTTGAGAAAAATATCCGTGACATATGCACATGTTTTATGAATGTTAAGAAAGTTCAATAAATATTTCATTCATACTCGTACAATTACCAGATCATAGGGCAAAACCTTGATAATATCCGAAGAGATAACCACTTCCACATCGATACTCAACAGTACTTCTTTTCCAAAATTCACAATAGTTTCTGATAGAGATCCACTCAATTTGTCCGGAAAATCTTGTGGGTTAAAAATTTTCACTGTATACCCTGTAGTTTCCAGTGAGGTGAAGAAGTAGTCGTCAAAGTTATTAACTAGTTCGACCTTCAGTCCATTTTCAATACCAGACCCAATGGGTCGTATTGGCTTCAAGGGCGGTACGTCTCTTCTAAAAAAAAATATATTAATAAAATGGAAAATTTTCTGATGTAGTGAAATGGGCCGTTAGATAGTGACATATTTAGGTGCCCCATTTTTGCCTTCGAGCTTCGAACAGGGTTGAAAATTTTATCGATTTTGAGTAAAATGAAGACAGTACTAAGCATTAAAATTGAAGATTTCATTGGTACATGGATACTCCTGACATTTACACTTTCGTGACGACATTTTAACTTTTTCTAGACTTGTACAAAACACCCGATGATTGTTTTTCACTCGAGTGTCATCTGGAGAAACTGCGGTATTTTTGAATGTATAACTTAAAAATTAGTATTATTATTATAACTATCACAAAAGTAACCTGTACATGGAATAAGGGTCTTCTTTCGTTTTTGTGCATAACTAACCGAAAAATCATGAAATAAACTTTAGGACAAAGAACGTTTTTTTTTTGTAGAGTCGTGTTATGTTGTAGGTATTGATCTGTGTGTTTTCTTCCTGTGCCCATACGGCCTAGCTGATTACCTTCTTTGATCACTGATACATCAAAAAATAGGATTTGGAGGTTTTCTTCTAGTTCCATGGTGAACTGGATTATTTGATGAAAACTATTCAGATGATTCCTCTCTTTTCCGTGGCTCCAAACGAAAGTGTCATCTACATACCTCAACAAGTGCTTCGGTCGTTTTTTTTGGTTGCAGTCGAAACGTTTGGAGATTTTAACCAAAGAAGACCACGGCAAAACCCGGAACCAAACTTTCTACGCATTCTCTATCTAGCCTTCGGTGCTGGGCGATAATTTTTTTGTAATTATTATATTGTCATTGGTTCTTACTAGGTGTGCAAAATTGCAGCTCAATTTGATGCCATAAGTGCTTGAAAAATGGTTTGCAATTTCTGAAAGACCGAAAGAAGTATAGAACGATTTTACGACAGAAGGACATACAAACAGAGTAGATGAGTAAAATAAAAGTTTGTGAAAAGGGGAATGTTTAGTTGAGATTTGTTTACAGAACTTGTGATTTAAAATGGTTGAAAATGCCACAAAGTTATTATATATGAGGTAATTATGTGAGCTATATGTTAATTTTTAATGGGTGTTTTTTTTCGTGCATATTTAATATTTGGTTATTATGCAAAAAATATATAAATGTAGTGCTATCTCTGTAAGGTGTATGGCCTGTATGTTCATGTTCACACATATTAATACATTCGTGAACAGTAGGAGTTCGAAAGACATGAAAAAATCATAACCCATTTTTTTACAGAATCAAGTTTATTTTTGTCCAAATGTGACGAATTGTATGAAATAAAAATTTTTATTTCGTACTTTTTGTCAAAAAATGTGACGGCTATAGCAGTTCTGTCACACAACACAAAAATAATTGTGACGGACCTGCTACACTCGTCACAAAAAAAAAACGAAAAACCGAAAGAGACTGTTAATCCAAATGAAAGCACAATCCCTCGAAATGTAGTAAAAGGTATACTAATGCTAATTAAAGAAAAACGTAAATGTGTCAACTTTCAAACTAGAAAAGACAAAACATTTTCCTTAGAAGCAGAAGCCAGTCAATTTACACATATTCACGTAGCCCCCCCCCCCCCCCCCAATACTGAATTCGCGTGCGAACTGCATGAAGATACCTGCATTTTAAAGCCCTTCAATCACTCTGGGAGAGTTCTTGCAGTCACACGCTTTCAAAATACCGTTTCCCCTGTCTACTGGGACGCACGTTAAAGACTGCCATATGAATAACACGTATTTCAGGTCTGCTGGGGACGGTTCGGTACAATATGAAATGTCTGCTATAGCAGGCGTGACGGAGCGCTCATGACGGCTATAGCAGGTCTGTCCACGAATGTGTTAACATACCTGTTTATTCTGTAAAAATCATAAAAACATACATAATACATAACAAAATATGTTAAATACGTAAAAATTAACATAAAGCATACAGAATTACCAGTATAGTATAATTACCAGTATAGTGTGGGTAGGTTCTTACTTTTGTTTCAACTCTTCGCGGTTAGGTTTCACATAATTGAAAACGCAACATATACCTTCATAAGTCATTCTTGACTTGAATAAGTCGCTGCAGTTATGTTTCTGTCCAGCCCACATGCAATTATACAACATATCTTCGCATGGTGTGAGTAACTGAAAAATAATAATGAATCATCCTGAGTACCTGAATGGTATATGAAAAGGCAAAATTTCATTTATAGGCAAGGAACACGTCATGAATGAATTATTGAAGGAAGGGGTTGGGAATTTGCTACTTGTAATTGTTTCCCCATCTGGTTCGTTTCAATATGATTTGCTGCAATGCCTCAATTGAAATACCTCGTATACCCAGCTACAATGGCAAAACACCTGTAGTGAAAAGAAAATAAGAAAAAAAGTATAGAAAACTACAGGCAGTACTGTTATGAAATATCCTACGCCACTGCATGGCGAACGGTTGCATAGCAACGAATAAACTTCTGAAAATTTACATGAATATCTGATTTGTTCAAATTTTACCAACTGAATCTTTGTGCAAATAACAGCTTATCGAGCTAATTCGATAGGAAAAAGTAAGAAATTAATAAAATTACATTGTTTACATTACATTACATCATTATTTCACCTTCGAATATCAACTACTACCACTTCTACGTGTACCCGCTAGCTATATATAATAATTGTTGAAGAATTTTCCTTCAAAATACCTTCAGTTCATGAATTTTCAACCAAAAACAACGGAGATTATAGATTTTAGTCGAGCGTCATGGTAAATCTTATGATATCCCGAGTTGTTCGCGTGGAAGTCTGAAAATATCAGTTATATAGCTCATTATCTCTCAAAGGAAACAATTTTCTAAAAACATACGATGACATTTTTTATAGAGATTTTTACATTCTACAAGTTTGTTTTTATACAAAATATCGAAATTTCCAACTCCTCCCAAATTATTGATTTTCCGAGCTTCCCCGAGAATTTTCTCCACTTTCCATAGGTGCTCGCGTGCAGAACATTTTTTTTCTTAAATTACTCCTCAAGATCTGAATGTGTGCCCAAGATCATTTCTAATGGATTGAGTGTCAAGGTTAAAACCCCTGGATTTTTTGCTAGTAAGACTATTTTGTCGTACTCATTTGTGAACTTTATTCACTTCTGGGAATTGTTCAAAACAGCTGAATTTGTTTGGCGACTTGCAGGTATTATTGAAATTACTCAATATATAAATACGGGATTTAAATTTCAGATTGCCAAACGTATATTTTTAGGGAATTTTAATAAAATATTTTTGAAGTGGTCTGGTAATACTTTATAACAGACAAAACGTCTTGGATTTTTTTAAATTCTATGAATACTAAATTGAAAGCCAAAAAAAAAATATTTTTTGGAGTTTTTTGCAAATTGGTTATTCTGCGCAGTTGCGAAATAACCGCAAACGCTCTACCAGGCTTGCGGGACTGGATTGTTCGTTTCATTTATTCGAAACTCTCAGGCACACTCTTAAATTAGAATGATGAGTATTTCTGATATGTTTAAAGAAACCACCTAGTTGCGTTTCAGAAAAAAAAAACGATACATTAAAATTGAATAGTTATAAGGGGTTATTGTCACTCCAAGGTGATTGAAGGGGTAAATATGAAATTATGCCTAAAAATGTCGTTTTAGAATTGAAATAAAATCGGTTTCAAGAATTTACTCATAAATTGAAAATTACGTAAAAAATTAATATGTCCTTTACTTATGGACCTCACTGTATTTATATCAAATATCAAAATATCAAAAACCAAGAGGAAATCACACAAACGAAAAATTTTTGTTTTTTGATTTGCTCGTTTCCCAAACGTTGTAGGTGTTGGGGTCGCTTGTACCAATATAAGAACCCAATTCGCGTGTAATGATATTTTATATCCACAATATGATGATCTTGATACCTTTTCATACTAGTAGAATAGAAAATAGAAGAATAATATTATCCATTCTGATTTTGGACCTTGAAAATTAGGAATAGTGTGCTCTGAAAATGAGGATTAATTCATGAAATTTGGTGTCCTAGTGGACTTTTTGAATGTCCACCTAAAAGAAAAAAGTCATTCCAATCGGTTGAAAAATTTGTTTCATAGGGTGCTTCCTTTTTGAATGGGTCACACGCATCCTGGGTCTTGACACCAACAAAGCTAGTGCATCTGATGGAATTCCGCCGATCGTTCTTAAAAAATGTGCTCCCGAACTAACAACAGTTCTTAGCAAATTATTCAACCTCTATTATAATTTGGGGGTATTTCCGTCCAACAGGAAAATTGCAAAAGTACAACCAGTCCCCAAAAGAGGGAAAAAGAACCTACCTAGCACCTACAGACCTATCGCATTACTATCTGTTGTTTCGAAAGTCGTGGAGAAATCTATCAACATCGAGCTTATGAAATATCTAGAACGCTCAGGAATTATCAATGATTGACAATATGGTTTCCGGCATCAGCGATCAACTGGTGAACTGCTACTTATGTCTCACAATTTGGCAGCAATCTATCGTAAAATATGGTGGAACTTTTGCCGTTGCAATAGATATCTCCGAAGCGTTCGATTGCGTTTGGCACCAAGGATTCCTAGCCAAACTTCCATCTTATGGCTTTCTCCCCCAGTTGTGTTCCTTGCTATCCAGCTTTACTTCAGACCGATCTCTCTGGTGGGTGATGGAGTATCATCTGATACTCTACCAATAAATGCTGGTGTTCCGCAGGGATCCATTCTAGCACCAACGCTGTTCCTTCTTCACATCAATGATTTGTTGGGAGCTACCTCATGTCCAGTGCACAGCTTTGCAGGTGATAGTACCCTGCTTCATACCGCTTTCTCTTCCAAAGCTCCGGTATCAGCCAGTAAATGAAATAAATACGGATTTGGCAAAAATTCCAGAATGTGGATTCACCAACTTGGTGGAATTCAATGCGAATAAAACCCAAGCATGTCTTTTCAGAACTGAAAAAACTATATATCTTAACATTCAGTACAATGTTCTCTGATAATTACATATTATAGAGTATTTGTTTCCAACTTATGTGATGAAATATCCAATTCGTTGAGGAATTTCAGATATTTTTTTAAACAGTTGGAACTTGTTCCATTTTAATACTCAGTAAACTTACATTTCTCATTCTTTCCTTAGGGTCATCGATATCGGTTGCATTATCAAGATCATCCAAGAAATCTTGAAAATACGACTGTCTCCCATTATCATTTATGTTGTAGTCATACAGATTCCCTAACAATTTTATATTTTCCAAATGGTCTGATAATTCAGATTTTTTGTCAATTTTTTTTCTGAAAATAAATATCGAGGTGATTTAATATAATGGAAGTATGTAACTAATTTATTTCAGAACTCAGTTCAAAAGATAACGGCACGTCTGGATGTGATTGAACAATAATTTTGCAGAAGAAGCAGATCTCTGGGAGCGTTTTTCTATTTTTGAATTTTCATTATTTTTTGTTTGCCACTATAATCATATTTTTATCATCAACAGATCAACAAATTTTGTATTTAGATAAGGTATTGCTACTTAAATTCATCTATATAGGTGCTTTTCATAAAAAAAAAAGTTATTTCCCTCATAATATTAATAATAATATTATTGAATTTTTGGATTTCTGAAACGGCTCTAATGATTTGGATCAAATTTTGTATTTGGATAATTTTTTTCGTTTTAAGTTCATCTATATAGGTGTCTGTTTTAGAAAAAGGCGATTTTACAAATAATCATAATAATAATAATGATAATTTTTGGATCTCGAAAACGGCTGCTTCAACTTTTTGGATCAAATTTATTATTTAGATGAGGTATTGCTACTTAAGTTCATTTATATAGGCGTCTTTTCTGAAAAAATGTCATTTTACTAATAATAATAATATGAATTTTTGGATCTCCGGAAACGGCACACTGTATATGGCCGCAGGTAAAGTATAGTACGTAATGCGTGTTGTAAAGCAATTACGCACTCATAGAATGCGAGTGCGTAATACGCCTTTTACAACACTTGTTACGTAATGTACTATTACGTTCTAGAACAAAAATGAGACACTTCGCTAACTCGGATTTTAACGAAAATGATAACATTTTCAGTTTTAGAAAAATGATTTTTCATATCAGCGCATCGGGAACATTCTGTGTTCCTCAGAAAATTTCAGTTAATGAACATCATATCTCTGAGCGTCAAAGTGCAATGACATTTCATCTTATTGAACTATGCATGCATGGACACGTCAATGGTATTCTCACGTTTTTGTCTGGACAATAACATAATCTAAAATTGTTTGAATGAAAAAAAATTGACAACAAATATTCCCAGATTTTTTACAACCTATAGTTACAAATGAGATGAAAAGGCAAAGAAGTAGGTATAGGAGAGTATCTACTTACAATAATTTTGCCAATTTAATGGCACGGTTTCTACTGATTTTATTGATATTGCAGATAGCGACGCCGGGAAAATCTATTTCCTGAATAGGTAAATCGGAGGATTCTGGAGTCACTATAATTGGATACTGAAAATTATCTTCAGCCATATGATGAAGAAAAATGGAAGTACATCCTAACATTGCTATATTGAAGAGGGTCCAGAATAATCTGAAATATAACACTGGTTAGTGAAAAAGTGTGCCTAAGCTATCCTGATAAGTATAATGATGTTTATTTTCTTTTTCAATGGATCCTACCCAAAATATATAGAATTATGAGCATTTGAGTAGAAAAGGATACAGAAATAGAATATAAGAAAAAACTAAATGTAATGCTACTCATATCAAAATCACACCCAAATGTTAAAATCATATATAATGAAATGAAAATAGAATACCATCACTTATTTCTTCCAATTGAGAATCAATCAGTTTGATCATTAAATGCAAATCAATATAACGAATTTCTACTGATTGTCATTCCTGAACTTTTGATTAAAGGGTTATTCTGTCGATTTTGGTAGGCAAAATAATTAGAAAAACATATATTTTGAAAATCCCTTCGTAACTTCCACTTTCCAAAAAGAGCGAAAAGTCCATGAATATCGTTTTCTCACTGGAACCTCTAGTTAATCGGGGTTTCTGCAGCATTCATAGAACCCTCAATATGAAAGTGGTTTAAACAACTTCTTATGAATGGGTACTCCCAAAGATAATACACAAGAAAAACAAAAGTCGGAAAGAGTACATTGTCCGTGTTCGATTTTGGAGACCAAAAATATTGAGTGTGGCCCAACATCGGTGGGATCAAGACCACCGATTTGATGACACATGCTTGAAATTAACAGACAGTTTCATGACTAAGTACAGATTTCTAGATGCATTGGTAAAAATAGTATGAAGTTCACAGTACAATGAATGCTTTGAATTTACTATCACTATTTTTCATAAAGCAAAAATAGTTCCGTTTTCAACTAAAGTGGTGGATATAAGCGCTTTTTCTCCACAACCGTTACAAAATTTGCTAATTCTGAAATCATATTTGATAATAGAATGGTAACATTCTCGCTCTTGATATTGAATAAATATTCTACAACACTTGCTGTCTTATGCATTTTACGTGTATTTTTCAATCGATTGTATAAGAATAATATTCTGAGATTGTTGTAGCAATAATTACGTTAGCCTTGACAAGATATGAAATGAAATGTCACAATAATTTTTCGTTGGCCTTTAATTTGATTATATTTAAAATGTTTAGTTGTGGAGAAAGCACACAGTATGTTACTCGGTTAGAATGAAAATTAGTTAAACTCGCATCGAATTTTTCATTCTAACCTTTTGTTACAGAATATACTATTCAATATTACCGCTCCAGAGCGAGAATACTTTTAGCAAGAAAATTTTTGGAAAAGTTACCTTTTCGTTGAGATCTGAAGCGTCAAAAGCTATTCTGGTAATCGGTTGTAGAAAATAGTTATTTATGATACAAGTTCGCAAAGTTAAACTTTTTTGTATGAGCGTGAAGTTTGTTGAATGATGCTCAGTCGATTTTAATAAACACGTTAGTACCAAAAAGCTCTTTACAAAAGTGTATCATACAAAGTTTTTTCTCCGATAGTTACTTTATTGCACAATAGGCAAGATCACAAAGGCGTCAATCCGATCAAAATGTGCATATGGAAGAAATATAGCTATCAAATGACATGCATGCATAATTTTTATAACAAGTGATCTTGTAATGTTCCGACAAACACCATTTGAAAACCATACAATTTCATGTATCATTCAAACATGCCGGCTTGGCGCCACTTTGACAATAGTTAATGACGTCACATGTGCTGCAAATTGCTTATTACAGCGTTGTCGCTTGTAATATTGCAAGGAAATACCAAATAAATAATTTTTAACTTTTCGTTTGAAAACGAGAATAACGATAATGAGAATTAAAATAAATTATCATATTTTTGGCTAATTTCAACTGTTACCTTTCTACGAAGGATATGTTTTTTGCGACAACCCAGCTTATTCCAGGAACACTCGAATCGGTGAAATAAAATTTAACAATCTTTTTAAATGTTCTGTCTAAATCTCCCATACTTCTGATCGAAGATATAGCTTTCGAATGCGTACAAATATCTACCAACGCGGTTTTTACCTATTGATAATATGAGTTAATTAATAATAAATAATAACGACAAATCCACTGCAGATTATTGTAATGGCTGATGCGTGTATAAAACCGAGAAATCGCTTAACAATCCCGGAAACACCAGAATAGCGTGATATTCAGTTTGAATCACGAATGGAAATGTTAAATACTTTTTCTCGTATTGAAAAACTTTTGACAACTTTACACTTTTTCATTCATGGCATGAGTACAATGTAAAATTGAAATTGTTATGTAATAGAATTTAATTTATCATAAGGTCCCTAAAGTTTTGTTTAATCGATAGTAGCAACCCCATATATGTAATACCGTAAACTTTAAAAATGCATATCTTAGAAACGCAAAATACAAAGTTGACCAAACATTCATATTTAATAGTCAACACTTTCATAATAATGAGAGTAACATTAGGTCCAAATTGTCGGAACGGTTTTTGAGATATTGAATAATGACCTAAAAAAATAAAACGCACCCTGTATCTAAATGAAAGGTAATATTGAACTACTTAATTCACAAGAGAATTACCTTATTATCTTTTGTTCAATCAATAGTGGCAATATAGTTATTTACCCAACAAGTGCTGAAAGTAGTACTTTTCCGCACGCGACAGCATCAGTTGCACGAACGACACGGAGCCGTCAAGGGTGGAAAAGACATTTTCCGTAAGAGTTAGGTACAATGGTTTTCCTACGAGTGTTTTTGTCCAGCTTATTTATGAACAAAAAAAAGGTTTTTAATAAACAAGATTTTATAATAATTCTACAAAATAACACACAAGACAGAATAATTACAAAGGTCATTTAATTAGCCCTAAATATCATCATTTTCAACAATACAAAAATTGTACGGAAAAGTACAACTTTCAAAACGAAAGTTACTTATTTTCCGCACGCTCGTAGGAAAAATTATTTTTTGTATTCAAAAACGATCTGTCAATTGTTTTCAATATAAGGGTATAATCCAAAATATTAAAAATTCATATTTCAAACAGAGAGTCATCAAGAAACAAAACATCTCAGTGTCGCCTACTAGAATACACCGAAACTATGATATTCTACCAAAATATAAATTGTTGGTTCAGGAACAGTGTTAGAAAAAAAATCCTGAAAATGATTTTTTTTTACTATGCCCCGTATAAACCCTAATGTAATTTCATTAATAACATTATAATTGGACATGTTAACGAGTTCCGATGAATACATTTTCATCCTGAATTTGTCTTATTTCGACTAAAAAAAACAGTTTTTTCCTTTGTCAACCCTATCCAACTCCGACGTTTTTTCGAACTTTGGCTGCTTATATCTCAGAAAAAACACATACAAATCAAAGTCGCACATTTTCGTAATTACCCATCCCACTATAACATAATACAATTTCAGTCAATTTGATCAAGAGCCAACTTTACATGCTTTCGGGACGGGTCGATCTTTCATCTACTTTCAATTAAAGTAAAAACATGACGTCGCCCAAAGATAGACACACTGCCACAGAATATATACCCACAAACGAATGCAGAAGGCCATCATCCTTGGTTCGCTTCGTCTGCTTAGGCCACATGATTGTCGGACTCAATAATAATGTTTGTGTTCGAAGGAAAGGAAGAAAGAATATAGGCGAGAATTCCGTATTCAATTATTCACAAACCAGGCATGTAATAGAAATATATCGTCGATTTTTATTCCCTATCATCCACAAACATCTCTCATAATACATTTTTATGTTGCGGTCGATTATAAACAGTGATCAAAAGCTTCATTGCCAGTTTAGTTGAATTGAATATAGTAATTGTTTTGTTCATGAAAAATGAATAGTGAATTTTGTTATAAGTATGGCTGGTAAAGCAAATTTTGGAGTTATATTCAGGGTATTTTGTGATACAACTTCGATACCGGGATTTACATGGGTGACAATGAAAAAATTATCCTTTTTCGAAAGGTGAATAGAAAAATATGTAGGGTTTTACTTTTATTTCCTACTCACACTAAATAGTTCCTCGACGTCAATTCTGAATTTTTGTTAGTTTCCTTAGAAATTACCGTGAAGTTGATATTCAAGCACTATTTTTTTTCTTACGGAAAGCAGGTAGACTTCATGTATTATAGGAAAGGTAAATAGAACATTTCTGGCTGGCTATACAGACCTTTTAGGTGGGTATAGCTTCCATCACAAACGTAATTCCCTTTTTGGAACCGTCCTTACGTGAAACCAATATGACTTTGAAAAAGTATTAGCCGAGTTACGTAAATACGAAATTGGATTGCGAGAAGAAAGGCATTCTAGTTTCTTGAATATATTAAGAATATGCGAAATGTTGCTGTAACCAGAAACAACACGTTTTGTTCATGAAATATTTAATACAAGCGCTGTAGCTAAAATGTCACTACACCCTGACAAAAAATTCAATAGAAATGATTTATTTTGCACGGGTAGTTTTTGAAGAAAACTTTAAGAAAAAAAATGTTGCATGCGAGCACCAATGCAAAGTGGGGAAAATTCCCGGGAAATCTCGGAAAATCAATAACTTTGAAGGGGTTGGAAATTTCGATAAAGGAATAAACTTGTAAAAATCCTCATAAAAAAGTAATAGCATGTTTTTTCGAAAATTGCGTCCTTTGAGAAATAATGAGCTATAGCTGATATTTTTAGATTTCCGCGCGAATAACTCAGAAGTAAATATTCTCGACGATCGACTGAAATCTCTGTATCGACTGTATCTCCCTTGTTAGTGGTCGCAAATTCATAAACTAAACGTTCAAATCCTTCAAAAATTATCATATATAGTTAGTGGGAGTCGGTATAGGCGTGGTTGTATTTTTGATTTCAATAGATGAGACGGCTAATGGGAATGCATTAAGTTAGGATTTAAAATTACTCTGTAATTTCTTCTCGTAGGTTCGGTTAGGTTAGGTTAGGTCCATTATCCATCCATTAAGTTGGGATTTGAAATGTTTCTGTTATTTTTTTTCGTATAGGTTATTTTGGATAATCCTCAATACCTCGATACTGATAGTGACTACATTTCTAATGTATGATGTGTGGCAAATATATTTGGAGAACCCGACCATCATAACATTAGTATCTTCAGAATTACCAATTCGAAATATGGACTTTCCAGGTATTTCTGTTTGCAATGTCAACAAAATAAGTAGGAAACGAGCTGTTCAATACGCTGGATACTTGTGAGTAGAAAGAGTGCATGACATTAATTACTTTTCGCATCCTTCCTCTGTAACGTTTACCATGTAGTAAACAATGTTTGGATACCGAACTGCAGACTTTTTTGAAGCGATAAGCAAAAAACCCTTTTCTTGCTCCACATCTCCATGAATCATTCATTACTTTGTGTGCCGAAGTATTCATACGTAAAATTTAATTTAATTTAAATAAAGTGATATTTCGATATACAGAAGAGACCCACCAGTGATATGGAAAGCCAGAAGAATAATTGAAAAGAAGATTGAATCCTTGCCAAACAATTTGATGACCTATAGAAGGAACAAAAGGAATCAATCGGTTGATGATTCAAGAGATGATGAAAGAGTGTAATCGACGGGGAGATTTTTCTGATACTGCTTTGCTAGTTGCATAGGAATGCTCCTTGTACTGCCGCATAATGTAATTTGCATTCATTGTAATTTTCTCAGCACTAGCACCTTGCGGTAGCCACAGGGCTACTTCGACAATGCATTCTTTATCATTCCAATCACAAATGCGAAATTATGAATATTCATCTAGTCTCTGTTGAACGGTGTTAGAAAACCATATAAAGAAAAAACCTCATCCTTTTGTGGATGAATTGCAAATACTCAGCATCTTCAGATTTGAATAAAGAGGTGGACGTGTTCCAGTATATTTCAGTACCTATAAACTGAAAGCGAGCACGTATATTTTCATATTACATCAGCCACAAATGCCCAGTTAACACAAACATCTCTGCGATATCGTTTTTCTTGCTTATAAATGGGCTTCGAAGTGAGGTACATTTGTACGTCACTCTTAGCAACCGAGGATGATGTGACCACATAATATATCAATTATCTTCTCAATAGTGTCAATCTGAGGCACAGAAAATATGTGAAGTTGTAAAGCTATTAGCTGGTATGTCATATTCGGACTAAATGTGAGTAACAATTCACTTCACTCCTGTGATATGAAACTTGAATATGAAGCACTCTACTGTCTTTGAGTGCAGCATTTTGTGTTCGTGGTGGGAGCCTACTAGGCCCAACAACAATTGGCAGAAGTTTCCTTTCTTTCCTGAGGAATACTTAAATCAGGAGGTTCTATCAGCCTTAGCGGACACCACTCAACTATTTACAAACATCTTTTATATGAGAATAGCTATTCGGTTCGAATTTACAGGACCAAATAATAGAAGTGCAATCTACAGCCCTACAGGTTGAATCCATTCACTAACTTTTCTAGCCTACGAACCTTCAAACTACATGGGACCGAATTCTGAGGTGAAAATGCAATATACAACTTGGAAGGAAGAATCAAGCCAAATGCGAGAGAGATAGGAGCAGGGAAGGATATCATCACGACCACCTGAAGACCAACAACAGAGACATAAAGTCAAATACAGAGAAGTCATCTGAACAAAACTTTTTTATTTTAAAAACTGCTCTAGGTGGGTCAGCACATAGAGAACAAATTTCCTCACAATATTTTAATACGAAAAAAAATCAAATAAAGAATGCAGATGTTCATTGAACCTCAAAAGTTGAATAAGTTTGTAGATGTATACCTTACCTCCTTTCCAGATAGAGGATCATCTTTCTATTTTGAAATTTTCAATGAAACATCAGTTTCATATTAACGTACAAATTCAATATGGAAAATTTCTGTAATTGGAATTTCATAATATCCTGTATGTATTTGCTTCCTTTTACCTGTTGGCATAAATATAGCTCAATTTATATTTACCAAGTTAGAGAGTGTCCCATTAAAATAATATTGGATTAAATTTTCATTTCATTTCAATTATTTTCAGGAGCCAATTCGATGAGAAATATAATTTGACAACTCTACTAGAGGACATAAAGTTACTGGGAAACCTTTACGATTTTGGTTCAAGTAGCAGTGGAAGAGAGTCAGTCTTTCATGGCTTTTTAAGCAAGTTTGATAACGGGTCTTTTTCTTATGACCCCACTGGTACATTGGTTGAGGTTGGTATTTAACTTATTTGCTCTAACACTTTGAAGTAATATGTAGGGTGGTAAATAATTTGGAATATTTTCTGTTAAAATTCTCTGAGGAAACGAATTAAATTTCAAGACACATATGTGAGTGTATTCATGAAAATGAAGTTTCGGAGCGGATTTTTTTTTCTGCAAAGGGCACACCTTTTACTCTAAGTGTGTTAGAAACAATGAGGCTCTCTTTTTCACCTTTTATTTACTGAAAATCTCATAGGCTGTTGGACCAATAGATTATTTCTTTTCTAGAAGTAAAGCACTATAAAAAAATTAAAAATGTTAAATTGGCCACCGCATTCAGAATTCAAATTCACTGCAAACTCGTAGACTTTATAAAAATACACAATTTCGCGCAACATAGGCCCTGAGAAAGCTATGATCCCGAATTAAGCATATTTGGATGTTTTGAGGTATTCCAAATTTTTTCCCATATATTATGTTTGATGTATTATTATTTTATGATTTCTTCAACCATTTAGTTGGGGACTCCATGCAATGAAATGTTAAGCGATTGTATGTGGGCTGGAAAGTCCTATGAATGTGATGCTTTATTCAAGCACAGAATGACTTACGATGGAACATGTTGCCTTTTCAATTATCTCAGACCATTTTCAAAATCGGAAAATGAAAGGTAAGTGAAAATGCAAATCATTTCAATACTTTTTTTTGTCTCTTACTTTATGAATGATTTTATTTTTCACAACTCAATTGTCAGTGTTGAAACATCTCAATTTTTTAATTGATAGAAAAGTTAAAAATTGACCAAGGGTGTTTTTTTTCCTTGGTGTGTCGGCCTCGACTGATATGGTCATTGGCCACAGCCAAGGGTGTGTTAAACCTAGGTTAAATATTCTTACCTTGAATGTGTTGGAAAACAGTATGGCGTAGGAAAATTGTTTTGAAATTGGGTACGATATCAAAAATGTTGTTATTAATTGAAGGCTTTCCACTCTAAAAGTCAAAATTCAGCCCGTCTACCCAGTACCTCGCGTTCGTCTCTGGTCTAATCTTCGCGACTGTCTTGAAATTCCACAATCACGCAAATTGATAATTTATTGGAAAGCCTGCTCCTTATTTTGCCAACGATACGACTTTGAAACGATTTTCAATATGATACCGTTAATGTCACCTGGCGGCTCGGAGGTGGATTGCCATGCAAGAATGATTGACAGATTATGTGCCTTAGATGTAAACATTACGACGCTTTTGAGCGATTAGATTGCAACTCAAATTGTGATAGTCCCAACGAAAATTCGTGCATGGCATCACATGTTGAAAGCTAAGGGATACGTCTTCCCTAGCTTGCACAGTCACTCGAAGGTTAAATTATAATAATTTTGGAATGCCTTCTTCTTTTTATCTTGACCAGATGTTGACTCATTAAAAAATCGATTAGGACATCACTTTCTGTACCGTATTGGAAATACACAAATAATTTTGAGTTGAATCAATATATCCGAGTGATTCGTGATTCGTCGACAAAAATTATTGGATTATTTCTTCCCCCTAATATAAAAACAAAATATTTTAAAAATAGTATAAAAAATAGTATTTTTTTTTATTTAATATTCACACCAAGTAACAAAAAAGATAAGTTCAAAGTGTTACAACCTTGAGTTATTATATACGAGCGCTTTCGAAAGCATTCACTGCTGTCATCTTTACGGTTCTACTTGAAGTGTTTGTTACCTCTTACTGTTTGGATTGAAAAAAGGGCAAACAATAAGGGGGAATAAACTGTTTAAGTAGAGCCAGAATACCTCTACCGGCGTAACACATGCAATGTTTTATAACTAAATACATGGAATATTGACTCTTCTTCGAGAAATTTTATCAGAGATTTGTGGAAAATATTATTTCAGTTTTAATTTTACAACACACGACTTATACATTTTTTTCAGATTTGGCATCGAAGACGCCGAACCTTCAGAAGTTTTGAAACAACCAGGCGCTGGCATCGAAAACGGACTGGTAGTAAAACTACGTAATGATGTTAATGACTACTTTCTAACTACGATGGAAGCTACGGGTTATACAATTCATATATTCAACAGCTTCGAATATCCGGACCAAATCAGTGGATCATTCAAACAAGTTTTTGTGAATGTAGGAACTGAAATTCTTATAACCATCGATGTCGCAGTTGTTAAGCCGACAAGTTTAGTAAGAGCCCTATCGCAGCAAAAGGTAAAGCAATTAAATTCGTTCTATTCTTCTCTATCAATATGAATGAGATTTCCACAATTTCTTGACCACAATTCTTGGGGTGATCGAAGATTGAATGAATAGAGATTAATTACTTTCAGTATTCGAAACCCAATCTCATCTTAACTCAATATCTTATATTTTAGTAGGAACTCGACAACTGTTTCTTGAACCAACTTTTCAAATAATTTGGTAAAAGTCGATATTGTTAAAATTGCGGGAAAATTTGAGTGATCTGATTAGATTAGTTAGATTAGGATTAAGTTTGGTTGAGTGGAAGACCACCTTCCGCTCAGTAAGAGATGAACTTCGCTATTTCAGTATACTATTTTATTTTGTACTGAATAAACATTATTATTATTATTCTTACCCTTTGTATACTGATATTAGAATTGAGGACCAGCACAGTCCGCTTCTGCTCACCTGCTTTATACAGGGTGACCCAGGGTTAAACCGCCAAACGTTCAGTGTCAGTTTTTTATTTGAATATGATTTCTTCATACAAGCATGTGTCCCAACTTGCTTCGTTTTCGATATACAGGGTGGCAAAGTTTGCAAAAAAAATATTTTTTTTATTCTCAAAAATCTTTCAGCGGATTTTGATACAACTTGGCATGCTTATTCGCGGTGATAAAAGGCTTATTTTATGGTACTCAGAATTTTGAATTTTTTTTTTTTAACTTTGATACCCCGTATATTGATAACGAGGGAAATTGGGACACATGCTTATATGAAGAAAACATCTTATACGCCGATAGTCAGAATGCTTTTCTTGGAATCTAGAGATGGCGCTAGATGTATAGTTCAATTTTCATTTTAGGAATTCCCAACAAATGTCGAATTGTTTTTTGATTGAATTGGCAAGTACCATGAAACCGACAAAAATTAAATTCAAAACAGGGTGTAATCTAACTTCTTGCACTCCCGTAAAGGAGAGGTGTATAAAGTCATGTTAGAACGAAATGGCAGGTGTGAAAAATGCGAAAAAATTTTTAGGAGAGTTATAAAATTTTGTGAAATATGGGTCGACATTTTGGGAATCTCTGTCCACCATCCTCCCAGACCATAAAAGGCAATTGCCGGCGAAGGAAAGATACTGAATGTCGAACCGAACTGAGAATACGTTTACAGAGGTCTAGCGAGTCTCTCACCCGTATTATGGGTTGCAAGCTGATGGAATAGGAACGTCATTATCACAGTAAAATGAAAACAAACAAACATCACGGGTTACTGATGAGTATCCCACCTGGAACATTGTTAGCTAAAGGCAGTACTAAGAAGCTAAAGACAGGGCCACACTGACACACACACAAGACACAACACGAATCAAAACATTTCATTATTATCTACAGGTGTTGTGAACATGTGTTCATCAACATCAACCTGCTCGATGACATGATGAGAGTTCACACCGTGACGTCAACGGAGGCAGCGATGTGCACAGTGCACAGGCAGTACGTGGAACATGTTTGTCGTTTGCTTTGATCGTACTCTAAAAACATCGAACTGTCCCTTGCGTGGGTTGAACAGTAAACTACAAGAGAACACGCATGTATGAATGAGGTAGAAAATTCCAATTCTGGGTAGAGTCTGGAGTCATTGGTATGTACATCTTGTAAGGTGAATTTTTATTTGTACTCGGAAAAGTTCAGGACTGTTCGAACACTGCAACTCAGCATCCAGTTCTCTGGCAACAACGTTGCTTTTATTCCTTGTTGTCCTGTTGTCTAATATATATGCAAAATGTCCAGCCATGGTCCGGTTATTGATCCGGTTGTTTACGAAAACAAATCCTGTGTAATCCACTGTTGAACTGTTTTGTTGATTGATTTGTGATGTGTTATGTGAACCGATGTAACAGCTAGGGTTCTGACAAAATCTGATTTTTTCAATTTATTGCTCTCTGGCGTGGAGAAAAAGAGAGAGAGTTTTGTCACTATCATTGAAATACAAATGTTTCTGTACGGTCAAGTTATTCATAAGAAAATAATTTGATATTTTCATACAGCTAGGAAAATATTTTAATTCAATTTTATTTCATTATCTTTTCGAACTTTTTGTACATGCGTTTAAAATTAAATTCCAATCAACTTTTTCAAATAACTTTTTTCGATAAATTGCCATTTTACCCCACTTTTTGCCCTTTTAGAGTATTTTTTTTCAATTTGCCGCCATACCAGCGATCACGTGACAGGTGTCAAAATTGATTTTTAGGTTATCGGACATGCACAACTTTTCCCCAGATTTTTTTCACAATACTCTAATAATAAACTTTTTTCCCATATGGTACATACTTTTTGGTGATCACTGTATATCTGGACCCTCATCCCCGCTTTCTTGTTTCATCGCTGAAGAGCAATTTCGACCAATACCATTCTCAATGGAGAGTAATTTATTCCAGGAAACATTTCTGGTAGATTATTTTTCATAACTCACACAAGTCTCACATAAATTACCAAGAAAAAGAAATGGAAAAATCAAAGACAGATTCAAACAAGTAGGTAGTATCTGATGATAGACTGGGAGATGATGACAGATTTTTGGTGATGATTTTCTCGTTCAGGTCTTTGAGAGGACTGAAAGAAATAAAACTGCCGATGAAAATGATGGAAAATCCCCGCGTGACTTTCATATATGGAAAATTCATTTTTCATTTTTACAAAAAAACCTAACCACACTTCGGCATTCGCAGACCTTATGCCATTTTTTTTATGAACATTTCATGATGAAAATTTTCATATTTTCAATTGGCAGCAACGAGAAAATCACCGAAAATTTACAATTTTTGTCACAAGTTCACCCCATCATTTCGATCCTTGGGCCACTTTCAACCCTTATGCCAATTGAAAATATAAAAGATTTCATGATGAATGTTCATAAAAAATTGGCATAAGGTCTGCGAATGCCGAAAGTAATGTAAGGTTTTTTTGTAAAAAATGAAAATTGAAATTTTCATATGAAAGCTTTGCGGGGACCGCTCAAATTTTCCATCATTTTCATCAGTACTTTTATATCTTTCGGTCCTCTCTAGAAAATCGTCAACTAAAATCTGTCCCGGCTGTGATCTGGAAAATCTCTTCATGGGACATTGTCTAATAATATGGTATGTTATGAAATATTGACAAGATCTTCTCAAAGCGACCATGATTAAGCATTTCATAGATTTTCTGTTAGGTGTTCTTCACAAAGAAATCATAACTGGTGAGGGTGGAGTGGATCTTACACTATAATCAACGTTCTGCAAGAAAAAAAAAATCATTATTTTTGGTGTAATTTTATTTTTTTTTTCTAATTTTCCTACCCAGCGTTGTGACTGTAAAGTTTTCATATAATATACCTAACCTAATATTTTGCAGTCTAAAAATGTTGGCAACATAATCACACATTTGTACAATTGCACGATATCAAAAATAATATCAAAACTCGCTTGGTCTCAGCCAAGTGGGAAACAACTAGCCAATTTTTGTACACCTAATGAATGTAGTCCAGTAATTACTTGTAATGAAAAATAATGAAAAAAGTTTTGGGAGCCAGGTTTTATTCTCTGAAAAATTATTGAGGGGGTATGTTGTACGAGTTGACTATTTTGATTGGCATAAATTATTCATGTAAACGTTTCAACCGTAAATCTTTAATGAGTAATGAAGTAATGAAAATATTATGATGTACACGTGATGAACGAGTTGTTTTCCCTCGACCTTAGCAATGTAAACAAACAATCATTTTATGGCATCATGAGTCCATATTTGTCTTAGAAATAGTTTATAGGAGTATAATGTACGAATGGGGGTATTCTGTTGAAATACTAATCTTAAATATTTTCAGAGATCTTGCATATTTCAAGACGAGTCCAGAACGGTTTTTGGCACTTATAGACAAAGCGATTGTTTGGTGGAGTGCAAAATGAGAATTATTCTGGCATTATGTGATTGTATTCCTTTCACTCTGCCAACTATTGAGGAGGATCTTTCTTCACGTGTTTGTTCGCTAACGGACCTTCACTGTCTCAATGAACATAAAAGTAAGACAATTATTATCTTTTTGTAGCGTTTGTCTAAAAGGTCCCAAGCATCAACTCGTCAAAGAGATATGGGGTACAACTCCAAAAGCTGGAACCTACCTACTTTATGTAAAAAGTTCCAAGTGATTTATTGAACATAATAACCATTGATAAAAGTCACAACGTCACAATCAGAGATATTTTATTGCATTTCAATGGTATCTGTTTTAGATATATGGTCGAAGTACTTTCCTACTGGTACGTCAAATACGATGCTAAATAGTGAAAGATATGAATCTATGTACTGTACACAGTGTTACCCAGATTGTGATAACCTGGTTTATGATCTTACAACCAATATTGCTCCAATATTCAATGACAGGTTGGTACATTTTTACAAAGAACTCGGGACGAAAAGGCTCCAAATCCTTTCAGCTAGCCCTGTACCATTTGTGAGACGGCAGCTATTTTTATTTTTGGAGTTTCTCGACAATGGTTCCTACTAATTTTTTGCACGTGATCTAATTTATAACCTATTCTATTATTATCTACCTATCATTCAACTCGAGGTAAATTTGGGCCTTGATGATATAGGTACGGTACATTTAGGATTTAGTTGAGCGCAGTCTGTTAGACGGTATGTTGGCATTTATATTTCTAACGACTCATGATGTCTCAGTAGTGAATTTCTATATTTGGTACAAATGTTACAAAAATAATAAAATTTAAGCCTTTACTTTCCCCAAGAAAAAAAATTCCACAGATTTTTGAAAATGTGTGCGCTGCTACATCTTCAACTCGGAAAAAATACTGGAGAGGAATTTCAACTCATATTTTCATACGAAAGTTTTGTAATTGCAATTTCAACAGACGATTCCGTTTTCGAGAAAAATTTTGCTAATAAATCCACAGATGTCCAGATTATTGTCGTTAAAGTTTGCTCACAAATATTTGCTATATGCATGAATGAGACTCCAGGTAAAAAAAGTCAAACTTGGTTTGAGGAAAAAAGTTTTTGAAATATTCTGAAATAACACTGCTCACCGACACCCATTATGGTAAAAGAACGCAAGAAACAACTGTAAAGGATACTCCCAGAGCGTACATGAATTTTCTGAACGAGTTCTGGTTACCGATTTTGCTGTTCTTCACTTACTTCAAAACAGATTTCATACCCAGACGAAAAACTCGTTTTCACTAAGTATGTAAATATCAAAGTGATAGATTTGATGAAGTCAAATTCATTGAAACTGGGATAATGAAATGCGCATCTAGGAATATGTATGAAACGTATTTGATTTTTGGGTGAAAATATGAACTATAGCCGTCATCACCAAAATATTAAAAAAAATCTCAGTATTATTTTCTACAACAGTGCGGAAACTAAGTGTTTACGCACTGTTGACTTTTGCGCACAAGTGCGTAAAAAAATCACCTGTGCGTTTAAATTTTTATACACTGTTCATTACATTTATGCATTTTTGAAAAATACAGTATTTTACGTCAAATGTAATTCGAAAGTCAACATTGGGTAATACGACGACAATTCTTAACATAAAACATTCAAATTTATGATACAACTGCTACAATTTGGCAATATAATAACTGTCGAAGAAAATGATACACTTTCCTAAAGGGTTTTTTTGTACTTACGTGTGTTGTTCTCGGCTGCACCTCATTTCAACAAACTTCACCCTCATAGAAAAAAGTCCTACATTACGAACTTGTATCATAAATAGCTACACTTTTTTGAAATAAAATTCCTACATTACAAGGAAAATAATAAATTCATATTTCTTTTTCAGCAACAACGATTCTCACCTTAGCGTTTTCTTTCATAGCCATTTTGCAAATAAATATAAAGTCGATCTCACTCAAACATGGTTCGAAAGTATCAGTAAGTATAACGAAACATAAATAAATCATTGTCAAAATCGTAACACTGTGGACGTAGAATTGTGAAGAATAATTTTCTGAATAATATGGAGGCAATAAAAATAAATAGAAAAATGCTATCAAGTAGGTGTGCCCAATTGAGGGAAATTAGTAATTGCATTTGAAACAAGACTAGTTCCAATTCGACTTGAGGGGATTATTCTGCTGTCTTTCACTTTCTGGGTTATCAAAAGAATTGTACCACAAGGGCAACTTTTATTACAAAATTATTAACAACTGGCAAATGGTAGTCCATAGACGTCAAGAAATTAAACTGCGTTACATATTTCATTCATTTGATACTCTCCGGCAGAAATTCTTGAAGTCTGTTCAGTTCCTAGATTCTTTGCTTCTGAGGATTGCTTTTTGGTTTCCCCACGGGTGGCGCTGCGACTAACTTTTACTGTAAGTCGCTGCTTCATTTGTGAGGAAATATTAGTTATACAGTGGATTATAGTTATTAGTTAGTTATTCATTGGGCTGGGACAGGAAGACTCTAATGTTGTCCAATCTACCCTGTCACAGACGAGCGGCAAGAACCGCGAAACGCCCATAACTTAACAGCAAGACGCACTCCTCGTTGGCACAGACTCCAGGAAGAGTTAATGCAAGATGGATAGAATCCCTGGTGGATTGACTGATTCGCTTTTGTTTCACCCAAAGTTGTTAATGCTGTAATAAGATGGGATTAGCTTTCCCGTTGTCAGTAGATGGCTCATTATCAAAAAATAGCCGAGTTTACATTCCGAAGTACTGAGTCATATTTTTTTTGGAATATTTGAAATTTGACTGTTTATGACTATGTTTATAATTTTTGATTAACTGTGATTTACATTTCATCGGGATATTTATCGTTTTTTCTGTTCTTTTACTACTTTTCGTTCAGTTCGCAATGATAAGTTATTTGTTTATTGTTGAGTTTTCTGTAATTCTTGTATTTGTAGTGCATAATGTTTTTTCAAGTTTGTACTTGGACATGGCTGCGTTTGTATGAAAGATCTAAGGTTAGTATCGTTGTTTAAATATCCCGTACATATCACATATAAAACTAGTTAATTTAAAATTACTGTTCTGATTTTTGGTGAAATAAGCACGTTAAACATGTTATGTCGTATTTTTTAACAAAATTTAATAAATACGAAATGTAAACATGTCATGACAATGACAATTGTCCAACGTCATCATGACAAGTATTCATTTATCAATCTGTAATGACTTTACCGCCATCTACGAATGATCGTGAAGCTAATCCGATCTAAATAAAATATGAAGAATCACGTAGGCCGTACCTTAACAGTTTTGGTAGGCCGATTTCACAGGTATAAATGAACGCACCAGGGTTTCTATCATCTTGAGTTAATGCATAATTCGAAAAGTGTACCGGGACAGTTTCAAATAAATGTAACAAATAATTTCAACAATTATTTGCCTCAAATTTTCCACTTCGTATGATAGTGTGAAGAGAAAGGGATTTCAACTTTGCCGAAATTATTCGTTGCATTTATTTGAAACTCTACGGCATACTTTTCGAACTTTGTTCGAATTCTGCATAAAGTCATCCTGGAGTATGTACTACCGAGGGGTGCTTCTTGCTATTGAGTTTTGGGTGTTATATTTCATTGGGTGTGCCAGGATAACACTTATGTTGTCTGACCTATCCTTGCACTGACGAGTGGAAAACAAACCGTGAAACATGTCATGTCTACAGGAGGTAATATCCAACAAATGGGGAATAATATTCAAGGCTTGAACGCAATTAGCACTTGCAATTGTGTCCTCCTGGAGGAACATTGCACAAATGTATGTCAGATGTAATTCGATGTTAGTGGTTGTTTTCTGACAGATATTTCCCTTAAATTTTCCAGTTTGTAGGATAGTGTGAAAAGAAGGGGATTTCGACTTTGTCGAAATTATTCGTTTCATCGATAGGCCTTAATATTTATTTGGCTTGGACACGGACTAGTCCAATATGATGTTGTCCATCGTAGCCCGGAACTGATGAGATTCAAGAACATTGAAACAATAAATGTATGCATGTGGTCATTCCCTGCAAAATAAAGGATGAGTTGTGATGTTCCATTAAAAAAAGCACTCGCAATTTCCTTCTTGAGGAACGCTGTACAAAGGTTAGATGAACTTTATTATCTGCTGTGGAACTAATCAGAAAAGTTTTTGTTTTCGGTCGGATGTTTGCCTTCTATTTTCCACTTTGTAAAAATGTTTATATT
Source organism: Chrysolina haemoptera (assembly GCA_958298965.1). Lineage (NCBI taxonomy): Eukaryota > Metazoa > Arthropoda > Insecta > Coleoptera > Chrysomelidae > Chrysolina > Chrysolina haemoptera. The sequence goes on along the minus strand of OY282594.1, from coordinate 31,491,126 downwards.
TTCACACTGTAGTTAACTTCCATTATATTTCGATAATTTATTTTCGATCCATTTCAGGTAGTTTTGGAGGATTTCTTTCCTTACACATGGGACTCAGTGTAATTTGTGCAATAGAAGTTGTAATTCTAATTTATAGATTGGTGAGATGTTGTATTTTCAAAATAAAAAAATCACTTTGAGTGTATTCTTGAAAGGTATTAGTTTAGTTTTGCCGTCCAGCATAAGCAAGTATTTCGTTTTAAGATTCATTTTAGAAACCTTTATATATTTGAATCTGAGTTATTCATAAAAATCACTTATAGTACAGGATCCAGGGGTTTTCACCTTTTTATATATCGAATAATGTTTCTAGTGTTTTATCTGCAGCTCTAAATGCAAATGGACCATTGGATCACAATAAGTCACTGTGGAGTGCTGCGCGATTTTTGTTATTTTGTTATTATTATTATTTTCGTTTTGAAATAAAGATTATATTGAATATATTTTAAATGTGGATCAGCGTGATTTTTGTTGTTATTTTGTTATTATTAATTTCGTTTTGAAATAAAGATTATATTGAATATATTTTAAATGTGGATCATTCTGAGTGGGTCTATATTTATTATTGGGATGTAATAGTGGTAACACCACTGGAATATCCCAAAAAGCTCTCAATAGTAAGGTAAGAGTAGAATTTTTTAGCAGAAGTTGAAAAATGCGGCTTTCATTTAATCTTTAGTATCAAACCGTGAGTCAGAACTGGTGTACGATTATGAAAACTCGATCCATAGTAATATTGATAGTTTCAAAATGGAGTTTGCCATATAGAAATGTCAGTTTCACTACGGATCAAGTGTTCATAATCACAAACCTGAAAGTGAATAAATGATCACTTTTCCCCGCACATTCGATATAATCAAAATTTTAAGAATTCACCTCTTCACACTTCAAAGATAATTACTGTTTGTATGTTCTGATAAGAATATATATCACAATATGTAGTTAATAAAATGTTAATCAACTGATTATAAATAGAATCTAATCCTATCTATTAATCAACTGATATATGGATTTTTAGAATCAACCCACATATAAGCCTGGGTTTGTTGTGGTCCAGTTGCCATTTTTAAAGGGCACTGGTCACGTGTTCTGGAATGCCTGATTAGTTTTTCGCTCGCAATTTGCACACAAACCTAACCTGAGCAAGTTAACCTACCTAAACAAACAGCTGCGTGCAAACCGAGTTGAAAATGCACAAATTACTAGCCAACCATACCTGACCCGACTAACCATACCTGACCTGACTAACATTACCTATACATAATGACAATACAAAATTGTTACAATATAACGACTATTTATCCAAAATTCAGAGAGAGCAGCTATTGAGAAAGTGATATAAAGAGCAGCATATAACCAACTCGTTGAACACATAAATATTAACAATATCTTCTTAGGAAACCATTCAGGTTTTCAGTCAGGTTTTCGTAGTAAACATACTTGTAAAAAAGCCTTACTGTTGCTAGTTGGAACCAATTGGTGGATAAAGGAGAGTATATTGTGGTCGTGTTCATTGATCTGGAACGATCATTTGAAACAATAACAATAGACACAGGTATTCTATTGCGAAAATTAAAATCCTATGGCATTGAATAAACTGCTTTGAAATAGTTGGAATGCCACCAGAGTGATAGAAAACTATTTCTCTACTACAAGGCAGATAAATATAGGTGCCCCACAAGGTAGTGTCATTGGACCACTACTATTCATACTCTACATGATGACATCAACTGTTCTGTTAATTGTGAATTTATTAATCTTTATGCAGATGATACTCTGTTGGCACTTAGTGGTGGTTGTGTGGAGACAGCTGTTCAAAAAATGAATGACGAATTAATTAATCTTGAAAAATACTTGAAGAGAGGAATAAGTTGAAACTAAATGTACACAAAACAAAAGCTATAATCATTTCTAATCACAATAGGACAAAAAATATAACATAACTTTTAATTATAGAAAATTAAAAAATAGAAATTGTAAAACAATTCACGTACCTTGGGGTTGAATTGGATGAAAATTTAGCTTTCAAGGAACACTTTATAACAGTCCACAAAAAAATTATAAAAAACTCTTTTTCTTCTCCAGAATAGCTGCTGAGATATCAATGAAATCAAGATTGACAGTTTATAATAGTATCATTCAACCACATTTCGATTATTGTTCTACAATACTATTTCTATTAGACAATAACAGTAAAGCTTCTCTTCAAAACTCCAGAATCGTGGGATGAAATTAATCCTGAAATGTAATGGATTACCTCATAATCTATATGCTAGAGACTTCACAGTGGCAATCAGTGACTTTATCAGCAATGATCTTCATTTTCAAAATTATCAAAGGTTTCACGGCAACTTATTTCAAACAGTTCATTAAGTTCAATCATGAGGTTCACGAAGACTATACTAGATAGGCCAAGCTGTAGATAATATAAGAGACTCTTTTCACACAAAATAAAAGACGGAAATGGCCTATACTACGTTTAATGAGATAGTTCGTAAATGAAAACCCCGGTTTTCGCCCCAGCAAAATTGCTTTGTGGAATTTTTTAAACAAGAAATAGTGGAAAAAATTACAACTTTTTTGGTATCTTGCAAATATCCCAAAGAGTATTGAAGGAATCGTTTTACAGTCAATGGTTCTTAGGTAGAGAATTATAAAACCTACAACTCAGTTTTTAAGCGACAGGATCGATGCATTTTCCACTGAGAAAATCCGGGAACACCTCGAAAAAGAGACCATTTTTCAAAAATTCATAATTTGTACAAATCTGATCAGTGTGGCGCACTCTCGTGAGTTTTTAAACTATCTGCATGTCTGAAAGATTTTGAACAAATTTTGCAACAAAATGGTTTTTCACCAGTGTGAATTCTCTCGTGAACTTTCAAATGAGGCAGTTGTCTGAAAGATTTTGAACAAATTTTGCAAAGAAATTGTTTTTCACCAGTGTGAGTCTTCTCGTGACCTTTCAAATGAGACAATTGTCTGAAAGATTTTGAACAAATTCTACAACAAAATGGTTTTTCACCAGTATGAACCCTTTCATGGGACCTCAAAGTACTCGAATTAGTGAAATCTCTAGAACAAATTTTGCAGTGAAATGGGTTTTTTCCTGTATGAATCCACCCATGGACCTTCAAACTAGTCGAATTAGTGAATGTCTTAGAACAAATTTTGCACTGAAATGGATTTTCACCAGTGTGACCCCTTTCATGAACTTTCAAATTATACTTTTGACTAAAAGATTTTGAACAGAATTTGCAACTAAATGGTTTTTCACCAGTGTGAAGCAATTCATGAACTTTTAAACCACCTTTTCGATTGAAAGATTTCAAACAAATTTTACAACTGAATGGTTTTTCACTAGTGTGAAGCATTTCATGATCTTTCAAGCTACCTGATCGAATGAAAGCCTTTGAACAAAATTTGCATTGAAATGGTTTTTCACCCGTGTGAATCCTCTCATGAACTTTCAAATGACTCATTTGTCTGAAAGATTTTGAACAAATCTTGCACTGAAATAAATTCTCTCCTGTATGAATCCTCATATGGACCCTCAAATAACTGGAACACGTGAAAGCCTTCGAACAAATCTCACAACGGATTGGATTATTATCAGTATGACTCCTCTCATGACATTTTAAACTATCCATTCGACCGAAGGACTTTAAGCAGATTTTGCATTTGAATAATTTTTCTCCTGTATGAGTCCTCTGATGGATCCTTACAGAAGTTGAATGAGCGAAAGCCTTCAAACAAATTTTGCATTGAAAAGGTTTTTCACCCGTATGAATTCTTCCATGGACCTCCAAATGATGTGACCGCCTGAAAGCCTTCAAACAAATTTTGCAACAAAATCGTTTCTCTCCTGTATGAATCCTATCATGGTCCCTCAAATGGCTCGAGGTAGTGAAAGACTTGTCACAAATTTTACAACAAAATAGGTGTTCACTAGTGTGACCCCCATTAATTCTCAAAGTATTGTATTGATTGATAGATTCTGAACGGCTTCTGTGCTGATTTTTCCTAGTGTCTAGGCGCTCTAACCAGATTGTAAGTGTCATTTTATTGTAATTTTTTGCAAGGGGTGCTGAAAGGCTCGGAGGTACAGCAACTGAGTCCTGTTCCTTGGTAACTTCATCTTCAGATATCGTTTCATTGTTCCCTTCAAGTTGCTTAAATTCTGATTCTGAAAAGAGAGCCTATCATAAATAAACCAACCTGGTGTGAAAAATCTATCGATAACTTGTCTTTCAAGGGTGCAGAATATTTTTTTTGGACATCATTTGCCTAGTTTTATTTCAAAACAAATGAACAAAGTTAAACTTCTGAATGGTCACAGAGTAATCTAATATATTTCAACAAGCAATTCTTTGATTTGTGTTTGTAGCTGAATGAATTTCAAAATGTAAATATTTTGTGAGGTTGCAGCTATGTTTCAATTGAACTATTTTTCCTTTTGTAAGAGCTTTTGAAATAAGTTCAGTCACTCTGAAAGATAAAGTATAACTGATGATGAATATTTCAGAAAAAAGTAATTACAGTATATGAGTATATAAGGAAATAACATCCAGAAAAATGAAAGAAGTATATAGGGTATAATAAAAAGGAATATAAATTTTTGTAAATGGTTTAAGTTTGAAGAAATTACTTTCATTAATTAGAAATGAAATATTGTCTCAGTCAATAGAATGTCCTGTAACATTTTACACTTTTGAAGCAATCCTTGATTTCAAACTTATTGGAGTTTCAGCAATATCGTTTTCATCACATTCATGACAATTAATTTTATAGACAACTCCTGCTTGATCCAGTATAGTAGGTAGTTTTATCTTTTGATTTTGTGAAAAACTTATTGTTTATTTGATAAACGGATATCATTTTCCTCTTTTTAAATTTGAATTTAAATTGGGACCACCCATATAAAACTTACAGTTTTCAACCAATTGGAATGATTTTATTTTCAAATGGTATATGTTGAAATTACGTTGAAATGCGCCAATTAATAAAAAAGTTATAAGGTTGCCGTTTGATCAGGCTTGACAAACTATTCTGACAAAGGCGCTACCAGTAATTGTAATGAATATTTATCCAAGTATTCAACCGTTATCACGCTGCTGTGCTGTATTGTAGATATACATCTATTCTCGTTTCATTATTATATTTTCAATTCATATTCATTTTCGTTACACTACAATATTTCGATGTTTCACAAAATTGAAGAAAAAAAAAATAGCTTATTTGGTGATTCGAACCCAGTACCTTTGGATTCGCAGACCAGATCCCTATGCCCTAGCTCTATGGACCTTTCTAATTAAAAGTCTGAAATCTAGCCTTAACCATAGTAACGGTTGCCATGACAAAAGTTTTTTTTATAACTAATTTCAGCTAAACTATAACTTGGCAACCATGAAAAGGGGAACATTCTCCATGAAAATTGAAAAATGAAAAATGTGATTTATTTGTAATATCTAAAGAAAACAACTACTTCCCCGGCACAAGCCACGCTGGACATTGAACTACATCTGATAAGATATTGTGAAAAGACTCTAACTGAAAAGGAAAGAAAAAATCTGAAAGTGAAAATTCGCATTTTCATTCAGATAACTGATTTTTTCATTGAAAAAATCATTAAATAAATTAGATAAGGAGAATGTTATTAAAGCGGGCAACTTGGCAACCACGCATTTCCGCACCATGGGAATCGGGTTTTTGTATTCTCGTAACCATAGCAACAGTTGCCATGACAACAGTTTTTCCATAACTGGTTTCAGCTAAACGAAAGTTGAGCCTGAAAAATATTTAGGGTAGTGACTCCGATTTTAACGAAATTTTTTTTTGGGTTTATTTCGAGGTCTCTGAAGTCAGAACGCCTCGCTCTCACTTACTTTTTGATTTACGACCCATCATATATGCCAAAAAAGGGGTATTTTCAAGATCAAATTTCTTCCACAAAAAGCAACTAATTTGCCTTTGCTTCATATTACCACAATCTAGACACATTAATTCTTGCATTTTTGGCATAGTTTGCAGTATTTTCAGTATAGGGAAATGTTTGAAATTATAATTAGTTTCACTTCATAATTTATTGGAAATTGAAATTTATAACCAAAGTTGTCAATGTCAGATAAAAAAAAGAGTAGCACAAAGCAACGTTGTCAGTTTTCTTCAATTTCCTGCACACTCTGCAATTTATATTTTTGTAGAGGTAGAAGATACCAGTAATCGGTGCCTTTTAATTATAGCGACTCTGAGCACACATCCAATCTTACCCAACTAACCCAACTTCGGCTAATTCAGCTATAAACGTTGGTTATGATTCCAGCACTTTTTAGCGTTGAAAACGTGAATGTAAATAAATGATCGCTGCACTCGTCGTCATTAGGCTCGCTTCGCTCGCCCTTATTACATCCCGACCTAACTGCACACAGATCCAATATTTTGAGGCAAAAGAAGGGAAAACAACCTAACCCTCACACCTACCTTACCCTACCTAGCATAACCTAACCTTACTTAACTAAAAAAACCTAAACTAACACCTAAATAAAAGTACTTGCTTGCTGCGCTCGCCGTCGTTAGGCTCGCTTCGCTCGCCCTCAATTATTACGTCCAGACCTAACTGCACACAGTCAGCGAGTCAGTCGAAAATGCGTGAATTCGTTTTTCGCTCGCAATTGACACACAAACCTAACCTGAGCAAGCTAACGTAGCTTGCGAGTCAGTCGAAAATGCGTGAGTTTGTTTGCATGCAAACCGAGCTGAAAATGCGTGAATTACTAGCCAACCATACCTGACCTGATTAACCTCACCTACACTAATAACAATACAAAATTGTTAAGAACTAATGACTATCCAAAATTCAGAAAGAACAGGCGTGGAGCAACCATATTTTACGGTTCATCCAGCTTTTAGCGTAAACAAGTGCGCATGCGGAACTGCGGGATCAAAAGTACAAAGGTACGGCTAGAGGCTTTTCCTAATCCAACCTAACCTACTAACCCAATATAACCTACGAACCCAATCTAACGTTACCTAAGATGTAAATATATGTAGGTGCTCGCTGCGCTCGCCAACCACTTTAAAACATTTTTGCCAAAAAAGGTGCCCACAGACGTTTCCTCGGAAAAATTTCGATGGTACAGTAATTTTATGTTTTATGAAATCTGTGCAAATTTCATAAAAATCAGAAGTTTTAGTAGTAGTGGTAGTGGTAGTGGTAGTGGTAGCGGTAGCGGTAGCGGTAGCGGTAGCGGTAGCGGTAGCGGTAGCGGTAGCGGTAGCGGTAGCGGTAGCGGTAGCGGTAGCGGTAGCGGTAGCGGTAGCGGTAGCGGTAGCGGTAGCGGTAGCGGTAGCGGTAGCGGTAGCGGTAGCGGTAGCGGTAGCGGTAGCGGTAGCGGTAGCGGTAGCGGTAGCGGTAGCGGTAGCGGTAGCGGTAGCGGTAGCGGTAGCGGTAGCGGTAGCGGTAGCGGTAGCGGTAGCGGTAGCGGTAGCGGTAGCGGTAGCGGTAGCGGTAGCGGTAGCGGTAGCGGTAGCGGTAGCGGTAGCGGTAGCGGTAGCGGTAGCGGTAGCGGTAGCGGTAGCGGTAGCGGTAGCGGCAGCGGCAGCGGCAGCGGCAGCGGCAGCGGCAGCGGCAGCGGTAGCGGTAGCGGTAGCGGTAGCGGTAGCGGTAGCGGTAGCGGTAGCGGTAGCGGTAGCGGTAGCGGTAGCGGTAGCGGTAGCGGTAGCGGTAGCGGTAGCGGTAGCGGTAGCGGTAGCGGTAGCGGTAGCGGTAGCGGTAGCGGTAGCGGTAGCGGTAGCGGTAGCGGTAGCGGTAGCGGTAGCGGTAGCGGTAGCGGTAGCGGTAGCGGTAGCGGTAGCGGTAGCGGTAGCGGTAGCGGTAGCGGTAGCGGTAGCGGTAGCGGTAGCGGTAGCGGTAGCGGTAGCGGTAGCGGTAGCGGTAGCGGTAGCGGTAGCGGTAGCGGTAGCGGTAGCGGTAGCGGTAGCGGTAGCGGTAGCGGTAGCGGTAGCGGTAGCGGTAGCGGTAGCGGTAGCGGTAGCGGTAGCGGTAGCGGTAGCGGTAGCGGTAGCGGTAGCGGTAGCGGTAGCGGTAGCGGTAGCGGTAGCGGTAGCGGTAGCGGTAGCGGTAGCGGTAGCGGTAGCGGTAGCGGTAGCGGTAGCGGTAGCGGTAGCGGTAGCGGTAGCGGTAGCGGTAGCGGTAGCGGTAGCGGTAGCGGTAGCGGTAGCGGTAGCGGTAGCGGTAGCGGTAGCGGCAGCGGCAGCGGCAGCGGCAGCGGCAGCGGCAGCGGTAGCGGTAGCGGTAGCGGTAGCGGTAGCGGTAGCGGTAGCGGTAGCGGTAGCGGTAGCGGTAGCGGTAGCGGTAGCGGTAGCGGTAGCGGTAGCGGTAGCGGTAGCGGTAGCGGTAGCGGTAGCGGTAGCGGTAGCGGTAGCGGTAGCGGTAGCGGTAGCGGTAGCGGTAGCGGTAGCGGTAGCGGTAGCGGTAGCGGTAGCGGTAGCGGTAGCGGTAGCGGTAGCGGTAGCGGTAGCGGTAGCGGTAGCGGTAGCGGTAGCGGTAGCGGTAGCGGTAGCGGTAGCGGTAGCGGTAGCGGTAGCGGTAGCGGTAGCGGTAGCGGTAGCGGTAGCGGTAGCGGTAGCGGTAGCGGTAGCGGTAGCGGTAGCGGTAGCGGTAGCGGTAGCGGTAGCGGTAGCGGTAGCGGTAGCGGTAGCGGTAGCGGTAGCGGTAGCGGTAGCGGTAGCGGTAGCGGTAGCGGTAGCGGTAGCGGTAGCGGTAGCGGTAGCGGTAGCGGTAGCGGTAGCGGTAGCGGTAGCGGTAGCGGTAGCGGTAGCGGTAGCGGCAGCGGCAGCGGCAGCGGCAGCGGCAGCGGCAGCGGTAGCGGTAGCGGTAGCGGTAGCGGTAGCGGTAGCGGTAGCGGTAGCGGTAGCGGTAGCGGTAGCGGTAGCGGTAGCGGTAGCGGTAGCGGTAGCGGTAGCGGTAGCGGTAGCGGTAGCGGTAGCGGTAGCGGTAGCGGTAGCGGTAGCGGTAGCGGTAGCGGTAGCGGTAGCGGTAGCGGTAGCGGTAGCGGTAGCGGTAGCGGTAGCGGTAGCGGTAGCGGTAGCGGTAGCGGTAGCGGTAGCGGTAGCGGTAGCGGTAGCGGTAGCGGTAGCGGTAGCGGTAGCGGTAGCGGTAGCGGTAGCGGTAGCGGTAGCGGTAGCGGTAGCGGTAGCGGTAGCGGTAGCGGTAGCGGTAGCGGTAGCGGTAGCGGTAGCGGTAGCGGTAGCGGTAGCGGTAGCGGTAGCGGTAGCGGTAGCGGTAGCGGTAGCGGTAGCGGTAGCGGTAGCGGTAGCGGTAGCGGTAGCGGTAGCGGTAGCGGTAGCAGTAGGAGTAGGAGTAGGAGTAGGAGTAGGAGTAGGAGTAGGAGTAGGAGTAGGAGTAGGAGTAGGAGTAGGAGTAGGAGTAGGAGTAGGAGTAGGAGTAGGAGTAGGAGTAGGAGTAGGAGTAGGAGTAGGAGTAGGAGTAGGAGTAGGAGTAGGAGTAGGAGTAGGAGTAGGAGTAGGAGTAGGAGTAGGAGTAGGAGTAGGAGTAGGAGTAGGAGTAGGAGTAGGAGTAGGAGTAGGAGTAGGAGTAGGAGTAGGAGTAGGAGTAGGAGTAGGAGTAGGAGTAGGAGTAGGAGTAGGAGTAGGAGTAGGAGTAGGAGTAGGAGTAGGAGTAGGAGTAGGAGTAGGAGTAGGAGTAGGAGTAGGAGTAGGAGTAGGAGTAGGAGTAGGAGTAGGAGTAGGAGTAGGAGTAGGAGTAGGAGTAGGAGTAGGAGTAGGAGTAGGAGTAGGAGTAGTAGTAGTAGTAGTAGTAGTAGTAGTAGTAGTAGTAGTAGTAGTAGTAGTAGTAGTAGTAGTAGTAGTAGTAGTAGTAGTAGTAGTAGTAGTAGTAGTAGTAGTAGTAGTAGTAGTAGTAGTAGTAGTAGTAGTAGTAGTAGTAGTAGTAGTAGTAGTAGTAGTAGTAGTAGTAGTAGTAGTAGTAGTAGTAGTAGTAGTAGTAGTAGTAGTAGTAGTAGTAGTAGTAGTAGTAGTAGTAGTAGTAGTAGTAGTAGTAGTAGTAGTAGTAGTAGTAGTAGTAGTAGTAGTAGTAGTAGTAGTAGTAGTAGTAGTAGTAGTAGTAGTAGTAGTAGTAGTAGTAGTAGTAGTAGTAGTAGTAGTAGTAGTAGTAGTAGTAGTAGTAGTAGTAGTAGTAGTAGTAGTAGTAGTAGTAGTAGTAGTAGTAGTAGTAGTAGTAGTAGTAGTAGTAGTAGTAGTAGTAGTAGTAGTAGTAGTAGTAGTAGTAGTAGTAGTAGTAGTAGTAGTAGTAGTAGTAGTAGTAGTAGTAGTAGTAGTAGTAGTAGTAGTAGTAGTAGTAGTAGTAGTAGTAGTAGTAGTAGTAGTAGTAGTAGTAGTAGTAGTAGTAGTAGTAGTAGTAGTAGTAGTAGTAGTAGTAGTAGTAGTAGTAGTAGTAGTAGTAGTAGTAGTAGTAGTAGTAGTAGTAGTAGTAGTAGTAGTAGTAGTAGTAGTAGTAGTAGTAGTAGTAGTAGTAGTAGTAGTAGTAGTAGTAGTAGTAGTAGTAGTAGTAGTAGTAGTAGTAGTAGTAGTAGTAGTAGTAGTAGTAGTAGTAGTAGTAGTAGTAGTAGTAGTAGTAGTAGTAGTAGTAGTAGTAGTAGTAGTAGTAGTAGTAGTAGTAGTAGTAGTAGTAGTAGTAGTAGTAGTAGTAGTAGTAGTAGTAGTAGTAGTAGTAGTAGTAGTAGTAGTAGTAGTAGTAGTAGTAGTAGTAGTAGTAGTAGTAGTAGTAGTAGTAGTAGTAGTAGTAGTAGTAGTAGTAGTAGTAGTAGTAGTAGTAGTAGTAGTAGTAGTAGTAGTAGTAGTAGTAGTAGTAGTAGTAGTAGTAGTAGTAGTAGTAGTAGTAGTAGTAGTAGTAGTAGTAGTAGTAGTAGTAGTAGTAGTAGTAGTAGTAGTAGTAGTAGTAGTAGTAGTAGTAGTAGTAGTAGTAGTAGTAGTAGTAGTAGTAGTAGTAGTAGTAGTAGTAGTAGTAGTAGTAGTAGTAGTAGTAGTAGTAGTAGTAGTAGTAGTAGTAGTAGTAGTAGTAGTAGTAGTAGTAGTAGTAGTAGTAGTAGTAGTAGTAGTAGTAGTAGTAGTAGTAGTAGTTTATTTAAAATAGGTAAGCCTAATATACAAACATCTCACTTACACATAAAAAGTGTTTACATCACATATATACATATATAGAAATATAACAGTAATACAATAATAAAACAATGAACAAACAGATACCAAGTAATATAGTAGATTTGGCATCGTTGATCTCTGAAAATATTTAAAAATATACGAGCTTATTCATAATCGAACTTCTGTTATAATTATTTGGACATAATTATTCAATAAAGCCTTATTTAATTTAATATATAAGTTGGAATTAAAAATAGAACTAAAAATGATCTGAAAGGTGCGATTTGGTGTGTTCCTGCTCGTAGAAGAGGACATAGGCTTCTCCGCTTACGAGGGATCCAGGTGAAATTGGTGTCACCCAAGAATCATCGTGCTCATGCCAGGCGCCTGCATACGGGTGTCGACAGCAAGCCATGTAGTGCCCGCTGCATGTAGTCCTGCTATGGTTAGATAAGGCATACAGAATGTAGCGAAAAGGGCCTAGATTGTCTGCGGCATAGTTACTCATGTCTAACCCCTCTAGAGGAAAATCGATGGTAATGTTTAATTTTCCCCTGAATCTTTAATTGTGACATTTCACATAACATTATCCATACTGTCAATAAACGAAATCAATCGAATGTATTGTTATGATAATTCAAATATTATATTTTCAATACAAGTTGTAAATACTGCAAACTGTGCCAAAAATGCAAGAATTATGTGTTTTGATTTGATGGGTCGTAAATCAAAAAGTAAGTGAGAGTTACTACCCTAAACTGCAATTTCACCAAATCCTCAATCCGAGCCTGGTTGCAATTAAATTTTAATTCAACTCAAATGAAAAATTATAATACTACCTTACCTGTGGTGAAATCAAAAAAGGGTGGTTTTGCATCAAACGTCATATCCTGACCAGGTATATTGTAGATTAAGCACTCATTTTGCTTTTGACAGCTACATTCTGATCTATAACTTGTGGATTTGAAGATGTCTGTTTCCACACCAAAACTTTCGTAACACACCTCGCAGAATCCAATACGTTTTCCTGATTCTTCCTCGCCAGTTTCACGTTTGATATCTTCATAGAAAATATCAATGTCATCATTTTTTATTCCTACAGTATTACATGTACTTGTTGATAAATTCTCGAAAAATATTGTATGATTTGAATCTGTTGAATTCAGATTCTTCTCATCAAGTTTATCATCATTCTGCTCTTGATAGTCAGTAGCATGTTTGCGATCCACAAAATTTGTTTCATCATCACTGGACATGTGGAAATTTTCTTTTTGAAAAGCTTTATTGAAATCGTTACAGTCCATTTCCCCTTCAACTTGCCCAATTGTTAATTCACTGGTATCCATTAACAAATTTTTGCAAAGGTTTTATCGTTTTATGTTTTATTTTGATAACTGTAAATGACCCATACCTACCGTCCTACCGTCGCCATATTACATATTATATTATTGTCATTATGTCATTTGTCATGCGACAGCCGACAACAGTGTTGCCAGGACCAGGAACTTAAGAATATTATCACCAGATCTGAATGTCAAAAATCACCAGAAATAACCAACATAGAAGCCCTAAGAAGTACCAGGGTTTTATCGTTATGAATGGGTGTAAATCTGTGTCATTTCATGAAGCGCTTGCACACAACTGTGACAATTTGATACATCGTCATAGGACCGATTACATTTCTTCTTCTTTTGAGAACATCAAGAAATGTCAAACAAAAATGTTAGGTTAAGAGGAATATCCAAAAACCAAAAACATATACGTATCGGAAACTTTTCATCTGGGGTATAGACAGAATTCTACGCGAGCAACAAGGAACGCAATGATACTTGAAGCGGCTCTAACCGCAATTTTATCACAGAACAATCATATGGTTTCGTGATTTCATGTTCGTTCCTAATACCTACAAGCTCAGAGAAATAAAAGACCATAGATGCCTTTTCCATCATTGTCTTGAAGTGCTGAAATCACCAGATCTGGAGATAAATCACCAGCTTTGGCCACACTGTGCGACAATCACAATACCAACTGTACTTTTTTTGGTTTTATTCGAAAATATGAATAGGACATTCATTAAATCTGTTGTGGAATCATCTGCGACTGAAAGACAAACTTTAGTCGCTATTTTCCATCATTCAAGATAACCTCTTGGGAGGTATTCATGTTGAAAAGGGGAACATTCTCCATGAAAATTTAAAACTGAATGGATAATGTTCCCCTTTTCAACCAACTATACATTGTTACCAACGGTTAAAAATATAATGTATCTGTAACAAAACCGCGAAAATCAAGATTGTTTTATTTGGTGTATATTTCATATGCATATTTTATGGGTAGATATTACTATGGATATCAGCTTTCACCTGAGTTTTAATAATGACAATTCGCGTAGCAGTACGATAGTTCTCGCTTATGACGTATTGTTTTCTGATTGGCAGTTGACTGAGAACATGTCGTTCTGTGTCATTCAGTGACCAATCCGAAAACAATACGCTGTAAAAGCTCAACTACGAAAGCTGGCATATGAACCTGGCATTACGCATTAGTAAATTCGACAATGTCGTAGTACCCTTCTCTCCAAATATTTCCACCATGTGGAAAATATGAAACAAACATCTGACAGACAGCAAACAACTAGTTCCCTGGCTAATACCACGACGGACATTGAATAACATCTGACCAGGGCTGTCTTTCACCCATCAGAGGCCCTGGGCGCATTAAGATGAAGGGGCCCCTATGACCATAATTAATAAAGCACTATTTTGTTGGAATAGACAAATACGTTGATATGCAAAATTTTAGCTTTATACTTATTTCTTTACAGTTACATTAGATATAATGATTTTTTTAAGTAAATTATTATTACGAAAGGCAATGGAAATGATGATTGAATTGAGTGAATTTCATGATAATGCATTTACTAACACGAAAAATAGCAATAAATAAAGAGACATAGTTTTATGTGTCTCGTCTAAACCGTAGACAAGTAAAATAGCTATTTTACCGACAACAAAAAAAACTCCGAGTTAATGCTAGCAAACACAATTCATTCAAACTTAAAATTATTAATTTAGTTAATTCAAACTTCAAATAAAATAAAAATAATTCACTGATAATTCTTTTAAAACAGTTAAATTCTCATAGACATAGAGATGCCCTGCCTATACCTACATAAATACTTGTTTTGAAGTGAACATGAACTATCCTTTTCTATACAATTTGTGGGCGAGGGGGGTGACTGGTGGTGGAATGTTATGGACAGTTTGTTTACATTTAGAGTAAGAAGGACCCTAATACAAACGAAGAATGATAACTTGATCCGAATGAAATGAGCGGGCATACACGAAACTACCCGAATGAATGCGGACTTAACATGTTTAAGGCCCTCGCTTGTAAACAAACAAAGCTATGTTGACTTCAAGACAAGGATGGAGAAGGCATCTCTATGGTATTTTATTACTCTGAGGTTAAATTTAAAGGAATATAATTATATTATATAGGAATATAGGTAGAGTCTTATATAATGAAATTTATTTAACATGCTGCATTCGTGTAAGACTAATTATTTTCATTTTCAGGCGAGAGTGGAGTAGCTATCGGTTTTTGGTTTGGTAATGTACGTATAGTAGGGACTAGGCGGCCCCAATCCATAGCGGGGCCCTGAGCACATGCCCAGAGTGAGCCCAATGGGGAAGAGGGGCATGCATTAGACCGATATATTTGTGCAACGTTCTTTCAAAAAGACCCAATTGCAAAAGTTTTCGTAATTATACAGCAGATTATTCTTCAATTCTTTTTTGTTTTTTCTAAAACTACTATATGTCCCAAAAAATAATAAAGAATGACAGATATTGGGTGGTATTCATAAACAGTAGCAAATGCTTATACTTCAGGTTTGTCTCTCTCATTACTTAACAAAACGAATAGGTCTTTTTCAAGAAATCCGAGTAAGAGCATTTGCTTCAGTTTTATGCATACAACCTATTGTTTGATCAAATAATTCATGAAATACAGTGTGTCTCTGACAAACAGATATCAAGAATTTTTGCTGGAGATTAAATTCGACAATGTCGAAGTACACTCTTTCCTCTAAATATTTCCACCATGTGAAAAATATGAGGCAAACATCTGACAGAAAACAACCACTTCCCTGGACATTGAATAATAAGATCCGATCGGATAGTACAAAATCTCGTTTTGTTCGTATTTTAATGCTCTTCCCATTGAAACAACCAAATTGATGTATTAGTTTTCATTTTATAAGCAAAAAACTGAAAAAATACGTTATTTCGTTTTCAAATGTTTATAACGAATGAATAAAAGGCAGTTGCGAGTCCAAAACATAACAAAATATAACTAGGGACTATGTTCCATGTGATGGCACAGTCGGTTTTCAAATTGTATTTTTGTTAAAAAATCGCTAATTTTATGCTCTATTGATTGGTGTAAATATGCATTGAAAAGCATCGAGGCTGGTTCCAGACTAGGCGGAACGCGGAGCATGGAAATGTAAAATTTTTAATTTGAGTCAATCCAGCCGGCCTTGCGATTAAATTCGAATGTTTCGGTTGGCCTAAAATTAAAATTCGACACTCCGCGTTCCGGCTAGTCAGAAACCAGCCCAGGACATTATTGGTCAACAGAAATGGCAGTACTCAACAGCAGTAGCAGCACTATGTATCCTGCCTAAGGTGACATCACAGAACACCCGTCACATTGGACATTTGAGTTGGTTGTAGGTTGTAGGTTGTATTTGTAGTCAGCGTTGCCCAAGGACATTACACACAGGGGTGGGATTCTGTGTACCATAGGATTCTATTGTCGACAGTTTTGTCTCTTTCTCTCCCATGAATTCAACCATAATATCATCTCACTTTTTCTATCGACAAAAGAATTCTATGGTACACAGTAAGATGCCTAAACACGGATTTCCACCCATGGGGGAATTTAACAACCCTTGGTTCTGGTCTGAAGAGAATAAGAGATAGAATAAGGGAGTATGATCAACTAATGTCCACTGTATTGTGTGAAAGCCTTTCAGCTTCATTTCTTATCTGATTTCAACACCACATTAGTAGTAGTCTAGTAGTTCAGTGAAGTATTTGGTAGTTTATTTAAATTTCCGTGACTGTGCATAATGTTCTATATTCATGTTCTGTGAAATTAGAAAACAAAAGTTGGTACACATGCGCAGATTCGCACAAGTACAATGTGGTATATTTTGTTCTCTTAGGTTGGTACATTGAACATATGTTGAAATCTTCATGGCAACCATGGCAACACTGAATTTGTAGACTTGTGTTCAGTGCTGCCGTTCCTATTGTACTTTTTTAGTACAATTTGCAACGATTTAGTACCCTAGTACAAATTCATGAATTCTAGTACAATTTCAGTAAACGAGAGTGTGAACTATGGAACTGTCGCAGTACGTACACACGGCGATTCACACTTGTGTTGGTGGCAGATGGTGCCATCTACCGTCATGTTTCCTGATAGGGTTACGCGGCAGTCATGGGTCAAGGACATTACATACAGGACTGCTGGATCCCTATCGTGACGTACCTCAGTGGCCCCCTACCTAGTCCATTCCCCCACTCAACAACTTGTTTTTCATACGGAGGCCACCGCATTACGTCATTTCAAGGTCATTTCTGATACAAACATGGGAGATAGGAATCCAGCAATCCTGTGTGTAATGTCCTTGGTCATGGGTCAGTGAGTCACAGCACACAGAATTCAAGATCACCAGATAATCAAGATCATAGTCGTTTTCGATTAGCGTTTGGTTCTGGTAGCAGTTGACATAAAAATGACAGCTGTTTACTTTCTGGTACTGTTACGTCATAGTCGTAGTCATTGGTTAGTGGTTGCGGTAATCAATCAACACATATACAACACATATATATTCGTTTCATTATTCCACTATGGCGTCATAACAGTACCAGAAAGTAAACCGCTGTCATTTTTATGGCAACCGCTACCAGAACCAAACGCCAATCGAAAACGGCTAATGTGAGTTTGAATATCGCATGAACAAGAACGTCAAACGTCATTGTCTTTTACTGGAAAAAGTTATATTTCTTAATAAATTCTAGTTCCGAAAAATCAAAATTCATTGCATTTCAATTCACAAAATCCCATATGATATCAGGTATAAGATGGTCGGATGGTCCACAAAATAATTTTTTTATAAAGACACCTATAAAAACACCTCCTGCCTCAGTTGAAGACATTTGAACAACCATCGGTATCGGTGGCAGCAAAGGTTCAATACGCATGCGCCTAATGTTTAAAGTGATAATCCAGGCAGTCACTTTTCAGTCTTATTCTTTGCGCATGCGTTCTCGTCACATCCAAAATCTAGTACAATTTCATCGAAACTAGTACTTTTTTTTCAAATCTGCTAAAATCTGATATTTCTGAACGGCAGCACTGCTTGTGTTGTTTGTTGTACTTGGGTCAGTGGAAGCGTTTGTTGATTATTTTTTATTTACAATAATCTCAGTAAATTAACTAAATGTTATGTGAAAATTAGATAATCTCTTTCATTTCTGAAGTATCGAATAAGGTAAGCAATTGTAACAGTTTAATTAGTAATATTAGAATCCATTGAGAGGTTGAAGGCTTTCCGTATTTTGATTTTGAGAGCTTTTGGCTTTTTGGGGTGCCAGATGGTATCTGAACTACATAATTTTATTTGCATTAGCCATATTTTCTCGATATATGGTTTTGAAATAATTTCAAAAGTTTACAATGAGCCAGCCAAGTTATGTTCATATTTGGGAATACTTTTGTGAATTCATTGTAATGTGCAACTGTAAACTGTTGAAATATTTCAAAACAATGTATTGAGAAAATAAGTATGGCTATTATTTCTATTAACACTTGTTTCTCTTAAGATGCAGTCTCAGCTCGAAGCCGCACTGTTAGGTCATTCTATCTTTAATCACGATGATGACGAAAATAATTTTCAAGAAGACGAAACTGAAGATGCTGAAGAATTTGACGAGGTTTCTTTTGATTTTACTTGAGTTGTGTTTTTGGTTCGTTGGTTTTCTTGCTTGTTTAGTTGCATGTGTTTTTACCAAATATTTTGCAGAATATGGTTTTTGGTAGTGTCTCATTTACTGTCTACTAGGTATTGCATGAT
The DNA here is from genome assembly GCA_958298965.1 of Chrysolina haemoptera. NCBI lineage: Eukaryota > Metazoa > Arthropoda > Insecta > Coleoptera > Chrysomelidae > Chrysolina > Chrysolina haemoptera. The sequence continues at coordinate 31,472,777 of OY282594.1, read as the reverse complement.
TTTATGGAAATGCATTAATCAGAGATGTCCTGAAAAAAAAGACATATGTTCCTTTGTCAGGAATAGGTTTAACGATTGGTCTCGAGAGCTCTAACAAGTAAAAGAGGCATCATGAGCATGTAAAATTAGTTGTTAGAGAATACCATCGGCTTAGCGCAAGAAGTCATTAACTGCCAAAAATTTACAAAATGAGTTAAATTGCTTCTTGCCATACCCTCGATTTAATACAGAAAACATTAACTATATATGTTGTCATATTGGTGTTATTGCACCTGATCCATAATCTGAAAGATAAATATAACTTGAATAGTTAATAATTTCAAATAGGGTAGACCACAATTTATTATTATTTGAATTAAAAAATATTGGTTTTGAGGAAACATTACTGAATTGGCTAAGGAGTTTTTTAACAGGTCGCAAACAGAAAGTTAAAGTGGAGTCTTATCTATGAAATGATATTGTTGTGTCATCCGGTGTTCTGCAAGGTTCACACTGCCCTCCATTACTATTCAACCTTTTCATTAATGATACCAGTGGTTGCTCCACTTATAGTAAATACCTACTTTATGCAGATGATCTAAAACTGTATGGCCCCGTAAAAAAAAAAGTCTACAAGAAGACTTGAATATGTTAATTGAATGGTGTGAAAAAAATAAATTACATCTAAATATTGAAAAATGTTCTTTTATAAGTTTCTATAAAATAAAATCGAAATATGATTCATCTTATTACATTAATCATAAAGAATTAGCATATATGTCATCAATAATGGCATGGTTTTTGATCAAACATGAATTTTGTGGAACATATTAACAATGTAGCAATAAAGTCCTCAAAGATTCATGGGTGCATTCTTAGAAATTGTAACACTTTCACAGTCCATACAATTAAGATGTTGTACATGTCGCTAGTAGTTTCTCACTTAGACTATGCTTCTATTGTTTGGTCACCATTTTATCAAGTCCATAACTATACATTAGAACGTACTCAAAACAAATTCTTAAGATTTTGTGCATATAAACTTAATATTTCCATAGAGAACCATGATTATTCTTTTATACTTGATAAACTGAAAATGCAAACTTTGAAAAATCGTAGAATAACTAGCGACTTATGTTTTATTTTCAAATTAATCAATGGATTTATCGTGTGCCCAAGTTTACTGGAGTTAACTAATTTTAATGTGCCATTCAGAACTCTGAGAAATAAAAACCTCTTCGAATAACACACCATTCTAAAAATTATGGACAACATTCACCTATTGAAAGGTCACTGAGGGTGAGTTGTACAAGACAAATTCAAAAACGGTTCAAGTGAACCGAGTTCGGTTGCTAAGGAACTGGAAATTTCATTGGGTAATCCCCAGCAACTGAACTCAGTTCACTTGAACCGTTGTTGAACTTGTTTTGTACAACTCACCCTGAAAGTAGAAGATGAAAAGGATTTAGACATTTTTCATGGGTCACTATACAGTTTTAGAACACTTGTTAGATCTTTGTTTTAATAGTTTTTTTTCCTTATTTTATGAAAATTCTCGCTCGTTTATTGAATTTTTGTTAATAGTTTTAAGCACATTCACTACAAATAACATGTATCTATATGTATTTTTTTGTAATGGGATTTCCTGTAAAATAAAATAAATAAAATAATTGATTGAAAATCATCATTTTGCTAGTGACTTCTTGCACTAAGCTGACGATATGTATTCCACTGCCACTATTTATATGAAAAAGTAACAGTAAGCTATAAAAGTATTGATTGAAATTTCATGACAAACAATAGATTGCTTTCAAGAACTACTTACTTCTTAAACAGCTAGTATATATCAGAGTAACGAAGAAAGTGAGGGTTAGGTTAGGTTAGGTTTGAACATGAGTGGGCCCACATCAGGCCCTCCACTGCGGCCCATGGCCTATTGTGTCTCAAGAAGAAACTAGGGGATTTTATAGGTTAGATATTTTTGGTGACTTGAAAGGAGAGTACTGCAGGTCTGTAGATCAGATCAGTTGGACGTCAAAAGCATTGTAAACTACCCAATTTTTTAAATGAGGTCAGACTATGCTCTTTCAACAGTCTTCAAAGTTGCCATAACAGATTGTGGAGAATGGAAAAATGAAATATCAGGACACTTGTTTCTGACCTGGCCCAGAAACAAAAGTTCCAGAGAAAACCTAAACTTTTATCTTGGATTTTGTCGAATTCCTTCTTCTGTTTTCTTGAACCCAACAGTATTATATCATAGTGCAAATCTTATGTAATACAACCATGTATTCTTGAAAGCACTGAAGGCTCCAATGTGCCCAAAAGTAATGTTCAAAGTTGTGTGGGAAACCCTGGAAAAACAAGATGAGCGAAACTATCCTGGGTGCCAGAACACAATGGAATACGTGGGAATGAAATGTTAAGCAGGGATCAACCATTCTGTTTCTAGATGCCAAACTAGAACTTACTATACTGAAATATTCATTGGGAAGGTGAATAAATGAACTTTAGAAGGAGCAACTAAAATACTGTTACAAGAAAAACGGTTGCTAGCACTAAGATGAAACCAGATAAAGTTCTACACCTATCTATGTAATTTGAGACTGTTTATGTGCAGCTCTCACTTCTTTCTCAGAGAATCGCATATTGTGTTTTTGAAAAAAAAAACAGTTCTACACACCAGTTAAAATTTTGAGAAAAAATACGAAATTTTCACTCTTATCTTGAAATTTCGACTTTTATGTCGAAATGATGAAAAAAAACCCTTGTGGCCCTCCTGCGCTTTCATAGTTTTTAGAATGAGTTGAAGTAAAATAAAGCTAGTTACGAAGGAAATACAAGAGACTAAAAATTTGTATTTTCAGTTGCCTATTTTAAAAACCGCCACTGGCCCTGATAATTTCAATCTAGTTAAGGCTACATAAGCGCCATATTAGTTCTAATAACTGTACCAATAACTGTACCAAATTTTAATCAAATCGGTTTGAGGATATTCATGATCTTTTATAAATACCGTATTTTTAATCTTCAACGTTCTGTATCTCATAAACGAAGCAACTACATGTACAGATGTTCATAGGAACTTTTTTCTTAAGACGACCTAACAAATCGCAGTTCCGTACCGTAGTTAGGAAACACCCTGTATATGTTTTCATTCAGTATAATGTTAGTGAAACTGAAAATTATCAATCAAGTATATTTTTGAATTGAATAAAAAATAAATACACACATATTAGAATAACATAAACAACAAACAAGTACAATGTATGAATGCTTAGGCTTCAGTTAGATTACTTCTCTAGCAAATAAAATTTGTTCATTAGTAGACCAAGCTATAGAAGTTTTTTCACCCACAAAATAAAAGTCGCAAATGGCCTATGCTAAATAGTGAAAAAATTAAAACTTGTTTGGTTTTTTGCAAGTATTTCCAAAAATATTGAAGGAATCGTTTTACAATATATAACTTTTGTAGAGAAAAAGTCTGCTCAACATATATTATGTATGAAGATGTTTTTTTGTACTGCATCTCATGCTATTGATGCATATGAAAGTCATGTTTGTCATACTTATGATATCTAATTCTTCTGCATGATTGTGGATGTAAAATAATTATTTATATAGATCAACATTTTCCTTATCTAGGAATGAATGAGGGAGGAATACTAGTAATAATAATGGTAATAATAATATAGAATTGTAGGGGAGTTCTAATATCTTGATAGAATTCAATGCAAAGAGAACCCAATTATGATTTTTCTCTGGAAAAACTGATTTGTATCAGAGTTCTCTGAATTATTATGTCTGGTATGGACATACCAATGAAGTTCTCGAATTTAATACTTGGGATTACCATCAACAGTACTCACTATTTGGGAAAAATAGGTTCAGTCCATTTTCAACAGGGTTCTCCAAAAACTTGGCAACCTGTTCAATGGAAAATGCTGTCTCACACCCTGTGAGCTCATTGATTTGTAAGGATCAAACTTGCGTGGAACATCTCAGAAAAGAAGGTCATTTGTCTCTATATTCAAGGCAGATTTTTGAAAAATATGTATTTCTTTGAAATTCTTTAGTCATTCTTTCCCTAACAGTTTCATTGACTTGAGAAACGTCATTAGCTGGTAAATTTGACAAAAAAAAAATTATTGTCTCTGATACTTACAACTTCCAGGAATTTGAAAATAACATCAAAATATTGGTAATAGTTTCTGGAGTTCCTCAGTAACATTTTAGCTTGTGTTATCCCTCAACTGTGATTTTTCTCACTTTTCTATACAGGGTATCCCAGAATAAAAGGGACAAACTCCGATAGTCGAATCCTCACTTCATAAGATGAATAATAACCGAGTTACAGGGTGTTGCACAAAAAAATATATGTTTTCCAGGTCAACTCCATAACGGCTCAACTTTTCACCTGCCGTATGCCCCTGTTTGCAGTTACAAACACAGCAATTGCATTGAAATTTAGAACTAAATGCTGCAAAGCGGCATACCGAATTTCATTAAGAAAAGTTGAGCCATTATGAAGTAATTATGGAATACATATTTTTTTTGTCACATGCAACACCCTGTAACTCGGTTAGTATTCATCTTAGAGTATATGTTTATTGTAAACTCATAGCCTTGAAATGAAGTGAGAATTCTACTATCGGAGTTTGTCCCCTTTATTCTGGGACACCCTGTATAATCACAATCAGTCTAAAGCTAAGTTCATGTAAATGCGAATCTTGAATTGCAAACTAGCCTTTATGAGTTCTGCATTTTTTCTTATAGGTTTTTATTTATATTCTATTTATTACTACTTACATTTTTCAAAGGTTTGGCAGTATTTTTAAAATAATAATTCCAGGATATCGAGGATCATGTCAAGATTCAAAACAAGCAAATTGTTGGACGGGAGACTAACAATAGGACTATCACCTTGCAGAATCTATTGTCTGCCGGCATTTTAGAGCCAGGACCCGGAGCTATGACAATTGAATACTTGGTAGGTGAAAATTCTTTATCTTACTTTACTTTAATTTTGAGACCAGTGTTGCGTAACAAGGTTATGTGTAGTTTTTACTAGGTCAGTATTGGAAGAAAAGTTTTGAGGTGTACAGCAATAAATCCGGTGTTTAGTCCTTGTTATTGATATAATATAATGAATGTTGGTCCTGTGCCCTATAAGTGGATAGGTGCCTTCTTTTAACTTTGGTCCTTGTGTTGAACTATACTATAATTAATTCAATATCCAGCAGACATTGTAAAGATGGTTTCTTCATTTTGAATTGGAAACTGCATTTATACTAAAAATATGTGTAATTTCACATTTTGGAACGGTATGATGAATTGTGTGCATTCATATACTTGTTCTTTTATAGTGGGGTATTTGCATTTCCCGTTTCAAGTTTTGGATAGAACTGAACTAAGGAGCCGTCGCTAGTTGTATTTGTTATTGAATTTTCATTTTCCCATATAATCTACCAATCACTAAAAATACACCAGAGCCCACTCTTGTTTTGGATTCTATTAATATCGCCCAAACTATGTTATAAACTTTTTGTGGTTATGACTTTGGATGCCACAGTAATAGGTAAACTATGATCAATAACCGAAATTGAAACGAGGTACTGTACTAGTCTATCATGTGGAAACACACCTGTGAAATTTCAGAGCAATCTGTGATGATTTCATTATTTTTTGTTCGCCAAACTTCAAAGATGAGCTACCGAATGAATCACCTATGTTTTAACACTCCATCTAATCAATATCTCTCGATATTCCATTTCTGTGATAGCGCATAAATTAATAACTGTATACGTGGTCTGTCAGTTTTGAGTTCATTACCGTGTTTACTGAGACATTTTACTTCGACGTATTTTCGTTTAGTTATGTATCGATGATCATTTGTTTTTCTCAAAGGAACAGTGTGTTTGCTTACACAAAAAGTTCATTTGACACCAACATTATTTTATTATATTTTCATAGTTGTAATGTGTTAATGAGGAGGAAAGGAGCAACACTGATTCTGGCTATCCACTTATGTTCATCGAGGGGCGGCTCTTTCCTACTCCTACAAAAGGTTTTTTTTGTCTAAATTTACCTAAATTTTAATAATTAATCCATAACCAAAAAATGAAAACTTGTCCATTCTCCTTCATTTCTAGGGACAAAAATTTATTGGAGATCTGCTTCAAGACGGTAAAATACGAAGTCAGGAAACAGATATAATCTTTGCATCTCCTAGCGCCTGGGCTATTGCTTGTAAGAGATTCATAAACCCTGATAAGAAGTCAGGTTGTGGTTGGGCTTCTGTAAAATATAGAGGCAAAAAGTTGGATGCGTACAAGAACGTTTGGTACAAGAAAAAGAAAGAGGACGACGAGAAACAAGAAAAAGAAAGTAAGTGTCCCTAACGCAGTGTCCTACGCAAGCGGCAACGCGCGGCTAACGCGGTGATATCAAAACGATGATAAAGATTGGTGTGTCCTCGCCGCGCGGTAGTTGCTACGGAGGACACACCATTCATTATCATCGGCCGCCTTGCTGCTCACATAGGACACCGCATAAAATTAATATATTAAAATTTTTCTGCCATTCAGTATTGTAGTTAATGCATGAAATTATTCTTGTAATTTTCAGATGAACTCCTGCTCTCTTCTTCAGTAGGAAATCTGGAACAAATACTACAGAAAAATATGTTGAACTCCTTGATGTACCAGAGAATTGTGGTAAAACATAATACCATAGCAAATAGAACTTTGACCCAGTAGGTATTACAATTATTATTTGTTAGTGAAAAAGTGTGACATTTAAAAAAAAAAATTCAGAAGTATAATTCATAATAATGGATAGAAGTGTAAAAAACAAAAGTTATGACACAACGCTTGTGGTATTTTGCGATCTTTGAATTTTGGTGATTTGTAAATGTTGTTTATGAGTTCAAAATATAAATAGTTTTACCTTTAAGAATATCAACAGGTTTGTGTAGTTTCTTCATAGTACACTGATCACCTAATCTTTTTAAGGAAAATGAAGACCTATTATTATAATATAGAGTCTTGCTTTCCATCATCATTACAGATTCACAACTGACTTTGATCCTTTCAGCATTGACTTTCTATTCATGGAAAATCTTTGCAATATTTCTTTAGTAATGTTCAATTAATCTTTTTTAATGTGCCAGAGGTAGTGCGGAAGGAAGAGCTATCGATCTTTTTGAAAATTTAATAAATAAACATTGAAAAAATCGCAAAGGAAGAAATAATAATATTATCAAAATAGACTTGATATGACTTTCAGCCGGATGAGGAATTTGATGATAAGCACTCAAAAAAAAAAATAATAAGTGTTGCATCAAAAAGAATTTGCCACAATGAATCTGTAGTTGCTAGGTAGTTTTTCTGCCTTGTTTAGGAATTGGTTGTAGGTACTCGTAATTATCCACTTGGACATTTCTTATGAATGGTGGGTGAAATTCCATCAGATTTACAAGTTTTTTTTGCGCTGAGATCCAACAAAAGCCTTTAGTTAGGTTATTTATGTTCTCTATTACTTATTTTCTCTACTACTCGTTTTCGCTGTTACTTTTTTTCTCTGTTACTTGTTTTCTCTGTTACTTGTTTTCTCTGTTACTTGTTTTCGTACGATTTCTGTATTTTGCATTGTATTTTTAAATGGTGACTACTTTATGGTACTACATTTGTATCATTTTAAATGTTTTTAGTCAATTTCAGTAATTGTTCATTGCATGTCTATGCAATATACGTTTTATTTTTATTATACCTAGCTCTCCAGAAGAATCTAGGATGAAAGGTCAATAAGGATCCTATTATGCTATGATCCATTTCAATCACTTTGCCTTATCCAGATTCTTCAGGAGTCTTGAAATCATTGTAGAGGTGATGAATGATAGTCTAATCTCAGTGTTGATGCAGCATGTAATAACAATGTGAGGATGATTATCACATTGGCATGTAATCATATTCTTATAAAAAAAACTGGAACACCATGAAATTCGGCATACCTTTGATAAAAATCAAACGGTTTTCACAGACAGTTTCTTTTAAGATTGAGAACAAAACTTGTAACAAAAATTACTAGAAATAACAATTAATGGTTTCCCTAAACAGTAGTCTAACATATACCAGTTATTCAGCTCTTAATCACAAATCGTCATTATTTCACATCCATCTTGTGTATGGAATGGAATAATCCTCTAGGGGAAATCTATTCTTATTCTCAGTGTTTTGGAGTGCAAAAGAAAGCTATTAGATTAATGGGTGAAAAATTACAACTATTCGGAATCCATGGAGTATTATGATTTTCATTTTCAGTGATGCTAACACCATGATAGACTGCATACCATTTTCGAATTTGGGCAAAATACAACCATTTTTGGTATCCCTATCTACTAATGCAGCTCTTCTTATGGACTTCCACTGCCACTTAACAAAATCCGAAGTTTCTGGATATCTTGCGGGATATTGGGACGTTAACTCACATAGTAAGTCAACAAGTATTTCATAATGATAAAAAGTGAGTAAATAATAACTGAGTTTTAAAGGCATAAACCATCAATTGCACCGAGCACACCTCAGTGACATGTCTTCTGCCATCTCATTATTGATTATATGAAGTTTATATTTCATTACTCAATCAATTTAAACTAAGTTAGAAACTAGATGTTCTGCCATACCATGCAACTAGCAATTGCAGAGATAGCCTTGTAGGAACTCTACACGGAAATTCATTGGATGTAATTCAACGTTCGTCGTGGTATTAGCCAGAAAAGTAGTTGTTTTCTGATGGATTTTTGACCCAAATATATCCCTATATTGTATAGGAAAATTGCAGTGAGCATCCTGGTATGGTAGGACATCTAGTTTCTAACTTGATAAGCTCATTGTTAAATAATAGATTTCTTTCTGTTAATTTAAACTAAGTTTAAAAAATGGGTTTCAAACTGCCCTATTTACTCCTCATCTGTATTTTTTGAAGTTGTCAGTAGAGTAGTTCAAAAATGACTTGTATCTTCCTTCTAGATTTGCAAATTACTCATGCTTTCCCATGTCGCAGTACCAAAACTGACAGAGATAACGCTTCACAAGTTGAAGCCACCATATCTAAGGCAATAGAAAAAGAAAAGCTAATGCTAGTAGGTTGGTACCATTCACATCCTTTTTCTGCCGCTGCTCCAACTCTGAGAGATGTAGATGCGCAGTTGGACTATCAGATCAAGATGAAGGGGATATCAGATAATAGTTACACTCCCTGTATAGGAGTTATTGTATGTAAGTATTGCAGTAATAGAACGGCCGGACAATGTTTGTCATTCTTTTCAGGTTAACTACTTTCCTACAAATAATTTTTTATCTGAAAACCGGGGTAAACGAAAATCAAAAAAGAAAGTCACTTCATTTTCCTTCCTAAACATAACATAAATGCTGCCTAATCCAAAAATAGTTGAATAATATTTCAATTATCATAGAGGTAGAAAATCTCCCTGATAGTGCTCTGGTAGCAGTAATAAATCAATCTTTCGACACTGGCTCATTTCCGTTATATAATCCCACTTCACTTCTATAAGATCCATTGAACTTTCGCCCTATAGCCCCCATCCCTTCGTTAGCCAAAATTATAGAAAAAATAGTAAAAAATTGTTTATCTGACTTCTTGGACTTCTTGTCATTAAACAATATAATTATTTGTGATCAGTTTGGATTCCAGTCAAAAAAGAGTACCCATGATGCAATATTTTCATTTTTCAACCAAGTCTATCACAACATTAATAGCTAAGAAGTGACAGCAGCATTTTGTGATTTATCCAAAGCATTTGATTGTGTGAATCACGAAATACTGCTCCGAAAGCTGAATCACTATGGCGTCAATGGCGTGGCTCACAAATGGTTCAAATCATACTCAACAAGTTAGAAGTCATATTGTGAAAACCACAACACCTTCAAAGAAGACCAACATAAACAGCGGTGTTCCACAGGGATCGATACTTGGACCAACACTTTTTCTGCGTTACCTTACCTTATTTGCGGACGACACAACTATATTATGGCATGAAAAAAGTACGGAAGATCTTCATAAAATCATTAGTTCAGATGCTGAAAAACTGAAAGGGTGTGGCTCAAATCTGTTATAGTTCAACATCTCAAAAACCAACATAATATCCTTCAGATGAAGTGTTGATGACATACTATTAGCCCCAAAGAGTTACGTGATAGAAAACAAAACTGACACTAAATTTCTAGGGTTATCTATAGATAACAAGCTCAGGTTTGATGACCACATTACTTTGCTCAAAAAAAGCTTTCTTCAGGGTGTTACACAGTAAGAGTAACGTCAGCTGAACTTGGATCCTCTGCAGCAAAAGCACTTAAGATATGGAATCCCATTTTGGGGAGTCTGTGCAAAAACAAATTTACAGTCGGTTTTAGTTCTTCAAATGTTTAGTTCTTTTAAATGTCTTCAATCATTCAACCTTTTGCCAAATTATATAAAAAATAAAGATAGTTACTCCTCGTTCAAAGCGGAAATGATGCAATATGTTAACGGCCATTAAATTTAAAATAGATATGTTCCGGTACCAGCAATTACTGCTGATTAGGAACAATGCTTCACAAACATATTGATTATATACATATATGTGATAAAGCCTCGAAGCTTAATCAACTTTTGGAACAAGCTTGTTGTGAAATGTTCAATACTATTAATTGTAGTTAGTCTTTAGAATACTTTATAGTCTGAATATGTGATATAGGCTAAGAGATTATTTATACTTTTCATACTTTGTATTGTAGAATTTTGTATGTATATTGATTGAAATAAAAGCATATAATTAAAAAAAAAAAAGAGCAGTAAGATATATTTACAAGGTTAAATCACAGGAGTCTTGCAGTGCTTATTTCTGGAAAATAAAATTCTAATAGTACATGCCATTTTTATCATGGAAACGGTTTGCTTTATAAATAAACATAAAACAAAATATTCTTCGGTATTATCTAACTATAACACCCGACAGACCTCCGATCTCAAACTCCCTATACCTACTTCAACTCCTATTGAAGATTCTATTGTTTATAACGGTCTTAAGATGTTTAATCACCTACCAAACCATGTGAGGAATATAAATGATACCACTCATTTCAGGCAGGCTACTAGAGACCTTTTAAGTGATAGACCCTATTATAGTTTGCAAGAGTTTTGTGAAGACGTATTTTAAAATAAATTCTAGTCACAAATTTTGATGTTGTATATGTATAATTGAGATGAATTTCAATATAAAAATGTGATTTTTTTAATTTTTAAGTGTGTCTGTACTATGGCTGCATGTTTTTCATGTTCTTTATACATTTAGTTAGATTTAGACGTATCTCACTTTGTCAACAAGATTAACTCTTTGGACAATAAAGTATATTTATTATTATTATTATTATAGTTATTGCGTAATTTGCCATGATTCAACTGATATTTAGAAAACATCAAATGTGACATTTCAGTGGATATGGAATGAACGAATTTAAAATGTTCATGAATCAATTTTATCTAAATTCGGTTTGTTTCAATATTTTTGCATCAACTGAAGTTTGAGTGATGTAAATATGTGTGTGTGTGTGTGATCGCCCGATCATCCACGCCGGAGGACACAAACGCCTATTTTACGCCCTTGATACATAAATATTTACGCCCTTGATAGATAAATAACTATTATGACTTACAGTTTACTACTTGAACCTTTAATTTATAAACACATGCAGACACAAGAACTGTACTTGAACAGACTTAACCAATATAAAACTGGCCCAAGAAAGAGCTGAAACTTGGTTCAGAATAAATAACCTCAAATTGAATACTAATAAATCACAACACATCCTATTCTCCACCAATACCACTGAAGTACATGGCAATAGTGTAAAAATGCTTGGCAATCAAATTAAAAACTATTATCAGTCCGCATGCCCTATTATGAGCATACTATGCCTTCTTCCATTCCCGAATTTCTTACGGCACAATACTATGGGGAAACAGTGTCCACGCTAAGAATGTCTTTATACTACAAAAAATAGCCATAAGAATAATGTCTGGAGGAGGATATGCAGACTCCTGTAGACCTCATTTCTTATCTTTGAGAGTCATGACAGTACCCTCTATTTATATATTTCAGACAATCCTCGAAATACATAAGAACAAAAATAATCACGATAAAAACGCTGACTTCCATGATTACAACACCAGGGGTTGTCAATTAATAAGACCTGCTAGATTCAGATTACAAAAATCCAGTAAAAGTTCCCTCGATGTAACTCTTTATACTATACTACCTTCCTATGTAAAGGAATTGGACCTCAACAGTTTCAAAAAACACATGCGATCTTATCTGAACTCGAATGTATTCTACACAAACGAGGAATACATAACCGCCCTACTGTCCATGCCAAATAAACTGACTCTTGCCAGTTAATTTTTTAAATGTTGGCTTTTACCTATTTTACTTGTTTTATATTTATAACATGTGTTAGTTATCAATGTACCTTTTGTGGCCTGGTTTGTTCATTATTTGTATTTTAATGAATTTTAAAATATATGTGCTTTGAGCTATCTCATGAGATACGAAAAAACTACAAGAGAACAAAAATATTCTTAACAAACCAGAAAACTCATTTTTTATTATATTGTATCGATGATGCACTACAAAAAAGTCAATGGAAAAATTCTCACAACCATTTGGCATGCTTAATGATGTGAGCTCTACAGCATCACCCGTAGTCCAAATCTGAGCTAAATATCTCAAAAACTGCAGGAATTATAAATAAAAATAAAAAAACTAAAACAGTCCTGTAATTTCGACACCCTGTAGATCGGCTTGGATGCGTTTGCGGATCTATGTTTATATTCATTTTTTTGAAGCTAAAGAGTTACTCTCTTCCTTATTTACATGATATGTAGGAACACTCTATCTATACTATAATTTACTTTATTGAAAAATTAGATATCTTTATGTGTTGTGAAATATTCATATTTTCAAAGGCTTTAGTCTCTTGAACTGTGAGTGGTAAACTTCTGAACCTGAAACTCTGAAATGTATACCAATTATTGTCCTTTGTTAGGTATGTTCATCATTTCCATGGAATAATTCTTTTCGTTGTTTGTTCCAGCCCCTTACAACTACGAAAACTCCTCTCTTGAATCGAGCATCATCGCTTACTGGGTTATTCCTCCTCCTGAAGCCAAGCCCAACGAGTATGGCCGCCCCATGCTCATGTCCTATAGTGTCGTCCAAGACACTGTTCTCACGATGCACATCAAGGATGAGTTGAAAAAGTGCATTGACTACTACAAAAAGGAAACCGACTTCATCAACTTCGGTGAACGATATCTAAGTAACACTTGCTATATTGACAAACTGAAAACAACTTTGATATCAAAGTTTCCTCGGGACGAAAGCGAGACAGCACTGTGGCAGTTCATCAGAGAAAATTTGGGAGTGTCGGCGGAAGAGAAAGAATCGCTGTTATCTATTCCAAACGTTAGCAAATCCGGCCAGCATTTACCCAACCTTAACACGCCAGTTAGTCTCAATTCTAACCTGATGCTTTCGGGAGACATCTCAAGTATACTCTTCAACTCTGGCAAGTTTCCCAGTGCCAGTAGTTTGCTCGGGCTTCCGGACCCCATGGCACACAGCACCTTGGCCGCTAACAATATGTTTCTACAGACAAACTTTTTTAAGATGCAAGAGCTACTCAAACCCCTGTCATCCAGTAGTCCCATCCCGAGTAAAGGAAAACACGAACACAAGTCGCATTCTAGTTCTCCTGCCATCGTTACTAGCACCGTCCCCGTAACTTCGTCGTCTATGAAAGTTCCCAGCGAAATGAAGAATGTGAAACCTTCCGACTTCTCTATGGATCTGCTCAGTTTGAACCCCAAGTTGGAATATCCGTCGCCCGACTTGAATTTGACTAAAATTTCAAAGGACTTTTCTATGACTGATTACATTTCGTCTTTGAGCAAGTCTAGCGGCAGCAAGCAAGACTACTATATGCCCGACCTGAGTATCACCAAATCCATAGGCGATTATAGTTTGAATCTGGGCAAACAACCAGGCGACTCGGGGGAGAAGATGGCGAAGATACCGAAGATGATGGATTATTCGGGGAGCATGTTGGATCTGAGCTTGATGAAAAATTCCGCATCCGAATCCGTTTCAGATGTTCCTACCGATTTGAGTGTCGGAGTGGGGGAAACCAGTGAATCTATTGATGGTGAAGTGGAGGATAAACCAATGAATTTGGCTGGTGAATGAACTTTGTCGAGTACTTCGAGTTAGAAGCTTCGAGTTTATTTCTGCATCAATATCAACCGCCAACAACTTTCGCTTCGTGTATAAATCACAAATAGTGTTTATAAGAACCACAGCAAAAAAGTTTGTGAAAATCACAGACAGTTAACACCAAAAAGAAAAATTAATACTCATAGTGTATATCAAGCCCGTTTCATAAAGTGGCAGTGAAACAAGAGTTTAAGGAAATAGATGATTGATATCCATTTTCATCGTTTATCAAAACATACCAGTGATCTCATTCGAGTAGAACTATACAGTATTCATTTGGAAAAATCATCATAATACAAAACTACAAAATAAGGAAATTAAAGTGATGGTTCAGCGATTTTGAAAATGAGGAGAATTTATTTGGTTTTTCATGATTTTCATTTTGTGAATTAAGAATTTGAAATCATATAATTTATTCTTATATGATGTTTTGAAGAATCTGTGATTCTGTTTTATCTTTTGTATTATATTTTCAAAAAAACATTTTTGAGAATCTATTTTGGATGTCTTTTGACTCTTATAAATGAATAGAACAATTCCAAACAGTTATATTTATATCTCTTTGAAACATGTACAAATACATTCATTCAATAAATATATTGAAACAAAGGAATCTATTATTTAACAATGAGCTTATCAAGTTAGAAACTAGATGTCCTGCCATACCAGGATGCTCACTGCAATTTTCCTATACAATATAGGAATATATTTGGGTAAAAAATCCATCAGAAATCAACTACTTTCCTGGCTAATACCACGACGAACGTTGAATTACATCCAATGAATTTCCGTGCAGTTTCTACAAAGCTATCTCCACAATTGCTAGTTGTTCATTGAAATATTTGGACCACCTATAGATTTCTGAGTTTTTGCCCTCATAAGTATAAGGGAGGTCTCTGCAGACAATAACTAATATCTGCAACAAATGGTCCAATTATCACTCCATATCAAATCAAAAACTAAGACACCACCTGTAAGGAAGAAGAAAGGAATCTATTATTTTAACAATGAGCTTATCAAGTTTGAAACTAGATGTCCTGCCATACCAGGATGCTCACTGTAATTTTCCTATACAATATAGGAATATATTTGGGTCAAAAATCCATCAGAAAACGACAACTTTCTTCATTTAGCCAGAAAAGTAGTTGTTTTCTGATGGATTTTTTGACTCAAAAATATTCCTATATTATATAGGAAAATTGTAGACAGCATCCTGGTATGGCAGGACATCTAGTTTCTAACTTGATAAGCTCATTATCAAATAATAGATTCCTTTCTGTTATAATGTTCGTACTTTGTGAACAAGTGGGTATTGTTTAGTTTGGCTGAGGTTGAGATGGCGCTCCTAGTTTGGTTAACACCGATTTACGGGTGATGTCTCAGCTTTTGCCTTGACATGGATTGATAATTGGACCATTTGTTGCAGACATTAGTCATTGTCTGCAGAGATCTACCCTATACTGATTAGGGCAAGAACCCAGAAATCGATCTTTAGGTGGTCCAAATGTTTCAATTAACATTTTCCGTGCAACTAGCAATTGCAGAGAAAGCCTTGTAGGAACTCTATACGGAAATTCATTGGGTGTAATTCAACGTTCGTCGTGGTATTAGCCAGGAGAGTAGTTGTTTTCTGGTGGATTTTTGATCCAAATATATTCCTGTATTGTATAAGAAAATTCCAGTGTTCTGGTATGGCAGGACATCCAGTTTCTAAATATATTGAACCCTTCTAATTATTTTTAGGTCCTGAAGATTATTTGGGTACTTTTTATTGCTCAAGATTTGAGAGACGTAATAAATGAGGAGAAGAAATAGCTGAATTTCTCAAAAAGCAACTTGTACTTTTCATTTTGTCACGATAAAAAATTATTAATTATGAACAGTAATTATACAAGTGGTGGTGATTTTTTGATAATTACTAGATGCACGAATCTTTATTGCTATAGAAATCTCACGAGTGGATTTCTTAATAGCGACAAAGACGAGTGCTAATCTAGTTAAAATTATCTCAAATTTTTTTTTATTAATATCTTGTAAAGTTTGATCCATGAACCGCTGCTAAGCATTTGATGCTACGCCAAACATGAGACGATTCACTTTGTATGTGCCTTCAGGAGTACTGAGAGTTTGCATCAAGGCGCTCTCTTCGTCAACTTCTATATGTGTAAGTAAGCCTGGTTTATACCAAGAGTGGATAATTGTCATGTAATGAAAATCTGTTAAGAGTCTTCTCGTAATCAGCACACAGACGAAGGTTGCCATTTTTCTTGACAATTGGTACCCTAGTTCTGCCCTACTCAGAATAGTTATCTTTGTGATTATACCTATTCTCTCTAATCTATCACTTTCTTCTTCGACTTTTTCCTTCAGTGAATATGGAATCGGTCGAGCTCGAATAAAAATCGGCTGCGTTTTCTCTCAGTAGGTATTCTTGAATCAGATTCTGGAGATTATTTTAATTATGTGTACTAGAAACATCAAGTTTGTGAATTTCAGACCAATTCAATTTTTCAGTTTAGTCTGACATCGCATACGCCTAATGGCTCGATTATTTCTCCTGCGTATGCCCTCAATTTCGTGCTCGTAGGTTGTAATTGGATTTGTTTAAACATCTTCTCCGAGCACGTTAAAACTGCAGCACCAGTGTCCACTTCGAATTCTCACGAGTTGTTCTCAACGTTAATTCTGACTAAAAATTTAACAGCTGATATATTGTTATTGAATTAATGACACTCTTCGGATCATCACCGTGAATGAATTCATCTTCCGTGATTTCCACAATGTTTGTATTCTTAGTCAATTGGTGTAGTTTTTTAAACACACTGCCCAACTTTCCCACAAAAATTGCATTTAAAATTTCGAAAATTGCATTCGGGGGAATTATGAGAGGTTTTTCCACAAATATAGTACTGTCTCCAGTCACTTTTGTCTTTATTGTTACCCGATTTCTTCTATTTTGCACTGATATTCTGGTAAGATGAAGATGTAGGTCTATTATACTGGAAAAGTTTATTTACATTTTGTAGATTTTGCATTTCACTTCTCTCAACCTTGGGCTACTTCGATGGCTAGTGCAATTGCAACCACTTCTTCGAATTGTAGGATTTTATTTTCTTTCAGAAGTTTTTCTCTAATTTCATTGCTTTGAACCCCACGTATGAACTGAGCTCGTGAATGTGTATTTATTGTGGGTTTCTTACATGATTCACAAGTAAAATAGCAATTTGTAGTCAAACGTTTCAATTCAGCTTGATAACTTGCAATGGATTCCCCCTCTCGCTGCATTCCCATGAAAAATTTGTGCTGTTCAGCAACTTCACTAGGTTTCGGAGAACGATGTGATTGTAACAAAGTAATAAGATCCCTGTTTTTTTTTTGTATTCGGAAGATCGGATGACGGATGCAGTGAGACTGGTTTATGTTAGGAACCAAACAGTTAAGCAAGGATTTGAACCTTTTTCTTATCATTTTCGTTGGAATCGTCAGTTAAATTTCTTAGTTCTTTGTAAATTGTCAGTATGCTTCAAAAGATTCGTTAATTTCATCGTATGGTTTTGAAGAGGTCCTCTGGTATCAATTTGACTATTTTCAGAACGGCTACTAACTTGTACTGTTAAAATAAATAAATTCTTCAAGGTTTCAACGAGTTCTCGCAAAAGTACTTTCATTTATGTTTATCTTCGTCGCCAACCTGTTATGTATGTGATTAATGATAACCGTATTTGAAATTATTATATATTTTTAAATAGTTCGTAATGAATCAAAAATGAAATATTGTCAAAAACTGATACACTTGCGTAGTTCATATACAAAGTGTATGGAATATATAGGTAACAGGGAGTTTTCATCAATAATAACATCGAGTACCGATTGCGGTATGCGTTCTCCCCGCAAACAAATGATGACCATTTTTCTGGTTTCATGAACTAGGAAAACGCAAATGGGCATTAAGTACGTCTAACACTTGTAATATACTGAGATCTTACTAAACGTTGGTTCAATTCGACTTAGTATGGCGACAAAGTAGAAAAGGGTCACAATTCTTCAATGATTTTTTATTTTTCAAAAGGCTCATCTGCGCTGTGAGCTTGGCATGTTTCAAATAATTTTTGCAATCTTGCTTGTAAAAGTCTTAAAACCATACACCTAACAAATACATGTTTCTGAAACTTCAAAAACTTTATCTCGTCAACCGGTTAAGTGAGCAACTTCAAGATTTATGTTTTTTGATAATTACCATTTTTCTGTTGTATTTCAAATGGTCTTACTTTGCCTTTCTGAAAGAATGATGGATTCCACAATTGTGGTCAAACCCGCGTGGCCGCTGTAGGACACGTGGTCTCGCGAGAGCCAATCGCGTCGCAGTAATCTTGAGCGAGTACAACCACGTTTGCTCTCTTTCACACCTCAAGCTATGCATAGTGCTGTTCACCCGCGCTTATATGGAACTTTCTCGATCATCTAGCAGATGAAAAATTCCATAAAATTCATCTGACTTTTTGCGATTATTTTTCCCGCAAAATCTTAAGGTGTATGAAAAACATTTTTTGCGTAAAAAAACATTTTGCAAGGGTTTGGTTAACGTTTAGACCCGACTTATTGATCTGTTTTTTTAATTTTTCATTTCCTTAAATATCAAGAACATTTTTTAATTATATAAATTTACCTTTAAAAAAAAAATTAAGGGCTGGTAGGGGTCCGCTATACCCTTCAGCCAGACCTTGACTGTCTTATTTAGGGGTCCTTCAAGGACAATAACAACATTTTTCGTAGTGCCTCAACCTTACCCAAAATTGTATCTACTCCAGCTCTCCTACTATAGGTAAGACATGTTTTATTAGTAGTTATATTTTATGAGCTCTTTCGTGGACTCTGGTTACCTCTTTATTTATTTCTCCATTTGTTTGGTCTGTGATTCCTTGGATAATCCTTTCAATAACAAAATCTATTGTATGATATCCAAATCCAATAATCTCAACGTCTGTACTTTAAATTCTCCTCCTCCCCAGAAAAAAAATTCTTGCGACGCCCTTGATTTTGCCATGCCTCATTACAAATGTACCTAGTAATCCAGTACGGTTAGGGTTTGAGACGAGGATCGATTGTAGCACCACCAAACTTGATTTGCTAGTAGTTGGAATAATGATAAACACGAAAAAAAAAATTGTTAACCAAAATTCCAGGGGTGGAACATATTTTTTTTTCGTTTAAAAATAAATAAATAGATTTTTGCTGTAATATTGGAAAGTATATGATTTATCGAAAAAAACTACTCAAGGTGGAAGGCAATTCAATTCTTCACAAAAATTATTCCAAATAATTTCTTAAGAAATTTCGCAGAAAACGTGATTGAATCATCAACATCAACTTTCTGAAAGTTCTGGCGGAGCCGAATATTTGATTGGTCATAACTCTGCTAAAAATGATCGGAGAAGAAAGAGGAAAAGTTCATATCGTTTCTGATGCAAACATAGTATGCGAGTATTTGTGTACCCAAATTGTGTTTTGTCGCACTTCTCGGAGATGTTTGCGGATGATTCGGAAATCATGAATAATTTAGTAAATATGGAATTATTATACTGAAGCAGAAAACTTTTTGGACTATATGCAACAATTTTGAAGTAGTGACAGGTCATACTTATACATGCCAAATAAATAACTTTGTTTTACTCCTGTGTCATTTTCAACTTACCCATAAAACCGGCATTCTCTTCAGTAGATGTATTGTGAAGTGCAAACCTCAAGCTTCAAATCATGTACTTCATTTTTCATGTAGGATGTGTATAAGCGATTATTTTCTACATTTACTGAAGAAATTGCAGGGATTATGGATGAGTTGAAAACTAAGTAAGGAGTAAAACCCAGTTTTTTCTTTGGCATGTATAAGTCTGACGTGTCTCAATAGTCTAAAATCGTTGCATATGGTCCAATGAGGGTACTGATTCCTGCTTCAGCATAACTAGTTCATATCAATTAAAATATCCACGACTTTCGGATCCTCCGTAAATATCGTTGAAGTGCTATGTACACATTTTGGGTACTCAGGATACTCACATGTTATATTTGCATGAAGAAGTCTTCAGGAACGATATACACGTCTTTTCCTTCTACTATAATTTTTAGCAAAGTTATGACAAATCTAATTTTCGGCCCTAACGCGAGCGTGAAATTTTTCTGAGAAAACGAGAGCATTTTGTGGGAAATTACTAAGTATATTTTTTGTGGAGAATTGAATTATTTTTCGCCTTGTTGAAATTGTTTCTTGATAAATCTTATACTTTCCGAAACAACAGCAAAAAATTATAATTTTTTTAAATAAAAATAATTTTGGGTTCCACCCCTGGTGTTTTGGTGAACAATTTTTTTCTAACATAATATGATGTCAAGAAGTCATGTGCCAAGTTTCAGAGTGCTACTCATTTTTTGTCTGTGGTTACTGTATAGTAATAGTACAGTAACTATAGAGGTATATTCGAAGACTTTTTGTCGAACATACTGTTATTATACCTATTTCATTTTATTTCTTCATCTCAAATGCAGATGCGTTATAGTCACTTTATTTCAACCGAGACACAAGAAATTATTGATCAGACGCCGACCACACTTCATCTCTTTATCAAGACATCGGGTCCCGAACCGTGAATAGCGATTCTTAGTTGTTTCCTGTCGCGCCGATCGTCGTTGAACTTTCGCATCAGAAAGATCACAGATCGAGGAAAGAGATAGGAATTATTAGATGGAGATGTCTAATTTTTAATCATTTTCTTTTCGCAGCCCTCTTCGCTTTGGAGTCCGTTCATATAATGAGGTTGTCAGGCACCGACTGTATTTCTCTTGAATTTTTCCGAATAGATTTTTATCATAGGAAATTTTCTTTGAAGGAATCAGAAGAAATAATGAGCGAGTTCTTAGCAGGACGGGGATTCTTGTTCGTTTAGTGGAATATTTCCTTAAACGAAATGAGAGTTTGTTTCGCGGATTTTGAAAACTATATATTTTTTTAATTGATTATAATTTAATCAACAATTCAGATAATAGCAATTTATTCATCTCTCATTTTTAATATAGGAAAGAAAATCTGTCGAAAAGATGCTTCATGCTAGATTTTATACAATGGATAATTCTAGATATCGCGTGCATACGGCAGCTTTTCGCAGGAGAGCAGGAGAGCAGTCGTGAGTTGGATAAAAATAAAAAAGATTAATAAAGCATGGGGGTAGTTCTATGCACATAATTAGGATGAAACTACAAAATATCAAGTGTATCGGTACTAATAATAGTAGTTCAGCGTTTCAAAAATTAAATATTTCTATACGGTCTACAGAAAGAAAACCCACATGGAACAACACTTGGCTTAGATTCAAATCACGCAAAATCGTCCAAAAAAGGCATCGTGAAAACTCTCGTGAATAGGGCAAGGAGCATTTGTAGCAAGGACGAACAACTGGAAATTGAAGTCTCCAAAATAGGGAGAGACATGAAACAGAAAGGGTACCTAGATAGACTCCACTATATGAGCAACCATACATGTGAACCAAAACTGTTCGAACATATGTTTGCTAAAATGTGAAGAAATATCGTTTTCAGTAATTATTCACTATTATCTATTTTTATCGATCGCAAAATCACCAATCCTTAGTGAAGAATAGATTAAAAAAAATTGATGATTGCAAAAAGACAAAATATTGGATTTCGATTCAGATAACATCACTAGAAAATAAATATATTTTTTATAGAATATACCTCTATTTTACACAAGAGCTTTAATTTTGTATTGAATTCAATCAAACATAAACTTATGTTTATGGTTATTTCCCTCATTAGCGGTATCAGCCAGTTGCGAAATACTCTAGGCAGAATGGAAGAAAAATTACTGAAACTTTGGTTGTTAACGACAAATGTTGAAAGCAAAGATGTAATTATTTTATGTTTCTATAAGGCATTTCATCTCTGATAGTCATATTCCTACTTACTACTACTACACTGGATGTACGTGAGTTGCTGTAAAAATATAAACTTTCAGAATAGAGTTCTTCTTTAGCCCATTTCTAGCCTTACTACTCCGTCCCATTGTTATATTGGGTCACCCGTTTAATTAATCATCCTTCATTGTGCTGCACATATTTCGTACTTTCAGTGTTTACTTTTACGAGTGATTGTGTTTTGATTTCAATGGGTTTATATTTTTGCTCTGTTTTGTCTTGAACAATAGGTCGGTTTACAATTTTTATCCGGTCATTATTTTCTATTTTGTAAGTCTTATTGTGAACATTCTATCCGGCAAGTTGAACAGTCGCTTTGTTAAATCTGATTTGGTGTATGTCGGTACACCGTTTTATTATTGAAAATGAATTGATACAGTGTGAGTCTCAATGAGACCACCAAACACCGGAACCTAGGTCATATTTCTTATGACAAATAAATTTCGTAGACAAAGTCAAGAAGGCCTGACAATGATAATGAAACATGGAACAATGAACACCTGTGGTGTTATGTAATGAGAACAACATGTCATCTCTCATCACACAATTGTTTATGCATGTATAACAAGTGTGTTCTTATCGACACTAATCGACCTTTTCACTATAGTTGTCTCCTGAATATTGAATGACATCCAACAGACATATGTGCAATAATATTCCCAAGGTAGTTTTGCAAGTGCAAGTCGAATACTAAAATTTTTTAGATATGGACAAACTGCACACCGGTTTCGGACCTGTAATTTTGGACAATTTACGATCCCCAAAAACCACCTGACGATATTTTGTGACATCACATCAATGGTGGAGAAATAAATTGAATAAAGACCCCATGGAATAAAAATGATTCTTGGAGCCATCAAACGAGGGGGAGTGTTCCTATACATAATTTTATGATCAGTGTTGGATATTCAAAGTTTTTTGTTGCCCACCCTCCAAAACCTCTAACAAACTACTATAAACTTGATCAATAGAATGATACGAAACGGACATGATGAAAAAAATATTATAATTGCCAGTTTGAACTGACAATTAGCTATAATTGCCAGTTTGAACTGACAATTAGCTATAATTGCTAGTTTGAACTGACAATTAGCTATAATTGCCAATTGTCAGTTCAAACTGCCCAGTTTAACAATATAATATACAGTGCTAGTCTAAAGTCCGTTCCCCCCTACTAATTTTTGAACCAGGTATATCGCAACGAAATTTGGAAATCTCAAATAAAAGATAAAAACCTACTTTTTCATGAGAAAATTCCAGCTAAAAGTTGAAAATGGCAGCTGAGCGCCATCTTCAATAAATTTTCCAAATAGAACACCTGGTATATCATTGCATGATCGGTTAAGGACGATCATAAGGAATCCAATAACACCAAGTTTGATGCTATTATCTCCAAAGACTAGCAACATATAAAATGCATGCAAACTTGGGGTTATTGCCAACAAAGTTCAAAGAAAGGTTTGAAAAGCAATGTGGGCATTTTATGGAATGGTCAAACTGATGTACATTCACAATGAATATTAATTGAAATAAGTAGCTTGAAAACGCTGGTGGAAAAATTCGAGTCTTTATAAAAATTTATTATTTATTATAGGTGGTGGTAAGTTTTCAAATGAACATAGTGTATTGGTAACCGCATCCCTTGCAGAATATAATCGGAACCATTTGCTCTTCAAACTATATCCTCTACTGAAAGATTAGTCAAGTTCTATTGAATAAACATACGCATTTGAATTTTCAAGGAAACTGTTCATTGAATCTGGTTGGATATATGAGCATTGTTAAACACAATAAGCGCACCCACTCTTCGATCGTGACTTGTTTCCACGGATACAAAAAAGGAACATCTATTCTCATCAGCGAACTACATGTCACGAATTCTGACCATGTAGTATCCAACAATTTTATTAATAAACTTGTTTTCACTGTGGTACTGGAAGATTTATCAGCTAATGGATTATAAATTCATTCTGGTTGAATAATGATTCGATGTTGCTAGCCTGCTCCCGCTGGTTTGTGTGGATCTCTGCTGTCTTTTGCTGATATCAAGTATTCCGATATTTTCTCCGTTGTTTATTTTCTCCTTTTTCAGAAAGGAAAGGAAGAGAGAACATACCTACCATAGATCTGGCACACAGCACTGAAAGACGTCAAAACGAAACCATGTCACACCAGAATCGAGCGGAAAGTTTTCGTGAACCTACCATCGCAGGAAGTGCGCGCCAAAACAGCATTACAAAAGACTTGTTAGGAACAAGAGCTTCAGTTTCAGGCGATACATCGAAAAGAGTACTTCGACTGAAGATAACAGTGGTAGTTGCAATTGAAACGTTTGGAGATTTTCGTGGATTCAGCTTTACGAAACTACAAATCTGTCTGATACTTTCGAAATATTTTACGCGCAATTCATTCCCATTTTCAAATAGAATTATCCCAGACGTAAATAACTTTGACAGAAGAGAACGACTTTGAAGGTTGGGTCACAAAAGGCAAAAAGAATGTTTGCAGGAATAAACGGTTTCTGATGAATTTTTAAATTTTTTCTTGAATCGAGTCTTCTAAAATAATACCTACCTACATGAATGAAGTATTTCATTTTTCATTGTGCTACTATCCAAATAGTGATCTATTATTTGCGAGAAATGTGAGATGTATCGATAATAAGAGAAACTGAATTGTGTTCTCCATGAAATTTGTCTTGTAACAATATTTACAATAATTACAGATTTGAGGGGCGGGCACGCTCCTGGTGACCTAGAGGTCCCACGTTCGATTCCCGACCGGGGCGAGCTTTTTCCATTTTTCTGATTGATTGAATCTTGTTGCCGGCTGGGAATAATCCTCCACGATTCACTGTTGCTTTAAAAATTACCAGTACTGCTTCTAAAGTGGCGTAAGGAATTAGTAAGAGAGCCTACCCAAAACACGTGACTAATAAATATAATAGTCCATTCAAAATACAAAAAAAAAAAAAATACAAATTTGAATAGTCTCTGTATGAACAGAAGGGCGTTTTGAGCTTGAAACATCTCAGTGTTTGTGCCAAAAGAAACCGTTGCCGCGTTGCCACGATGTGTTGAATGATTTTAGTCATCGAATGAAAATGATTAGGCTCAGGGCGGTTCTGAATTATTTTGAGGTCAAAGCAAGTCATCACAAAAGCGCTTTGTTGAGTTCGTAACTTTAGTTTGTTGTTCTTCCCTGTTCTGTGATTCCAGAAACAATACAAAGTTAAATGGGATATCATAAAAACAATTCACATCACTTCGTTATCAAATTTGGCTCACATTATATTAAAGAGAACAATGCACCGTTGCATCCTGCAGACCATATGGCTGCTAGATTTGGTAGCATTAATAAACAATACTCAAGTTTTGACCCAATTCGAAATTATTTTCGTTATCAACACATTCCAGTGGAACGTGCTTACTCAGTTTGAGGAAATATATATATTATATATATTTCGGTTGATTACATTTCAGTACGGAATGTAGGATGATGAATAGCAGCTTTGATTAATTTGTCGATTTCTAACAAAGGAATTCAGGTTTTAATGGAACCGTCGTGATATAAAATCAAATATGAATTCGTAAAGAACTGCTTATATCCAGCTCGCCGGAATATCTGATTTTGAGTCAATTTTGAGGCAACTAGTTAGTTGTTCGAGATAGTGAGAGCATCGTTTCTATGCCATCACAGTCTATCTTGTGCGCTTTTCACTATAAGGGCGGAAATAAACAAATTCTGCTCCACCCACTTTGCGATTTTCGCATATTTCATCGCAGGCGCGGATACAAAGAGGGGGCAGTGGGGACAATTGCTCCCCTAACGACTTACGAACAAAGCACTTTATTTTGACCAAAGCACTTTATTTTGACCATGGCACCTTATTTTGACGAATTTTCCGAAAGAAGGGCTTTTCCGTGAGAAGGTAGAGAAAGACAGGGACAAATACAGGCGACCTGTAAACCAGAGAGACAACAGCAATAGGGCGTTCAGCCAGTTTCAGGGGGGCATCATGCACAGTAGTGTCACAAGTCAGTTGAAATCAACTCATGTCAGATATTAGGGAGTTCAGGCTGTTTGAGAATGTTTCGTTCTCTTCTCGTAATTGGAACTTTTGGTTCCTAATGGACTATATAATCGAAAGTATTTGAAATATTCTTTCTTTTTATTGAATAATTAAAGATTTAAACTAAACGATGACAATATCTTTCTTTTTATTCTCAGATCTCTCTTAGCAACAACTTTTTTTTTACATAGATACAAAAAAAAAATGACACAAATGAATATACAGCATGTTCAAGAAATTGAATGTGTGATGCTTTAACATGCCGGCCACCTTGAAATATGTCAACAATTTCAACTGAAGAAATCATATAACGACAAAATCAACTGATAATGATAACATCAGCTGCAACTTAATGAATGAGCTGCACAACAGTTTATTGGAAGAACACATATTTTTGAAACTGCTCTTTTAACGATTTCGTCACGGACCCTTATGCTAGCTACTCTTGTAACTCCGTCGTTTCCGGGATGAAGTTGTACGATTCTCCCTAAGGGCCATTGAAGTGGAGAGGGAGTATCTTCTTTTACTAGTACCAAAGCGCCTATCTTCAGATGCTCCTCAGCATTATTTTTCCACTTGACTCGGATTTGCAACTCGCTAATATATTCCTTGTACCACCGAGACCAGAAATGTTGAACAATTTTTTGGAGTCTTTCAAACCGCTTCAACCGGTTCTCAGCTACTTCAGTGTAGATAGGTTCTGGGATCCCTGTTAGACGTCTTCCAACCAGAAAGTGAGAAGGGGTAAGAGGATCTGTTTCTTCTGGATTGGAAGTTAAAGGACAAAGAGGACGGGAATTGAGAATTGATTCAATCTGAGTCAAAACTGTATAGAAATCTTCAAAATTCAAATGTGCATTACCGACAACTCTTTTCAAATGGAATTTTGTTCTTTTTATTCCCGCTTCCCAGATGCCTCCAAAATTAGGTGATCGAGCAGGAATAAAATGCCACGTTATATTTTCAGAAGCTAAAAAATTTTCAATATTCTTTGTATTGTCAGAATAAATATTGAGTGGTTTCCCGCGTCTGCTAATGAATCGTTTTAAAGTTGCCAAAAATGCTTTGGTGGTCAATTCAGAGACGACTTCAAGATGAATAGCCTTCGTACTCAAACAAATAAATAAGCAAACATATCCTTTGATGAGCTTGGCACCTCTTGTGTTTCGATCTTTTAGTAGAAATGGCCCTGCATAGTCGACACCTGTATTGTAAAACGGGAAATATTGGTTTACCCTACATTCAGGTAAGTTACCCATGATGTATTCTGGAGAAGTTGGTTGAACTTTAAAACATGTAACACATTCTCTCACAACTTTTTTCGCCATGTTACGCCCAGATATAGGCCAAAATCTATCTCTAATATTTGAAAGAAGCATGGTAGGCCCACAGTGTAGTAAACGGATATGTTCATGATGAAAAATAAGTTTCGTTATTTTGTGTTTGGCAGGTAAAATTATTGGATATTTTTTGTTATAATCCACATTGCTTTGTTGGAGCCTACCACCTAAACGAATTAAGTTGTTCTCATCTATAAAAGGGTTTAACGAAAGTAGAGGGCTCTTTTTATTTACAACTTTGTTTTGCAATAAACTATCATATTCTTTTTCAAATACTTCTTTTTGGGCAATATTTATTATAACATATAATGCATTTTGTAATTCTTCAGTAGACACTACAGAAGATTGTTTTACTTTATTTTTATTCCTGCAATTAAAAATGAATCTTAGACAAAAGGCAGTAACTCTTTGGAGTTTTCGTAAAGTCGAATATTTATGAATAAAATTGAAATCGTTTATAGTCGTTGCAAAATTTACTGTGCGCTCTTCGGGAATTTCATTCAATGAGTGATATTTTTTTTGGTTCTCAATGTTACTTTTAAACCAGGTTGGACCTGTCCACCATAGAGAGGAATCTAGCAGTTTTTTTACAGATGTTCCACGAGATAGTAAATCTGCTGGATTTTCGTTCGATAAGACATGGTGCCAATCTGATATGTTTGAGGACTCTTGAATTTCACTCACACGGTTTGCGACAAATGTTTTCCAGCGATTCGCGGGTGCCTTTATCCATGCCAAAGTGATTGTGGAGTCCGACCACAAAAACACTTTATCAAACTTGATATCGATGGACTCACGAATTTTTTCTATCATTCTCACGAGTAGTAAAGCGCTACATAACTCAAGTCTGGGTAATGTAGTACTTTTCATTGGAGCAACTCTTGATCGCGCGCAAAGCAATCGAGATTGATAAGTACCATCAGATGATCTACATCTCAGATACACGCAACAGCCGTAGGCTTTTTCGCTAGAATCTCCGAAGCCATGAAGCTCCACGCTTTCATATTTATTCATCAACACGTGTCTAGGAATTTGAATGGAATATAATTCTTGTAATTCTGAGCGAAATTTTACCCAAGTATCTTTTATCGTTTCAGGAACTGCCGCGTCCCATGATATTTTTAGTTGCCATAACCGTTGAACTATCAACTTAGCGTTGACAACAATTGGTCCTAAAAGACCCAGAGGATCGAATATTTGCGATAACTCTGATAATATTGTCCTTTTTGTCATGATGTTTTCATCAAAACGTGGTTGTGAATATTGAAACATATCTGAATGAGAATTCCATAAAACACCGAGTGTTTTACATGATTCATTTTCTCCAATTTTTAAAATATTGGATTCTAATTTATCATTCATCTCAAAGTTTTTCAGTAAGTTTGCATCATTGCACCTCCATTTTCTCAAATGGAATCCTGCCTTCGACAGTATGTTCGTGACTTCATGTTGTAACTGTAATAATTCTTGCTTATTATTAGCACCAGCCAAAAAGTCATCGACATAAAAACTATTTTTTGTAGATTTTGCGGCCAAAGGAAACCTTTCGCTATTTTCCGTGGCTAACTGGTGGAGACATTTTATAGCTAAGTAAGGAGAAGATGAATTACCGTAAGTGACTGTTTTCAGTTCGAAACATTTCAA
Organism: Chrysolina haemoptera; assembly: GCA_958298965.1. NCBI lineage: Eukaryota > Metazoa > Arthropoda > Insecta > Coleoptera > Chrysomelidae > Chrysolina > Chrysolina haemoptera. The sequence goes on along the minus strand of OY282594.1, from coordinate 31,443,431 downwards.
TTTATGATTTGGATCTGCTCGCCAAAAAATTCGTTGAAAACGCGTTTGAGCTGGATCGATCCAAACCATACGGTACATTTTAGAAATATCTCCTGTCATAACCAAGCTAAATATTCGAAAGCGCAAAAGAATCGCGAATAAGTCATTTTGTAAGGTTGGACCTACATGTTGAACATCATTGAAGGACAAGCCACTATCTGTTTTTAAACTGGCATCAAACACTATACGGACTTTAGTAGTAGTAGATTCTTCGCGTGTTACTGCATGATGGGGCAAATAAAAGTTCAGTTCTTCTTCATCTAAATTTTCAGCGATTTCCTTCATGTGATTCAAAGATAAATATTCATCCATGAATTTTTTATAATCAATTTGTAATGAAGGATTATTTATCAATCTACGTTCTTGAGAATAAAATCGTTGCAATGCATATTCGCGAGATTGACCTAATTTATTCAAATTGTTTTTAAACGGTATGCTAGACATGAAGGTAAGAAGAAAATATGTGATATAAATAATTATCTGAGAAAGAGATGTGAATTTCTTGATAAACTTGAGACCCATAAGATTCAAAAAACTGAAAATAATAAATTTGATCCCAAGAATAAGGTTTTTCATAGACCAAAATCGAGCGTTCATGCTACTTCATCAAATTCAGAAGACGCAGTAAAGTGGCAATGTTTTTATTGCAAGGGTAATCATACAATTTATGGGTGTCAAGATTTCACGAAATTGACTACGCCGATGAGAATTGAAGAAGCAAAGAAACATCATTTATGTTTGAATTGTTTGAAGCCTTATCATAATACCAAAATTTGTGTAGCGCCGAAATGTAGGAAATGTGGAAAACCACATAATTCGCTTCTTCATATATATCCACGACAGGTTCGAAAAAATTCCCCTCCAAAACAGCCACATCGCGAAAACACTGAATTTACAATACCTTCTCAAAACTCGCATGAAAACAATTCTGAAATATCTAGAAATGAAACCGGTACGCATTTGGTATCCGAAACCATTTCAAACGCAGCGACATCTTCGCAAATTCTTTTATCCACTGCTGTGGTACTCATTGAAGATTCAAAAGGATTACTGCATCAATTCAGAGCACTTTTAGATAGTGGTTCGATGAGCAACTTTGTGACCGAAAGTTTATGTAAAAAATTAAATCTGAAGATGACTCCCATTGAATGTTCGGTAACTGGGGTAGGTCAACTTAAAACAAACATCAATTATATGACTAATATACGAATGCACGCGTGTGCAAATGCTTATAAAAATGCAGTTAAGTGTCTGGTTATTCCGAGGTTAACTGATAATTTACCTATCATTTCTATGAACGTAAAACCAGTTGAAATTCCCGAAAATTTTATACCTATTAGCTGATCCTACATTTTTCGAGTCAAGTCCAATAGATATTATATTGGGATCTAACGTATTTTGGGATATACTTTGTATAGGGAAAGTACGAATAGAAAACACTAATTTATTTTTGCGAAAAACCAAGTTAGGTTGGGTAGTAGTAGGCAGTGTAGACAATTCAACCGAGAAACTCAAATCCATAAATTGTTGCAATATCAACGCGAATTTGGAAAATCAAGTGATGAAATTTTGGCAGCTTGAAGAAGTAGGAAAAAAGTTAGTTTTATCAGAATCGGATAAAATATGTGAATCTCATTTTGCTAATACTCATCGCCGCGATGAAGAAGGTCGATTCATTGTGAGCATACCGTTTAAAAACAATTTGAATAAATTAGGTCAATCTCGCGAATATGCATTGCAACGATTTTATTCTCAAGAACGTAGATTGATAAATAATCCTTCATTACAAATTGATTATAAAAAATTCATGGATAAATAATTTGAGATCTTTGAATGCTTTAGGGGAAGAAACCGAAAAGTGGGATACTTTGCTTATTCCCATAATTGTTGATAAATTCGATAATGCTACCTTCAAAGAATGGGAAGCATACTGTAACAGACATGAAGGTAAGAAGAAAATATGTGATATAAATAATTATCAAGAAATTCACATCTCTTTCTCAGATAATTATTTATATCACATATTTTCTTCTTACCTTCATGTCTGTTACAGTATGCTTCCCATTCTTTGAAGGTAGCATTATCGAATTTATCAACAATTATGGGAATAAGCAAAGTATCCCACTTTTCGGTTTCTTCCCCTAAAGCATTCAAAGATCTCAAATTATTTATCAAAGTATTTAACATTTTCCTCAACTCTTTTGAACACTCTCTATTTAGTTTCGGATAATCAATGATTGCACGAACGTGGGTATTGACGATTTTTTTACTTTGTTCAAAATTTTCCTCTAGAGCACTCCACGCAACAGAATAATTAGAAAAAGTGATCGGGATAGATTCGATTATTTCTAGGGCCTCCCCTACTAAAAATGATCTGAGATAGAATAATTTTTGCAAATTAGAAAGTGCAGCATTTTCATCTATCATAGATTTAAAGGCGTCTCTGAATTCTACCCATTTATTTGCTTGACCATCAAAAACGGGAATACTCATTGGAGGTAATTTTGCCATGTTGAAAGGGATCATAGAATCAAAATTAAAATTGTTATTCCCAGGCATTGGGACTGATTTATTATTTACTTTGAAATCCCTACCGATACTTACACATTCGTTGAGCGAGTTGCGCTCATTACCTTCATTAATTTCTTTTTGAACTTTTGATTCGACAAAACCTTCAGTTCCTGCTTTAGAATTAGCACCTACACTTATTAATTCAGAAATTGTTTTCTCACAGCTCTTTGCCTCATAATTAGATTTTTTATTGTAAAATTTCTGAATTGATTCATCGATTTGAGCTTGTAAAGAATAGTAAAGGCATTCAAATTTTTCCCTTTCATCATCATCTACTTCTGGGGGCTCTGAAATGAACTCTATTTTATTTTGTATTTCATTGAATTGATCTAGGAGTGGTTCTAATTTTACTAATCTAGATTTTAATTCATTGCATGTAATCTCATCGAATGAATCAAGATTGATTTTGCTTAAATAAGTTTTCACTCTTGTCAAATTTGATTTGACAATTTTTCGATTAAACTTCAATTCCGCGAGATCTGTCATCGCTCAGATTGAATCAATTTCGGTTAAAGGAATTGCAAGGAAAGGATATGGATAGAAGGAACTCACTTTCTGGTACTCTACCTTCACTGTTTCTTCTGCTGGCACACGTTGGGGCTAGCTGCTATACTACTCGACTGTTCCAAAAGTTTACTATACGGCTCGAATCGGACCAAAATGTTTGAGAATGTTTCGTTCTCTTCTCGTAATTGGAACTTTTGGTTCCTAATGGACTATATAATCGAAAGTATTTGAAATATTCTTTCTTTTTATTGAATAATTAAAGATTTAAACTAAACGATGACAATATCTTTCTTTTTATTCTCAGATCTCTCTTAGCAACAACTTTTTTTTTTACATAGATACAAAAAAAAAATGACACAAATGAATATACAGCATGTTCAAGAAATTGAATGTGTGATGCTTTAACACAGGCTGAGCACTCCATATCAAAACGATCAGATCGCCAATCAACAGAATGAGGATCCGCTCAGTGAGAACATGGGCGGTGTAAGGGGGGATGAGCGTTCGAGCACGTAAAAAGTGGGGGTTCTTTCTGCCAGACGTCAACCTCAGGGGTGCATGATTAGGAGTTAGTTCTCGACCAATATTGGAGGTGACCGGACCTTTAAAAAATCTAGCCACTCGCGCTAGTGAACGAAAAAACGACGGCATTTAAGACCGGAAAAGAATAGTTATAGCTCAGAAGTAGTATTTTTTGTTGATTTGAACTCATTTTGTTTAGATGATTGAATTTCGGAATAAGATACGTTATTGAAAAATTTTAATGATTTCATTGAAGTCAACAGCCTTGTAAACACAGTAACTTATCGGGGTAAATTGATTCATTTCATCTTCGACACTTATAGATTTCCCAAAAAACTATGTCAAGAAACGAATTTCCTGCACAAAACTAAACTTTCAACTAGTGTTTTATGTGTTTTATATTTTTACATTATGATAAATATTATAGGAACATATTATTTGCAGTTTTTCTTTTTCAAATCCAGCTCATCCAATAGAGGATTTTATTCTCGTTTGTATCGTCTGTAAATGCTATATACAAATTTCCCGTTACGAATTCAACACATTTACATCTAAAGCATGTTTATTGGCTGAATCTTGCGACAAACTTTGCAGATCTTTCAGGCAACAAACTTTTTCGAACAAGATTCGAACAATTCACTTTGCGTTCTCTTTAGAGGATGATGGTGATACAGAAACAAAAGAACTTTGAGAAGGCTGTCGTTTATTTCAACTTTTGTTTTGGTATATATTTGAAAAATCTTCAAGCTTGCCCAAGGAGAAATCTCAGTGATTGAAATTGGAGCGATAAATGAATTTTATATATATATATATAGCTAGGGAAACTTGTTGGGTAAGCAGCATGCAGGAAGTATACTCTTATAACACTTTATTCCAATATTTCGACAAGTATTATTGTCATCATCAGGGAAAGCTACAATAATGTTAAAACTATAGTGAAAACAATTGACAACTGTGGATTCTAAACTACTTACGAGTTGATGAGATTGATTGCAATAGATGATATAAAAAGACGTGTACAGTAATTAAACATATTAAAAAACAAGTTATGAGATAATCTTAAAGGTAATCGTCACACATTATTAAAAACTCAGTTATGCATAAAATCTAGTTCTATTCAACTTTATTCAAATGGATATCATACCGATGTCACACCGGTTGATCGGAAAGCGTGGAAAAGAAAGAAAATTTATTTGAGGTTATATACAAGGTTGATCTTAACGAGTCAGCAAAGACTACCTCTCTCCTATATATATATATATATATATATATATATATATATATATATATATATATATAGAGAGAGAGAGGAGAGTATATCGACCGGCTATTCTATTGTCAAGTTTTTCTTTTTTATTTATTATTTTAATTTTATATGATCTTAAACATCGACGAAAACCTTAAATTGCACAGTATGTATAACATTTTTCACTTTATTAATTTATTGTCCATACATTTATATTGTAGCCCTCGATAAAGCAAATATACATTTGCGAAAGCTCAGGTAGCAAAAAAGAGAAAATTTCTTTTCACTGACCGAATCTCCGATAATAAATCAATTCTTTATATATATATATATATAGTCTTGCCATTTATAATTACATTATGTTCCATATAACAACCCATTTTCTCAATATCTCCAATTTTGGAAACACCCTGGACATTCAGGAGAATATTCCTGCAGAGTTTGTTACAGTTACCTGACATGATTATTGTCCCATCAACAGATCATTTGAATTGAAGAACTTTTCTTTCTGAAACCAAGAATTCAATATGTATTTTTTTTAAAGATATTGGTAATCCAGTACGATTGGGTTTTTAGACGAAGATCGATTATAGCACAACCAAAACTTGGTATGCTAATAGTTGAAACCATGATAAATACGAACATTTTTTTAAATCAAAATTCCAGGGGTGGACCATTTTCATTTAATTTGCTGTAATCTTGGAAAGTATATGATTTATCAGAAAAACAACCCAACAAGGTAAAAAACAATTCAATATTCCATAAAAATTATTCCTAGTAAACTGGGATTGAACGCCGACATCAAAATTCTTCACGCGTATCCGCCGCTGAAAGTTCTGGCGGAACCGAATATTTGATTGGTCATAACTCTGCTAAAAATGATCGGAGAAGAAAAAAATAAAATTCATATCGTTTCTGAAGACTCCCACCTTCTCATGCAAATATAATATGCAAGTATTTGAGTACCTAAAATGTGTTCTGTCTTCACGGAGATGATTGCGGATGATCCGAAAATCATGAATTATTTGGTAAATATGGAATATTTTACTAAAGTAGCAACCCATACCCTCTTTGGACTATATGCAACAATTTTAGAGTAGTGTTACAGGTCCCACTTATACATGTCAAAAAAACTTTGTTTAACGCCTACCTCACTTATCCATAAAACCGGCATTTTCTTCAGTAAATGTTGAAATTAATCGCTTATTCATATCCTGCATATATGTTTAATAACACTGTTGTGAAGTGCAAACCTCAAGCTTAAAATCACATATTTCATTTTTTTGTCGGTCGGATATGAACGATTATTTTCATTTACTGAGGAAACTGCAGGGATTATGGGTGAGTTGAAAACTACATGAGGCAGGAGTAAAAAGTTCTTTCTTTGGCATGTATAAGTGAGACTTGTCTTACTAGTCTAAAATATTTGCATACGGCCCAAAGAGGGTACTTAAGTATAACTATTTCATATCAACTAAAATATCCTTTCGGATCCTCCTCCGTATATATCGTAGAAAGGTTATGTGAAGTGGGACAAAACACACTTTGGGTACTCAGATACTCACATGTTATATTTGCATGAGGAAGTACAAGTCTTTAGGAACGACATATGTACACTTTTTCTTTTCCTTCTATTATAATTTTTAGCATAGTTATCACAAATAAAATTTCCGGCCCTGTCGAAAATTGCAGTGGCGGGTTAAGGCGAGCCTGAAATTTTATATCGGAATTCAATGAGGTTTTCTGAGAAAACGAGTGTATTTTGTGGGAAACTACTGAATACATTTCTAATGGAAAATTGAATTATCTTTAGCCTTGTTAAAATTGTTTCTTGATAAATCTTATACTTTCCGAAACAACAGCAAAAAAATGTAATTGAAAAAAAATATATTTTTTGGTACCACCGCTGATATGTAAACAATTTTTTTTCCAACAATACATGATGTCAAGAAGTCATGTGTCGAGTTTCAAAGTGCAGTCTTCACTTGTGGCTCACATTTGTCTGTGGTTACTGTACTGTGGGATTTTGTTGAAATTTTCTTTCGAGAGAGGAACAGTGCTTTCGACAATATCTTCTAGGAACTGCATTCGTCAGGAAAGCCAGGAAAGGCAATGCAGCATATTAATGCATTGAGCAGCAAACCACAGGAGAGGAATCAAAGATATAATCCTATCAGGTGATATAGTGAACCATTAACAGATATTGAAGGGGAATGATCTACGAAAAAACCGAGTTTTTAGAATTACGCATAAAGAAAGGCGACATTGGTCATTTTGCCTTAAAGAAGAAATCAAGTGGTTAGAAAGAATCAGACTTAGTTGTTTTGTTTTCAAAAATAAAACATTCTGCTCAAAAATACATAAAATCGAAACTCGACCATCTAGGCCCATTTGTATCATGGAGGTTTATAGCGCCCAGCCACAAGTATTATAAGCTCAGTATTGAGTATGAGCTCAGTATTGAGTACAAAGCCCTATAGCGCCCAGCCATAAGTATGAAGGTATTCATGAAGGTTTATAGCACCCTGCTATGAGTATGAAGGCTAATGAGCTGAGCTTTTAAATGTGAAGCCTTATAGTTATAAGTACAAAAGATTGAACCAAGCTATATTCATAAAGGTTCATAGCGCCCAGCTAGAAGTATAAAGGCTTATGAGTCCAGTTTTTGATAAAAAGGCTTTCAGCACCCAGCAATGAGTATGAAGGCTAATGAGCCTAGCTTTGAGTAGAAAGGCTTATAGCCCCCAGCCATAAGTATGAAGATTAGCTGAGCTGTATTCATAAAGGTTTATAGCACCCAGTGATAAGTATGAAGGCTTGCTGAATGCACCCAGCCAAAGGAATAAATCTTATGAACCCAGCTTCAAGTATAAAGGCTTAGAACGCACAGTTATGAATTTGCAGATATTTTAAAAATTCTGTTTGTTGCAGGATTGCGGTTGTTCGAGGTCAAATGAAACGTCGGATGGCCGTGTTAGGAGACGACCCTTTCTGCTGACGAGGAGAAGAGAGACATCTGTTGAAAAGAGGGAACATTCTCCATGAAAATTGAAAAATGAAAAATGTGACTTATTCGTAATATCTAACAGAAAACAACTACTTCCCCGGCACAAGCCACGCTGGACATTGAACTACATCTGATAGATATTGTGAAAAGACTCTAACTGAAAAGGAAAGAAAAAATCTGAAAGTGAAAATTTGCATTTTCATTCAGATAGCTGACTTTTTTAATTCTTTCTAGTTTTCCTTGAACAAATCATTAAATAAATTAATGAAACCACAACACTCATCGTGTTATAATGACTTCACTGAGAGGTCGAAATAAATTCGTAGAGATTACCTATATTTGGGAATATATTTAAGTTCTTGTGAAATAGTGGGTGTTGAAAGCCCGTCCGTCTAACACATATGGGTACTGTACTTTGCGACATTTCCATATTGTAACATAGTAAATAAAGGGAGATAATTGACTTTCTGAAATTTTGTTTCTGTTTAGTTAGAGAAGAAATACTAATGAGAAATTTATACTGTTTATTGTTTTTCTTTATGCGTTCGACTTTCTGTCAAACATTTTGTATATGCCTCAGACGTTCCCTTTGATACTGAAAATAATTTGTAGCAGTACATTTTAACCACTCTGTATGTATATTATTCAGATCGAATACACTCTCCTTTGTTTTCCATGGATCCCTAATTCATCTTCATTCTTTGATAATTTTCGCTAACAAGATGTGGAATATTCATGAAACCTCCCCCATTCTCAGATGTGAAATTCTGAGTCAGCATTAACGATATAGGTACCCGGAAAAATACCCATCGATCCCCATTTAGTGTGAGCAAATAAAGGACCGAAAAATTATTAAATGAAAAGTTGTACGGGAATACGTGCTTTCTCTTCAGTTCTCGTATTTTAATCGCTGTCAGCTTTACGGTCAAATGAGTACCTGTAAGTGGAAAAGGGGCCTTTGTGGGTTTTTCAGCATGCCTGTCCTGAAACACCTTCAGATTCAGGCCATTGCGGTCATTGACTCCGTAATCATTCGCCTTTTTTACTCCGTTGCACACTTTGCATTTCCTGAGTTCCGAGTTATGTTTTTGTTTGGAGTTAGGTCAACGTTTATTAAATTTGGTTAAACACCAGTTTCCTTTGGGCAGGAATTTAAGTTGTTGACATTTCTCGTAAGTAATTAACGCACCATTAATCAGAACAACTTTACTTTGGGTGTTGAGACTGAAATTTCAACAATATAATATGATCAGGAATTTCTATCTCGACTAGATGGCGCTCTTGATTGTCTTGTCTAGATTGCCAGCGGCGAAGTTGAATGGTGACATCATCGTCTAAAAAAAGAGGTGATTTGTGTGATGTTTACGAGCTCCGCCAGGACCGGCTTGAGTAGAAATCGTTACATTGCCCCCTTATTAGAGATATTTCGTCCCGAAATGTCATCCTTGGGCTGTGTCGATATTTGCATGATTCTCCATATCTGTACTTTCCTGTTTGATGAAAGTAGCACTCCACCGTGTTCAAGTTCGGTTGTGGACGATGATTACGACATACCAAAATCCTGACGCAGGCGCTGGTGGATTGGAATATCTTCTCCAACATGCTCCTTATAAGTCCGTCAAGTCCGCAGGACAATTTTGGGATTGCCAGGTCCACGAGATTCTGCTCTACCATCATGTCCCTTAATTTCGCAAGGCTGTTCCATACGTCTTTATAGGAAGGTATATCATGAGATTGCTTCTTAATTGGTGACTAGATAGAACATGCTTTTCTCCCTCCAACTTCCGGGTTTTGTTGCCGTAGTTCAAGGAGAAGACCGTACTTCTTGGAGAACACCACAGCGATACCTCTAGACATTTGAAGATCACCTTGAAACTTGAACTTTCTGTCCATTCGAGTACAAGGACTTGAATTTCTGGAATCGCATCCTCCGGTGGTCTGAGGGTGCGGACTTGGTCGTGGTTTCCAGCATAAGGGGCCAACTTATTGAAATGGACGACTCTAGGTTTTCCTCTAGGTGGCTTTTAAATTTGGTAGACCCCGTCATTTATCCTCTTCAAGATCTTATAAGGACCTTCCAATGAGTTCCGCAACTTTGGTGATAGGCCACGACGACGTTTGGGGTTGTACAGCCAAACCAGGTCACCAACCTGAAATCCTCTGGCATCGGCCTTGATCTCATAGGTCTCTTTCATTCGGTCACTGGCACTCTCTATGTTCAAACAGACTCTCTCATGGATATCTTCCATTCTCTGCCGAAGTTTTGGGTAAAACAAAAAAGCTTGGCTAGGTTTGAAGTTGGAAAAGCTGATAAAACTTGAAAATACCTTGAAGCCAAGGCAAGTTTACATTCCTGGAATTTGAGCAAGCCAAGCTTTTTTTTTGAAAGCTTGACTTTCAAGCGCCAGCCAAGTTTTAATGTTTCAAGCCAAACTACTTGGCTTGGTGGAACCCTGATCCTTCGTTTATAAGAACTGATTATGTAACGTCAGTTTTGCATTTTACCTATCAAAGAAAAGTCAAGAAAACACATCGCTATCGAACTGTCAGTTATGTGAATTTTCAAGTGACAATCATATGAAAGTCGAACAGTTCTCCAATAATTTATCATGATCCTATTGTTTTTCCCAATAAAATTCAAGTTATGTCGGATAACAGAGTTCAGAAACTCTTATTCTCAGAGTATAGCGATTTTGAAGATATGGTACTGATAGAAAGTCCTTTTGCTCAAACTACCAAAGATGGCACAGGTATCCGGCAGGTACATCTAGGCTTAACCCCATCTAAATTAGTTCTGGCTACAGATGTTTTGCCACCAGTCGAATATGTCAATTTTACATATTCTCCTGGAATAGATCCGGAGATAGAAACCTTCGAACTTATCGCTATCTATCCCGTGGAATGCGTCAATCTCAGTGTATACAGAACGAAGAAGACTCAAGCACTCAAAGCAAGGTTCTGCAATAATAGAGTTCTGTACTTTGAACTTGGGGGATTCGAGAAACGGGCTATGTTCTGGAATCTATGGTGCGAGAGGGTGAGATTTCTTTGTCCTGCTGAAAGTGGTTCTTCGCGCTCCGAAACTTCGGTGGGAACTTCCTCAACAGGCAGCACTCTATACCTTCTAGATAAAAAATTTGTAGCTGTTAACGGTATCAAGCAATTGTGGTGTAGGTTCGGGCCAAATTCAGCTTTTGACACGAATTCCATGACCGAGACGATAAACACGCAAGTAAAAATAAGAAGCAAATGGACAGATAGACATCTGTATCTTGGAAAACATTTCGAAAATGGTGATTATCAGCCCGTCACGACTTCACCTGCTATAGATGATTTCATTAAACCGACTCCTGATAATTCTAGGATTGTTGTGAGAAGAAAATACCCTGAAATTATAACGTATATGGAAGAAAAGGACCTCAGCATTGGGGACTCTGTACAGGTTAGTATTTTTTGTGAAATAAACATTCTAGAAATAGGCGGTAAAATTTATTGGAAAGACCGAAGGTTTTTTCTACGTTTCACAGGTCCTTATTTTATGAAAGCTGAAAGTTTTTTTATATATAACTACTCCTAACACAGTTAAGAACGATCCTCAACTGTGAAATTTGGGTAGTGGTGCCTTTGGCAGAAAACCGGTAGTAAGCACGACTTAACGCCCAAGTTGAATTTCGTAATAAATTATTATTAATAGCTATTTATTATACACTTTCGTAAAGGGTTTTTTTGTACTCACGTGTTTGTTGAACTTGGCTGCGCCTCATTCAACAAACTTCACGCTCATACAAAAAAGACCTACTTTACGAACTTGTATCATAAATAGCTATTGATAATAATTTATTATGAAATTCAACTTGGGCGTTAAGTCGTGCTTTGAAAAAGATAAAAAATGGCCTACTCGGACGGGGTTACGTGACTTTCGCTATCTATCAAAACTTAATTATTTTCAAAATAATCTCTGAAACTAGACTCATTTGTTTGAATTTCAAGAATTAAAAAAAAAGTTGTTTTTATTTCGATTTTACACATGTGTGCTAAATTTGAACGTTCTGTTGTAACTTTTAGTTTTCACCATTTTTTTAATATTCACGAAAATGAAAAAAATGTTACCTCTACAATAGTATATTATGATACCAGTTTTATGAGACACCGTTTGTCATCCGAAAAGAGAGGAAAAACGGACTAGAAATCGAGGTTTAGTCTTTGAACTCCGCATCATGCACAGGGGTAGTTGATGGAATGATGGACACGCTGCTATGTGATTTGGTTATCATACCGGCTTGTCGTGATGCGGCGGAAATCTCAACCGGCCGAATGCAGAAGGCAGTCAACCTTGGTTCACTACTTCTACTCAGGGCACATAATTCTCAGTAACCACTCAACCTACGGTAGTGGGCAGTGACTATCTGGATAAATAACACCAGCGCGCATTCTGGGCTATGGAGACAGGGCCTGACTAGATATATCCGAAAATTTTTATGGAATTTTATGAAATTGCTTTCAGTTACCTTTCTTTGGGAGGCACTGGTTTGATTCTTCAGGCCACAACTTGCCTGCACGCAGGCAGTGTTTCCAGCGCGGTTTTCGCAGGCTTTAGCCAAACTTTTTATCAGTTCAGATTACCGAAGAAAGTCTTGAAAACTTTAAAATTAAATATCTTCCAAAATATTTTTTTATTCTTTATTTCGTTTTATTTTGTCATCTTCTACTTCTCATTTCATTTATTGGTCCAATTTCGAAAACACCCTGTATATCTCGCATTATTTCAAATGTTTCCGGCCACACGGAATGTAGCGATCGTAGCGAACATAGCGTACGGTGTCTGTGTCGCGAGATACATTTGAAATATTACCAGCTATATTCGAAAAGCATCGCAAAACATAGCGAACATATACATAGCGCTCTTGCCTGGACATCATACAATAAATAACTTTTATTTATATAACATAAGGTTTTATTTAGTCTAATTAGACTGGTTTCAGGTCAACCGTTTTGGATATGGTGTGGATGAAGGTTGTCATACAGGGTTGTATTTAACAGTAGAAGACTACGTTCTTCCACGCAGATACAGCCAAATCTTACAGGATTTTTCTACATCACCTAGTATATCAACAGTAATAAACTACGAACAACTAGCCGAATCAGCAGTACTAGCCTGGGAATTTTACAAAGTCACAGACCCCGAAAAGTACAAAATAAAGCATAGGAGGAGATACGGCTTAGCCACCAAACCAATGTTTCTGTATGGATTCGGACAGTGGAATCTATCCAAGGGAATGAAGTACTCTCTGCAGCTGAAAAGGGCGGTTTCGGAGGTCTCTTTGAGTTTCATGCCCAAAGAGCTTCAGCTGCCATCGTTGTCTAAAATACAATTGACAGCGTCTCTATCCCAGCAAGATTTGAGCACGAAGACCATTAAAACTTCCAAACCACCAGTTATTTTTTTTTGGACACCGGGCTACAGGTAAATGTAAACTTCTTTTCTTCCTACCTCTATAGAAAGTATACACTTTCCTCTCTCAAATTAGGGAGGCAACTCATACTTTTCCTCCCCAATATTTCCAATGAGAAAATGAACCCTGAATCTTAATCCCAAATGGATAAGCTATCCAAATATCCAATAATTTATATCTCTAACAGAAAAAAAAAAAATAACTTGCTTAACAAAAAAAAAAAAAAAAAATTACCGATTGCCGCGATCGAACCCAACCCGGTACCTTCAGTTTACTAGTAAGCGTCGCTTACCACTTCGCCATCAGAGTAATTTAGATGGGTATGAATTAATTTTGTATACTTTCCATCATGCAAGTAGAGGTCCGTTTTAGACAAAAGGAGTTGAGATGCGTTTTAAATTTACAAAAAAGGTTTATTAAGTGTGTAGAAGGAAAAATCATATGGATTACATGGGAGTAAATGCATTTTCCTCCCTTGGATGTTTACTAAATTCTGCGGAAGGAAAAGTGGCACTTTCTCCCTTGTTATACAGATAGCTATTCCATTGCGCTTCAAGTGGTTAACACTTTTTTTTTTATTGACTGATCTCATCGAGATATCAAAGTGGAACTGGTCAAGTCCACAATGAATGGGGCATTTTTCAAAATCTTCTATGCAGGGATATTGGCTGTTTCTTGGGAATTTTCGTGGTCAATACAATAATAAATGCCTAATTGTTATGAAACAAATACAACACATAATTCATTTCTGTTTCGAATGATATCATGATATCAACATTTTCTATACCTATCCCTCTTTTTAATTTTCTCATGAAGTTTTTTAGAATCTTTGTCGATCGGAAAAGTTATGACATCATAAAATTTAGGCTATATATCCGACCAAAATTTTTAGGAAATTCTGGTTGTCGGACGCTCCCAAATTCTTGCGGGTGCCCAAAATAACGCCCCGATACCGTAAATTTTTGCAAATGACATATTATTGTTCGAGTGGACATGAACAACAGATAAACAAAGTCTCAACTTTTAGGTAATTCTACCCTGGTATTGGACCCAACGCCTATATATTGTCAATTCTACAATAGATGTTCTCTTCACCTTATTACTTTTTCTCTATGACTTGTGGTTACAACTGGATATGTAAACATTAACTGAATATTATTGATGTTGTTTGAATACATTGGCAATGCAAACTTCAAGATCTTATTACAGTGCGACAAACAACGCTGAAACCGTGAAAATATGTACGACCATGATGCGCATTAATCGTTCGACCGACTATAGTCTAAAATGTATTAATGCAAGCGCTGTAGCTAAAATGTTATTACAACCTGTCAAAAATTCCAATAGACATTATTTTTGGTACACGGGCAGTTCTTGAGAAAAAAATAATGTTTTTTCGAAAATTGCGTTCTACGAGATATAATGAGCTATAATTGATATTTTCAGATTTCCGCGCGAACAACTTGGGATATAAGATTTATTCTCTGTATCTCCCTTTTTTGGTCGAAAATTCATAAACTAACCGCCTATATTGAAGAAAAATCCTTCAGCACAATCATCATATATTGTATAGGGGTGTTGGTAGAAGTGGTTGTATTTAATATTCGAAGGTGAAATAAAAATCTTTGATAAATAAACAATGTAATTTTACCAATTTCGTGAGTTTTCCTATAGAATTAGCTCGACAAGCTGAGTTAGCACAAAGATACAGTAGGTCTAATTTGAGCAAATCAGATATAACCTTCTTTCCCAATTAATACTGGGCCTAAATATCTGTATTTGCTGTTTTTCAGTTCGGGAAATTTATTATCAGAGGTTTTCAGATACACATTTTTAAAGTACAGGGCTTTTCAATAAAATGATCGGTACGCTTTTTCAGAAATCTCCAGTTTGATATTTTTACATCAATTGTGAAATGAAAAAATGAGCAAACTTAAAAACAACGGGTAGGCACAGAAAAAGTTGATTCAGTTAGGCCCAAGATAAATTGGGAATGAATGTTACATCTAATTTGTTCAAATTTGACCTACAGAATCTTCGAGAAAACTCAGCTTGTCTAGCTAATTCGATATAAAAAAAAAACGCAAAAAAGATAAACACCCGCCAGCTATATATACCTACTTTCCATAGGTGTTTGCGTGCAGAACAACTTTATTTCATGAAGTAATCCTCAAAAACTGCTCGTGTGCAAAAAATAATTTCTATTAGATGTCAGTTGAAAACCCCTGGATCCTGTGCTATGTACCGTGATGAGGCACTTAACATCAAACGCCCGCTCAAGAATTGTACTTTCCAATTCAACTGTCAAGCAGCGTATTATTTCAAGAAATTGATAATGAGACTTTTGCGTATCATACAATGACGGCCAAGTCAGGGTGGTAGCTCAACCCCTAAATATTTTATTTCCTTCATCAATAACCCTGCTTTATCCGAAATCCAAAAATTATTGCGTACTAACCAAATAAAGTAATTTGAAAAACTTTTTAAAGACAGGCTAATATTCAAATGCGCTGAAAAATGAGAACTAATTTCTTCAGATGTATAATGTAGGTTATTCTGTGAGTTACAGATCCAAATGCCATTTTTGTATTCGAACTGAACATTTGCTGCTCCATAGGTCCTGCAGGTAACAACTCTTCATAGTCGGAATTTATTTCGAATTCAAAAAAAGTGATTTCATAAAGATTTGTCTTATATTCAACGTAACTCACGTCTCCATTCCTACACTTTACGGTTAATTAAATCTTTTACTGGTAAAGACTATCTGCATGGTAGGCAAATATTTTTCATATTCAACATACCTTCTGCGACAATAAGCTATATTTGAATTTGAAAGCGAATACCATTATCACAAAAAAGCAAGAGACAGACAACGTAGAGAGAACTATGAGTTCAACTCGAGAGAAAACGCATGTCCTCCCCTCATTTACTGCTCATTTATTGCTGCCCTTCCTTTCGCGCCGTGTAATAAAAAATACTCGGGTTGGAAATGCTTTATTATCTTTCTTCGATAAACAAATAGCTATTTCTCTATCGTGAAATAGGAACGGATCAAGATACAGCATTATTCTCTATCTGAATGTTGTTTTCAGTAGTAATAAACCAAGGACATTGATAATTATAGCAGATTTCGAAAGCTTTTTGCTTGGAAACATACCGAAGGCGGAGGTCTGTTTCCTATAAGCAACAAGCTTGAGGAAGTTGTTATATTTATCAATGTTCGAGGGTTATTCGAATAGAAATTTTTTTGCTAACCGATACTTTTTAACATTGCAATAGTCTTTATAAATGCTTTCCATACAAATTTGTTCTTGTAAACAGTACATTTTGATATATTTGATAATAAAATTTCATTAATCTATTCGTCAGTATTACATCCAAATCATGACATCACTGACATGTTGATGTTATTGAATATATATATCCATAGCAACGTGCCTGAGAGTGAAAACAGACCGTATTCTATGATTATTAGTGTTCATATGGTCGAATTGAATTGTCTCAAAATACAAGTTACTCAAGACGAATTAAACAAAATAATAGTCTCTATTTGTCATGGTCGAGTGATATTTAGAAAGACTATTTCATGAACAGCGTGAAATCATTCATATAAGCTTCGAAAAATACATAAATTCTCTCCAGACAGACTCTTTACTCTTTTTTGGTGTTCTTCGTTTTTTTGTTTGTTTACGTAAATATCCGAGTGTTTACCTGAATTACCGTATTTACTTGAATATCCGCTCATATTGCATGTCATGTGACTTCACTCAAGTAATTTCATAGGTGCCGCCATGTGTGAATGAAATAGTCATTATAATTGAATAGAATTATACGGTACAGCAGAAAGAGGCCTGAGAACCTATGATCTTTGTTTAGTATTATTCTGAGGCATTTCCTTCTATCCGATTATTCCATGGTTCAAGTACGATTCAACCAAACTTCGGTAGAAATGAAATTTTTGTTTCAAATTCACGTATTTCATGGTTCATTTGATTTGTTAAAGTTTAGAGTAGTTTCTTCAGCAAATATACATATATAGTAGTTCCACCTGATATGGGGATCCAAGGAAATATTTTATGTCACTAACTGATTTATTTAGGATATTTCGTTGTATACGCAGTTCGTATCAAGCAGAGAAATTCTGAATGACATAATTTGTTTTTTCAAAATTAACAGAAAAGAGTTTGATACAACTCTTTTTGTAATTTCGCTGGAATCTTCATTCATATGATATAATGGATCACAAGTTAGTAGGGGGTTTATGCCAATCCTGGACCTCCCCCCACCACTGACCTTGAGAGTGACCTTGGAGAATAGCCTTCAGAGGTTCACTTGCCCAGTGAATGACCTTGAAAGTTGGTGATCTTGAGAGTTGGAGACCTTGACGATTTGTGACCTTGAGGGTTGGTGACCTTGAGGGTTAGTGACCTTGAGGGTTGGTGACCTTGAGGGATGGTGACCTTGGTGGTTAGTGACCTTGGTGGTTAGTGACCTTGAGGGTTGGTGACCTTGAGAGTTTCGATGACCCTGGGGAATGGTAACCTTGACATGTAACTAAAGGAAGCCATGAATACAAATGTCCTTGAGGGCAAGTGAACTTATCCCCTCTCTTCCACCTCAACCACTAATATAAAAAGAAACACGAGTTTCAGACCTCATGTTCCTTCTGAATAGCCGATAATCGAGCAAAATGTATACTTGCAATTGTGGAAAAAGTTTTACTCGCAGTGATAATCTACATCGCCATCAAGTGCAATCCTGTACAGCGGTGACAGGTGAGCCACCTAGTAAACGGTCTAAATTGAGCCCCATATCGCAAAACGATATGCAGTTCTGTGATTGTTGTAATAAACCAGTTCCAATGGGTCAGATGGTTTCACATCGAAGAACACTCGAACACAGATCCAATTCTTGCATTCAATTGGGTGAAGACGTGCAAATTATCAAAAGTGCTTTCAAATGTAGAATAGTTAGCTATAGGATTGGGAGCGGTAGTAACTATATGGATTACAAAACATTTTTTGATGCATACAAACAGAAAATGATTTCATTATTGCAAGGTGTGTTGAAGATACATAGTGCGGTGAAAGTAAATATGGAACTATTCAGCTCACATATTCTGCAGACCCAGGAATTATCCGAGGTAAAGTGTTTCAATTCTCCGAACCAGATAGTTGACCAGTCCATGGATCTTAATGCTGTTTTGGATGAATTCATCGACACAATAACGGCACAAAGTACAGAATTCGAAGATAGTGACTCAGGTATATAAATTGCCCAAAAATCAATATTCATACCTTGAATGTAAAATCATTTCTATTGCAGGATGGAGCCTGAAGAAAATCATGTTCACAGAAATGAATGTGAACAAGTATAGCCCTCTTGGTGCGTGTTCCTATATAAAGCTGCCAGATTATATCGAGTCGAAAAAAGGTGTGGTGAATGTGCGAAATGAGGATAACTATTGTTTTGCATGGGCTGTGGTATCAGCACTTTACCCGGCGGATCGTAGGGTTTCCGAAGTGTCTTCTTATCCACCCTTTCAATCAGTGCTGAATGTATCAGGTATAGATTTTCCGATGAAATTAAGTGGAATTTCAAAATTCGAAGTTGCCAATGATTGCTCTATAAATGTATATGGGTTGGAAAAAAAATTTGAGGAATCTAAAATGAAATATGAAGTTGTAGGTCCACTACATTATTCACGACAACGACTCACCAGGCATGTTAATCTTTTACTTATCAGTGATGAAACGGGAAAAAATCATTATTGTTGGATTAAGGATTTGTCAAAATTGGTTTCAAGCCAAATTTCTGCCAATGGTCATAAAAAATATTTTTGTGATGGTTGTTTATTATATTTTGCTAACGGAAAATCATTGACCCAGCATCAATTAAATGACTGCAATCATGTGTGTACAACCACACCTTCTGAAAAATTGAAAATCGACAAGTTCGGTAAATACATTCCTGAAAATATATTGAAATTTGTGAATATCGAAAAGCAGATGAAAGTTCCGTTTGTCGTTTATGCAGATTTTGAGTCAATTCTGAAACCAATTGATTCTTGTCAACCGAATCCAGATTGCTCTTACACCAACCGAACTCACATTCATGAACCATACTCGTTTGCATACTACATAAAATGTTCTTTCAATGAAAAATTCGACAAATTTGTTTCGTATCGAGGGGTCGATACTGCAAAAGTATTCGTCTCAAATATTCAAAACGATTTAAAGAATATATATCATAAACATCTAAAAAATGTTGTTCCAATGGGTCAATTATCTGAGACAGAAGAAAAAGAATTTTCTGATGCAAAGACTTGTGGCATATGTGATAATATATTCGAAGATGGTGATGTCAAAGTGAGAGATCATTGTCACCTGACCGGAAAAAAGAGATTTGGTGCAGCTCATTCTAAATGTAATTTGAATTTCAAACTTCCAAATTTTATACCAATTATTTGTCATAATATGAGCGGATATGATTGCCACTTATTCATCAAGGAATTATTCGACAAGGGCGATCGAGTTGATGTCATTCCACAAACCAAAGAAAAATACATTTCATTCACCAAACATCTTTTCACACACAGCTATTTGGGTAAAGATGGAAAATTGAAGAATAATTTCATGAAATTAAGGTTCATTGATAGCTATAAATTTCTTTCGGAGTCACTTCAGAATCTCGGTGCAAATTTAGTAGAAGATCAATTCATAGACACTAAAAAGTTTTTTCCGGATGTCGAAAAGTTTCAGTTGATGAAACAGAAAGGTGTATTTCCATACAGTTTCGTAGATTGTATGGAAAAATTAGATATCACACATCTACCATCGAAAGAAGAATTTTATGATAACTTAAATGACGAACAAATTTCAGATGAATGCTATGATAGGGCACAACGGGTATGGAATTTATTTGAATGTCGAAGTTTGGGAGAATATTCAGATCTGTACTTGAAATCGGATGTTTTACTGTTAACTGATACATTCGAGAATTTTCGGAGGATTTGTTTGAACACTTATAAATTGGATCCTGCCCAATATTATACCGCCCCAGGTTTATCTTGGGACGCTATGTTGAGATACACAAAAGTTGAATTGGAGCTTTTGACTGATATTGACATGATACATTTTTTCAAGAAAGGTATACGTGGTGGAATAAGTCAATGTAGTGACCGAATGCATGTCGCAAACAATGAATATCTACCTAACTACGATGCCAAAAAAAGACGTATCTTACATATCGTATTTGGATGCAACAAATTTGTATGGTCATAGCATGTCTCAACCTTTGCCCATTGGTGGATTCACCTGGTTGACACCCAGTGAAATACAGGATTTGGATGTGATGAGTATTTCTGCTGATTCTCCTTTTGGTTATGTTTTTGAAGTGGACATTCATTATCCAGAAGAATTACATGATTCTCATTCGGATTTACCTTTCCTAGTCGAAAGTATAATTCCACCAGGTTCAAAATCCAATATTTGCAAGTTGATACCGAACTTATCAGATAAAAAAAACTATATCGTTCATTATAGAACTCTTCAACAAGCTATAGAAAACGGATTGATGGTTATGAAAACACATAGGGTTTTGAAATTTCGGCAATCGTCATGGCTTAAGAAATATATCGATTTGAATACAAAAATGCGTAATAAAGCTTTGAATAAATTCGAAAAACAATTTTTCAAGTTAATGAACAATGCCGTGTATGGAAAAACTCTGGAAAATGTGGAAAATAGAAGGGAAATTAAACTGGTTACTCATTGGGAGAATATAAAAAGGTCATTGGGGGCTAATTGTCTGATTTCCAACCCAAATTTCAAAACATGTTCAATATTTACAGAAAATTTTGTCGCTATTCATATGGGAAAAGTAAGAGTGTGTTACGATAAACCACTTTATTTGGGATTTAGTATATTGGATTTATCAAAAACAGTAATGTACGATTTTTACTACAAATGCATAAAAAGTAATTTTGGAAATGACGCTTCACTACTGTACACAGATACAGATTCTTTTATATTGAAAATAGCAAATAAAAACTTTTACGAATTCATGATCGAAAATATAGAAAGATTCGATACCTCCAATTATAACATCGGAAACGATTTTGGCATTCCTGTTACAAAACCCATTCTGGGGAATATGAAAGATGAATTTCCCAATGACCCCATTATCAGTTTTTATGGTACTGGGGCCAAAGCTTACTTTGTTCAGTCCGTTAAAAATGAATTGAAGAAAGCCAAAGGCGTCAAAAAGTCAGTCATTATCAAACAATTGCACGAAAGTGACTATAAAAATATTGTTGAGAAGGGTGGTTCCATACTTAGAAAAATGAATAGTTTCAAAAGTGATACCCACGACATATTTACTGAAATGAAAAATAAAGTCGCTTTGTCACACCATGACGACAAGCGGTTCATTATACCCAATACCACAAAAACATTGCCGTGGGGCCACAACGATATTGAATTTTATCAAACGGACCCCGAACAAAATCTGTTATGGTGTTCAAACATTGTGGAATCTGCGATTCATAATAATTCACAACCTGTCAACAATTTGGATTTGCTCATTTCATTACTGGAAGCAGAATAAGTCGAAGTAAACGAACGCAAATCCTTAATTATCATTCAACAAATTTTATATTATTCATCCGATAGCGTGAAAAGGGAATATTCATCTACAATTGGCTATGAAACTGTTTTCACGAATATTTGAACCAATAATTTGATACGTTTCATATCATATATTTGAATTCCTTTTTTTATGCCAACCTATATTTTGACATAGAAGGTACTGAAAAACGGTTCCACTTATATGTTGGAGAATAATCCAGAAATATCTCATATCGAAAGAAAAAAAAAACACAATTTTCGAAGCATGAATATTCGATATTGAAATTACATTTCCGAATTGTTTCTACTCATATATGTTAATTTCATAGTGTAGCATAAAAATATTCAAAATATATTGTATAGCATCCACATATTGAATGAATAGATATTTTCAATTTTAACGTGTATGTATAGACTGAATAGACATTATAAATAACATTCTTTCGTCTCGTAGTCAACGTTTTGAAAAAACTGTACCGATGTACATTCCTTAGGTCCTTATCGACCATACTGTGTTTGAGTGGTCTAGTCTTGAAGAATGCGAGTTTATGCCGCATTCCTTATTTTGTCTAGCAGCAGGTAGCGAGGCGTGGGTACCTGTACCGCATTCCTTTGCTTTGAACGATCAGGGTGTATGAAGGTGACCCAAAAGAATTTGGCCTTGTAGTGGTCTCTTTTCAATATCTCTACCTGTGCGCAGGCTCTGTACAATTTCGGAGTAGGGGATGTGCGAGGTTACTCAAACTAGAGGGTGGCATGATGCATCATTGTACCCTGTTCTTCCCACTGGTAAAGTTGTGAGTCGTGCTTTTATTGATATTGTGAAAGAGTGGTGTGATTGGATAACCGAAATGAAAGGTAATAAAAGTCCCAATTCTCAGGATAGTGGAAAGTCGGTTGTTAGTATGCTGGCAACGTTAGCATATCTTAGTACAATTAATATTGACAAAAATAAAGACGCGGTTAACGAAAAGACTAGAGACGCGGTTGATGATAAAAATAAAGATTCGGTTGCTGGTTGTTCGACTCAAAAAATAAATATATTAAGTGATGTTAGGATACAGAAACCCGAACAAACAGCAACCGACCAATCGAAATATTTGGATTTTGAACAAATTCACAGCACAGACATACCGAGTTTCCATTATTCCAGCTTATCGGTGGCAGATATGCAAGAATTCGGAGATGTAGAAATGGAAAAATATTTCGCGGACATCAAGGGCTTCACCCCACCTCTGTTACCATATGCCCCCTTATGTGAAGACATAAGCAACGATGAAGCGGGTCCTTCATCGTTGAATAAGTCTTCCAAAAGGAAAGAATTGACACCGGTAAACTCCCCCAAAAAACAAAGGATGTCTACCACAAAAAGTGACGAAGTTGAGTCTAACGAATTTCCGTTGCTGAGAGGACTACTCACAAGACCTCTGGCATCGAAACAATCCGTCGATAGTCCGATTCCAACGGTAGTTCTATCTTCCGAAGATAGTTCACCGTCACCGGTAATTTTGGGAAGAGAGGTAGTGCAATCATCGGCCCCGGCTAACTCTCCCAAAAAACAGGAATCGGCCTCAAAAAATGACGGAGCCGGTTCCAACGAATTTTCGGTGTCCAGTGGGTCACCTGCAAGTCCCATCTCAGCAAAGCAATCCGTTGGTTTCACTTCTCCGAATCGATCGGTAGATCATTCTGAAGTGTTTTCTGGTAGAAGTTCATCGGTATCACCAATTTTGGGAAGTGGTAGAAGTGATGGCAGTGTTTGGTCACAAAATGCGAAAGAACAACATAAGAAAATTGTAGATGTTTTTTCGGATTTTGTTAACAAAAAAGCCCGAGCATATCTAGAACATCGAGAAGCTGCTGCAAAGGTCTCTGACGTTCAGAAATCGTTGCTGGCGTACGATACGGAGCTCGAAGAAATAAAAAATCGAAAGGAGGAGTTGAAACGACAATTGGAAGAGCTCGACGGACGCCAGCAACGAATTATGGGTGACAGTAATCAGCTTAGGCAAAGTTTGCCAACGCTGAAGGCCAAAGCAATTAAGTCGCAGCTCTCGCTCAATCGAGAGAGCAGACGACTTAAATTGCTGCAGGAGAAGGTTAAAGTTTTTATGGAGAAATGAATATGTGCGTGTGTGTATAGGTGTGTTTGCGTGTGAATATGATCCTTTTTTCCGATCCCAATTCCCTCGATTATTGTATTATATATAATTAAGATATTTGATACGAAATTATTTAATAATATTTGAATGTATATTTTTCATAGGATAGATTAAATTTTAAGTACATGTTAGTTGAGTGTGTTCGTATTTGTATTAGAGTGTAAATAAAGGTTTGTGTTTTTTAAAGTAGAAGGGGGGAGGGGGTATATATTCATATCGTATTTGTATACATAATTGGTTTTTAATTATTGTAATTATTAAAATGAATATTATCATTAAATAATATTTGAATGTGTATATTTAATAAGATAGATTAAGTTTAAGTACATGTTAGTATGTTAGTATGTTCGTATTTGTAATAAATCATAAATAAAAAAATAAAATGTTGTTTTGGAGGGGGGAGGAGTTGTTGGGGGGGGAAAGACCCTCGTTCCGAGCAATTCGAGAAAAAAAAAAACTGGATACGTGGGTGAACTCGGATGGCCTCACACTAGGGCAGGGGTGGGGTAGGGGCTAATTAGGGGGGGGGGTGTGGGGGGGGGGAGGGGAAATCAACTGTGCACAAGTCAGGTAACTGGTTTAGGTATGCGACCAAAACGGAACTTTTAGGAAAGTGACAGAGAAAAGTTATGCGCAGTGGGTGGCATTAACCATGCTACCATACATGTCTATGATTCTCTGTCATATATGCACTGAAAATGTTCTCCAGACTAGAAAACTGGATGCGCATAGGTTTTTTATTGAATATATAGGTGCGCAGTTGGATTCACTACTTCCGTTATGTATTATATTACATGGCTGCTGATAAAAATATCACAATTTTCAAAGAAATATTCCCTCTCCAACCAACTAAAATACTCAAGAAAGATATGAAGTGTATATGAGAGCATTTTTAACAACAGGGGAGTGTTCGAAAAATGAATTTTCATTACTACGCATTTCTGTAAGCTCCCGTTTGCGCATTAAACCAAAATGGAGCTATTTCAAAATGTGGGGTAAAAATGTATGCGCAGTTGAAGGTTTTGGTTATATTTTGATACAATTCATATACATCACAACGAGTTTTGGTTAAATACCAACTATAGCTAGAAATAATGGATGCGCACTAGTTTTTCATTAAACATTTTGATGCACAGATGGGTATGCCACTTTCATTTTAATATATTACATACACTTTTTTATTAGAAAATATATATCTCACTGTTTGAAAGTATATTTTGAAGCTGAAATACACCCAGGAAAGCGAATATGTTTTATATGTGTGTCTGAAAATATGTTGCAATAGATATAAGAAATTTCAGAGTATTTAAAAAAATCTCACATGTTTAGTTAGTGACATCAGACATTTCCAAACACAGTTTCTTTGAAATGTACACGCTAGTAGTATTTATACCACTTGAATAATTTTTTTGAGCTATTATTCACTATAGAGCTATCGATCATCAAATGAATGAAACATATTTTCAATTAAAATATATATTTCAGTCTTCTTTTCCCTATTATTATGCTATATGTTATACAAATCTAATATAAACACCCCGACTCAAAGTCTAAAAGTCCATTCGCATGCCTCTTCCATTCGGATAACCTCTTCTCCGCCATCTTCTTCAGACAATTGCGCCGGACACCACCAATGGCTTTGATCTGGTAAATTTTCCCAGTCCAATTCAATTGTTGAACAATCGCTGATGTCATCCGGCGGTTCGTATTCCTGAACAGAAACACGAGCAACACTTCCACACCGATGCACATCACTGGAACTGTCTGCAGGGCCATATTCCAGTATTCGGAAATTTGCAATCGCTCTGTAAAATTATATTTTTTTAAAACTTGTATTGCAAAACAGGCAATTGTCAATTAGGCGCACTTGACAAACAGTCATTCCACAAGCCACACAGTCGTAATCGGGAATATTATTGAAGTCCGTTTTATAATGCAGATCTACATTGTTATAATGTCCACTATCGACTAATTCACTGTACAGCATGAAGCACTTGTGGCATAGAACCTTACGATCCTCGGTGGTTGTTACTACCATCCAGCATGAAATTATCGAACAATACATATTTCTACCGACATCCCTCACACTGTTTATATTTTTGAACACGCACCTATATTCACCATCTACATTAGGGCCATCTTCGTACATCCCTTCATCCTCGCTAGAACCATCATCATCGTTAGCGGCAACTGCAATAGCTCCTTCTGCCGCAACATCTGCTTCTTCAACAACTTCCACTGCTGCAACTTCTTCAGCTATATCGTCCACTGCTGCAACTTCTTCAGCTATGTCATCGTCCACTTCTGCATCTTCTTCGACATGATTTATATCGATAGCCACTAGGTCTCGTAACACACTCATTCTATCATTTTGTTGAGCTGCCATTTCAATACGAACTACTCTGATATTTCAATGAAACTGATGCAGAGGTGGTATTCGTCCTCTCCTTATATGGTTTTTCCAATACTGTGAGGGGATGAAGGTCATTTCAAATTCGAAGGTCACCCGTTGCTCGAAGGTCGTTTGAGATGCGAAGGTCGTTTGGTGTTCGAAGGTCACTACATATTCGAAGGTCACTACATATTCGAAGGTCACTCCATATTCGAAGGTCACTACATATTCGAAGGTCACTACATATTCGAAGGTCACTCCATATTCGAAGGTCATTCAGTGCTCGAATGTCATTTGAAAGTCACTCAACATGAAGGTCACTGGACTTCAAGGCCTTCGGAGGATACCTAGGTGGAGGGTATATCGGATTGTATATAATGAGGGTCGCTGAATGAGGTGGATCATTCTATGCGATTCTTTATAGCACACAAGTTTCATCATTTCTAGATATGTCGACATCAAGAAAGTGGGATTCTAAGCCAAAAATTGCAGTGTATCCATTAGTGATTGATAAAAATTTGTCATGTCATAACTGTGACATTGCATGGCCACCGAGTTTTATCAATACCTGCACTGGATTGTGTCAAGAGTGTGAAAGAATAAACCCTCCGAAGACTCCAAAAAAAGGAACAAAACGGTTCGGTTTATGGACGGAATGCCGAAAGTGTGGTGAAAGAATGGACACCACAAACTTTGGTATTATTAGAGAAGACTGTAGGGATTGCAGAGCAGAGGAGACCTTGGATTTCCAGCGATGTACGAATTGTGACAGCTACCAAACAGACTGTTGGAAAAACCTATGCGAACAGTGTCGAATGGGGTTGACATTATGTGAATGTGTCGGGTTTTTTTTTCAAAGACAGAATAGACCATCTGCTCAAATGCTGGTGTTTGAACGAAGATCAGAGAGCCGAGCGGGAAGAGTTGAGGAAAACCCATGTGGTTCCAATAAGGAGATACATTTATGAAGTGATTGAACATCAATAAACACTTTGTATGACTAACGAAAAATAAAAAATTGCACCAAGTATTGTTCATTTTTTATTCATTTATAGTAATGAGAAAAACATTATATCAACGATTTCACTATAAATATATAACTCATAAAATTCACATATCGAATTAATATCAGTTTATGGCTACTTGATGAAAAAATACAGATATTCAATTATACGATCGAACTTTCATCAATCCATGAGTTTTTGTCGTTGGGAAACCCAAGCCATTTCACCATTACTTTCCCATGATTCCTCCTCAAAAATTTTTCCACCAAGTAAATGTCGGGCTGCTTCGTTTTACTCAACTCCATTTCATAAAAACAGCCCTTTATTGGTTTCTTATCCATGTCTTCAAGCTCATAGGTTACAGGCATTGTACTATTTACCTTAACAATTTTAAAAAGTTCAGTTGTGAAATTTGCTGTATAACCTTTATCGAATATGCTCTTGTACTTGCTTATTCGAACTACGTCTCCTATTTTGAATTTACTTCTTTTATATTTCGCATGTATTTTGGCGTGTTTATACAAATTCAGTTTCGTGGATGATGTCACTTCAACGGGCTTCATTCCAATGCTGCTATGAATTTTATTGTTGTACTGATCCGTTATGTGCGGAAGAATTTTCAACCACTTGTGATGCCCTTGAACTGAAAACTCTTTATACAACCAACTTTTCAATGTCCTAATAACTCGTTCCGCAATTGCCGCTTTTTTAGTACTGAATGTCGAATAATGATTGATCAGATGTTTCGCCATCAACGAGGAAAATTTTGTATTATAAAATTCAGTGCCTTGGTCGGATTGCAAGTTCTTCGGTGTGTACTTTGCGTCTTTCAACACACTCTCCATTGCTGCGGTAACGGATTTTCCCGTTTTATTTTTCAGCGGTCTTGACCATACAAACTTTGAATAACAGTTTATTACGATGAGGATATATCTATAACCTTTATTTTCTTTTGCATACGGCTGCATCTCCATCAGATCCATCTGCCATAAATCTGAAAACCCTTTGATTATGGTCTTCCTTCGTGGAAAATTTCGTCGAGCTGGCTTATGCAGTTCCTCAACAACTTGCCTTTTAGCGGTACTCATTTCAACTCTCTATTACAGAAGTCGGTTCCCAGGAAGGCGGTAAAGCTAATTGCCCAGTCCTCCAGTGTTTAGGTGGAGCCTTGGTTGTTGACTGCTCTACTTTAACGATTCGCTTTTCTAAAGTATGGATTAATTGCTCCAGTTTGGAAATTTGCTCGATTGAGCTATCCGACTTCTTGCCGATGACAAATCTGAGTTCAGTAATTTTGGAATCAAAATATGCTCTCGCTTCACGAATTACTGATGATACTGATTCTTGCACAGCGGACAGGGTCAACTCCTTAGTCTCTTTTATGCGGTCATCAACATAGCCCTTAGTGGTAGCATCTTTCGTGTCGGAGGGTTCACCAATATTCCACAGACGTTTATTCTGAATATTATAATTTCCATCTGCTGTGAGGATGAATCCAACTCCTGATCTTCCAACAATCACCTTCACACCACCCCGTCTACGACCAAATTTGTCGATTGTGTTATTCATCGTTGGAATATCTTCAGAAGAATGAACATAATTCACACACTCAGGAAATAATATACATACACATTCAGTAGATTATACCCTCTTCGCGCAATTCTTCTATTATTGATAATATTTCATTATCATGCCCTGTATGTCCAGCCATTTTTGAACTCCAAAGGAGTCGAAGCCTGTCGATTAATTCATCCAAGCTATTCCAATAAATGTAACTTATGGGTTTGTTTCCACCAAATAGTTTTCGGGATGGTATTTTCATTATTCCAGCACCTCCTATAGAAAGGTTTTCCAATGTGTTGTCTACAGATAATAATGGCTTGATTATTTTTTGATATTTCTTCCATTTATTAGGCAATAAACCCTGTGCTTGGTCGTGATTTTTATACGCTGCTTTTGTTAATCTGAGTATGTCACCATATATATTCAGTTCAGTAGCAGACATATTTCCCGGAGGTACTTTCATGAATATCAACTTGTATAAGTTGGATGTGCCTTGGTAAGTACCAATGGTCCTACCATCTTTACTGAATACAATTCTTCCTTCAATAAAGTCTACATTGGAATCGCCCATTTTTAGCTTATTCGTAATGGGGTCTAACCGGACACCGAATATCGTATCATATGAAGAATTTCCAGATAACAACTTTTGAATATGGCTGGAGACTTCCCCATTACTGTCCGCTACCTTTGGTGATTCGGGGTCTGTGGTTACCATTGAGGATGATGGTGTATGCATTATCGATGTTTCTTCAGCATTAAATTTCACGTCTTTGTCATCACTTTCCATAAAATTCAATTTTGGGAGCGGGGTACTACTCTCTATGGATTTGGTAAATTTTTTTGAGTGGCTCACCACCGGTAAAGGATTTATTTTGGACGTATTAGATGATATAGTTTTCAGTGGTTCGATTATTGGTTCATATATTTTTGAAATCGCCACTTGGTCGCTTATGCGGTTATTTTTAATGTAATTAAATTTTTTTCGAACTGCCTCTGTTGCCTCAATTAATTTCCGTTTCAAATCTATTTCATCGCTTTTTTGTTCGTCCATAGTATTGACGTTTTGAATGCTAACGTATCACTGACCTGTTCAACTTCAGATTGAGCCAAATATCTAAAAAAACATCAGAGATATATGAAATTGTCAAACCCTTTACGGTAACGACCTTCTTGTAGTTCTCTATCTTTGTCGATAACTAGAAATCCATATTTGTCATTCCAACATTTTGCACACATATCTTGAAACTGCTTAAACGTCATATCTGGCGATACATGATCAGAAAAAATGTGGTTGAGATTCATGTCATCCTGTTTGAATGTTACAATGAAATTTGAATTATCTCTGATCAATTGCTTCGGAACACGGGAATATGTTTGGGCTAGATAAAAACAGTCAACATTTTTATGGCGCCCCATACTAAAATATGCTCTAATAACATCTTGCTTTTCACACATAACATCATCAAAGATGAATACCGAATCAGGTTTAGCCTCTGATGGTTCTACTATTCCAGACCTGACATTTCCAAAAGTATAAAATCCCAATCCTTCAATCGGCTTCAACACTCCTCGTAAATACTCATATTTGGGTTGATATAGAGATTTTGAATAAACATACACATTCGCGAATCGCAATCCCAGTGGGTGAGTTAGTAAAGAAATCATCACATTTGTCTTCCCACAATTCGAAGGTCCAATAATGAGACCCCTAATTGATAATGGGAGGAGAGATCCATGGCGTCGTTCACTGTGCCTCCCCAGTCCATCATTTACTTTTTCGTCAAAATTATCGATTTTAAACTCTTGTTTCTGTTTCACAATGCGCATTGTACGACAGCTAGAGACTATATAAGTGCAGTGCTTCGCTGGATCTTTTATTTAAATGACAAAACTCAATCAGAACGGTTGTAAACGTAAACAAGTGGGCGGTAGAGGTTTGGTTAATTCTCTAATCAATAAACTACCCATTGAGTTGCATCTACCTGGTGGTTATCAGTACTGTGGTCCTGGAACAAGATTACATAAGAGGTTGGCAAGAGGAGATCCCGGCATAAATAAACTAGATTTCGCATGCAAGGAGCACGATATTGCTTATTCACTGAATTCGGATCTCAACAGTAGGCACAAGGCAGACCAGAAGCTTGAAGAAGCTGCTTGGAGCAGATTCAAAGACAAAAACGCTTCTCTTGAAGAGAAAGGTTCTGCTTGGTTGGTTACAAATATAATGAAGGGAAAGCGTCGATTTGGTATGGGATGCGAGTCAACTAAACCGTGTAAACAGGGAAATATTCGAGCTATGAGAAAAATTAAGAAGAAAAAAGCAAAAAATATTAGAAAGGTAGTAGCCTTCGGTTCTGGCATTGTAAGAAAGGTGCGAAATGTTTTACGTGAAGCAGGAGGAGGTAAAATTGTTGCAAATAATTTGAGAAAAGCCACCCAAATCGCGCTGAAAGCAGCCCGTAAATACACAAAAGAGGCAGGAGGAAAAAATAAAATTCGTACACCTCGGGTGATACCAATTCCCAAAGTTGGTGGACTTCTACCACTCATACCAATATTTGCTGGGTTATCAGCACTTGGCACTCTTACTGGAGCAGCAGCAGGTATAACTAAAGCAGTACAAGCAGCAAGAGCTAGTACAGACCAGTTGAATGAGTCAAACCGCCACAATAAGTACATGGAAGCTATTGCTCTCGGTAAAAGTGGCAAAGGAATGTATTTGAAACCGTACCGCAAAGGTCTAGGATTATATTTAAAGCATCAGAATTCAAAAAACCTATGAGTATGCCACCCCGGAGAGCTCTTTCTGACATTGACATCAAATTAATCGCTAAGAAAATGAAAATTACAAATTTTCGCGGTGTATTTATGCGTGACGATCTTCCACTTTCAGGACCGCATCGATGTGAATCCGCAGTAGTTAATTTAGATAGCCGATACGGCCCAGGAACACACTGGGTGGCATATAAAAAAAATGGAGGATCAGTGCAATACTATGACAGCTTTGGTGATTTACCTCCCCCCAAAGAACTAATTCGTTATTTTCACAGTGGACCAAAACCAGCTAGTGAAATTTGCTATAACTATGAGCGACACCAGCGGTTCAATACAGTGTGGTGTGGTCATTTGTGTCTGCAGTTTCTATACGGTAAGCCACTATGGACAAAACCCCTATCCAGGATAGAGAAAGCATAAAGAGGATGGCGCATTCATTAAATGCATATTCTAGACTACGTAGTTTGAATAAAATGAGTAAACAACAACTTTCTGATATGCCCAAAGAAGTGTTGATTGGATGTGCTGCTGGGGAAATTGCGGCAGTGTGGGATAAACTACCACCACACCTTCAAAATGATATTGATGTCTTGAAGTATCAGTACTGCCAGGAGCATTATAATGATGTTGATACTTGCAGTTCATCTGATGTGAATGATGGACCAATACCCCGAAAAATATTTTGTTGCTACTGTAATGTGAAGGATGTAAATGTAGTAGCAAAAAATGATGTTGACACCTATTTAACATCACCACCAAAAAAGAGACGGATACTGTATCATTTCTGTTTCCAGCAATAAAATGTCCTGGAATACTAACAATTGAACAGTCATGTCACGAACGTTCTCGCTATCAGGAGACTCAAGCGAGTTGAGCGCTAACTTTTACCCACCAGTCGAATTGGATACGAGTAGCAGTTATGGTTTGGGTTTACATGGTTTCTATTCCTACAATTCAATTTTCAATGTTACTGTGAAGAATAATGTGATCAGCTATTCAAAACGAATCAATTCTCCACCCATAACCATTAAAATTCCACCTGGCGCTTATGAAATTGATGAAATCAATAAAGTTATATAGCGATCCATTAGATCTAAAGAGAAACTGGCTGAAAATGTCACCGAAAAGAATATGGATGATGTGTTTCTCCTACATCCAAACAACAATACTCTGAAATGTGAAATGCGATCGAAATATTACATCAACCTCTTACATGAAAACTCTATCGCTGGTCTTTTAGGATTCGAGCCTAAGGTCTTTGGTATCGGTGAAACACATGAATCAACATTACCTGTGAATATCAATAATGTGAGAATAATCCGTGTGGATTGTAACGTCACTTCTGGAGCGTATTTGAATGGTGAGGAATGTCACAGCATTTTCGAATTCGATATTGATGTCGAGCCAGGATACAAACTCACAAAGGAACCACGAAATATAATTTATATGCCAATCAAGCCCGAAGGCCGTCAGTATCTCGACAACATTACTCTGCGCATTTTGGACGATCGTGGGCATCTGATCGAGTTCAATGGTGAAAGAATAATTATAAAATTAGAGTTGAAAAAATTGTAATATTGACCTCTGCCAAGAAAATACAATGGGGTTTTGTTATAATGTCCGGCGATTGAAACCGAAACGGTGTATGTACAATGGGGTTGAGGATCATGCTGATATAAAGAAGAGAAAAATCATAAGCCGATTCATTTCACGTGAGCCCGTTAAACAATCAAGATATACCATCAGCTCTAGTAATCTAAACTTTCTGAAATCAATTGGCTTGAAGATCAGGAATACCAAGAAGAAATAAAATATGGCCGCTTTCACTACAAGCGATATGTTAGAAGTTTTTGAAGAGCCAATTTTCGATCATTCCCTGATTAGTTTGCATGAGCATACATATAAGCCGTATGGATCACCATATTATAAGAATTCGGACGAAATCAGAATTCCCATCAATTTTCAAGATCTAATTCTCGATATAGCAGATAGCTACATTTATATCGAGGGAAAATTCACACCTTCAGAGCCCAACAAACGATGTTATCTTTCCAATAATGCTCTGGCTTTCTTGTTTGATGAAATCCGCTACGAAATAGGTGGTGAACAAGTTGCAGTTGTACGAAAGCCAGGCATAACAACCACATTGAAAACTATGGTATCATTCGGAAAAACACATGAGAATAGTTTACTACCAATAGGTTGGGGTCTCAATCAGAATAAACAAGATATACTGGATCCTGCAAGTAATTTTTTCAGCGGCAAACTGCCCCTAAAATACATTATGGGATTCGCTGAAGATTACACCAAGGGTATTTTGAATGTTGAGCAGGAACTCATTCTGATTATAGCTCGATCCTTCAAAAATTCATTCATAGGCGAGGTCGATGCTGAACTAGAAATCACAAAAATAGAATGGAGAATCAGACATATTGTACCAGAAGATCGCCAGAAATTGAAGCTCTTGAACCGAATTAATAAAAATAGTAGTGCCAAAGTCAAAATGGCCTACCGTATGTGGGATCTTTATGAGTTACCATCACTTCGTGATACAGCTTCAGACATATGGGCTGTGAAAACTACCAATAGCCTCGAAAGGCCTCGATTCATCATTATCGGGTTCCAAGACACAGATCATTCCGAAAATATTTCAAAAGATGCGACGAAGTTTATTAATGCAAATATAAATAATATCCGTTTATATTTGAATTCTGAAGTATTTCCATACGAACGTTGGAATCTGGATTTCGATAAAAAATTGGACTCTTCAGCCTACTATGCTTACGAAAATTTCCAACGCAGTTACTACAACAAGCCTATGAGTGAACCAATGATGGATATTGGAAGCTTCCGGAATAATCCTCTTTTCGTCATCGATTGCTCCCATCAACCTGATGCCATGAAGTCATCCACCGTCGACATCAAAATTGAGTTCGAAACCCGAAAGACAAAATTTCCCGCCAACACGAAAGTATATGCACTTATACTACACGATGCCTATTTGAGCTATAGTGCACTCAATGGTTCAATTCAGATTGGATTATCATAATATTTTATTGATATGTATCTTATTTTTCATATTTTGAATGTATCATAATATAGTAGTAAATAAAAAAAAATACTTTCAATGTTGTTTTTATTTATAAAATGAATATTAATATATGCATACTAAAAATAATTTTCTATGTAGACTGCAAAACTTCACCACTTTCACACACATTCCCTTCTTCTCCATCTGAGCTATACTCGTCTTTTCTCAGTTGATATTTTTCTGTTATATCTCCTGGTAAATATGCAATCAGGTCTGATAAAAATCTTCTCATTTCCGCTTCAATCATCTGCTTGCAATACTCATCCAAACTAATGAGTCCATAGGAATATTTGTTACACAACTTTACACCAAAGTCATATTTATTGCTGAGCTCCAAAACTCGTCGGACCTCCTCAACATCAAAACAAATGTTCATATCATAATTTGCCGAATGTAGTGCATCCCAACTCAAATCATTCAATTCACAACGCAATCTTTCAATTGCAGAATCTATATCTACAGCCTCTGTCCACAACTCGCTGGAATATTGCATCCACATCTTTGTATGGAAGTTCTGAAAAATAAATAGTGACTATCAGTTTCAAATCATTATCACAAGCTATACCATACTCACCTTACGTTTTGAGTAGGTGGATTAACAATATTTTATATTCTACCATGAATTTACATATTATAATTATACTTTTACTCTATCACATCGAACTTTACTAACGATCGGGTTTTCGCACCAGAAAATTCCTGAGAACTCTGCCCTATATATGTTATTACCACTTTGGACTTTGATGAATTTATCATTTGAATAATCTCATCTGTTAATTGCTCGGTGACTCGTTTCGGAAGCCATGATTTGAATTTGACATTATCTTCCAACAGAATTACCTGAATAGATTTACCATATCTTGTAGAATACATTGCCATTTTTTCAACTTTATAAGCTTTACCGATCGTTAGTGATGTTATAGGTCTTTGTTCTAGAGTTTCTATGTGTTGAATAGCAGAATTTATTTTTTCAAAATCAAATTTTAGGGTATCCATTTTCGAATATGTAGAAATTATGGTAGAAAACTATAAAATATTTTCACCTGAATTGCGATGTGTTCCTTTTGGTGCACTATAGTTCGATGCCAACTCGGAAAAACTGATTATGAAGGCTCACTCTGGTACTATGGGCGGTGCAAACTGAATTCGTAAGTATCTACTCTCTAGCTTTTATAGCAATCGTTGAAGGAAAGGGGTATATTTGAGGTTGAAATGAATGAAGATAGAAAAATATTCAAGGTCACTTCAACCGAATATGTCAATGCTAAATTCATTTCAATACACCCTCTTACTCAATAGTCTTCAAAGATATCGGTCTACAGTGAAGGTCAACCAATTGAACAGTCATCCACTCTCAAGCTCAATTGATATCAAGGTTACACACTTTCAAGGTGGCCCATACTCAAATTCACCCTTCAAAATCCATGGTCACCAACTTTCAAGGTCATCAACCCCCAATGTCGACTACCCTCAAGGTCACCAACCACTAACCAGATCATCCTCTGAAGGTCATTCCCCAAGGTCACTCTCAAGGTCAGTGGTGGGGGGAGGTCCAGGATTGGCATAAACCCCCTACTCAAGTTGAAGGTGCCGCAGAGAAGGTAATTTTGAAGGTATTTCCGAATAAATCTGAAACAACGATTTCCATATTTACACAAGTAGGTACCTATATGAGCCTCTCATATTCACACTTGTGGAAACATTTTTTGCAACTAAATTAGTAATGATATTTGGGTTGATGTTACTACTAATTTGTAATCTCAAATCCGTACCTGCCCTTTTATAATTTCATGTTATTGAAGGTTATTATTAACAAGGATCCATTCGGTTTTAGGTACAGACCAAGGACGACGAAAGAAATATACGAGGAGCGTTCGAAACATTTGAAGAAAATCACTGAGTATCACGAATCATTTAAAAAACGAAAAAGGAAAAAATGCGGTAAAAAATTCTTCAGGAAGTTTTATCATAGTCAGAGCAGAGACCAGAAAGAAGACACAGATGAAGATTCCAACGATGAACCTTTCTGTAAAAAAAGCAGAAAGAAAAAACACAGTTTTATCTATAATATGTTCAGCAGTAAGATGGGTGAAATCACAGATCTGGAACGTAACAGGCAGCCACAAGAAACTCCCTATCAATGTCTCAAGCGGATTTTGACGGTAGACAAAAGCTTGACGGCATGGGACTTTGACTCTACTAATCTGGCCGAGCAACTCACCATGATAGACAGAGACTTGTTTTTGAAAATACAACCTTCAGAGCTAGATGTTCTGGTGTGGCAAGAATCACCATTAAACGCGCCGAATATTACGGCCATTTTAGAGTTCGCTCAAAGAATCAGCTGCCTTTTGGCATCAGAAGTGCTGAAAACTAATTCAGAAAAGTCCAGAGCTAGGCTTGTTGCAAGGTGGATAAACGTAGCTAATAAATGTCATTCGATATCCAATTTTCATTCTTGCAGAACGGTGCTGTGTGGTCTTCAGAGTCCAGCAATATATAGATTGAGAAAAACTTGGGCCTATATTAGAAAAAAACATGCCAGTAAATACCAAAATTTTGAATCCTTGTGCAGGTTTTATAGAGACCCTAGACTGGCCACTTACCAGAAGACATTTTTTATACTATCGCAGAGCTCTCCATTTCTACCATGCATGGGTGATCTCTTGAGTAGAATGGTAGGTAAGGTTCCTGAATACATCACTTCTTCTCTAGGGCAGAATTTAGCGAGAATTCCTAGTGTAGAAACGACGAAATCCTACAGATCAAAATCAACGGAGTTAGTGGAAGATATGATCAAATGCCCGACGATATTCAACAAGCTACTGAAAGTTTTTGCTCTGAGTGACTCCAAACCGAGTGCACCCAAAACAAAAAGGAGTCGTAAAAAAGTTCCGCAACATAGAACGGTCTTAAAGTTCAAAGGTTTGTACGAGTACTATAAACCGTTCGACGATTATGAAGACTGTAGGCTGAAGAATTTGGAGGCAACAAAGTCATTTTTAGAAAAAAGTCAGCTAGGCGCCATCAATTACAATTTTGGCATTAACGAATTGGCCAAGAGTTATCTTCTGAAAGCGAGATATCGGGAGGATAGGGAGAACTTTTATAATTCTTTTAGTATAGAGTCACCCCGTAATTGTTACGAATCAAACCAGTAATAAAGTGTATGAAATGAAAATAATCGCTTTTTGGGGTTCATGCTTACTGTAGATGAAGAGTAGAGGTATTTTAAATAGGATACATAAAGAACTGAGCTTTGCCTAAGTTAATATTTTCGTTATAATGGTAATAATTTTAATGATAATATAAAAAACTTCGTATTCAAGCAAATGAACATGTTTTGAAATGAGCACGATGGTTTTATTCATCAAACAGAAATATTTGTTTTTCTAAAACAAACATATTTCAGTTAACACAACAATTTATTCGATTATCTAAACAATGGTCGAGTTATCCTTGATCAGTTCATTTTTCAAAGCATGTCGGTTAACAAAAAACTAATCCACTAGTGAGTTATGGATTATAACACACTAGTGTGTTATTTGATAGTTTACTTGTCTAAAATGACATTAATAATGACAGTCATAACTGTCATGTGTTGAATACTAGTTATTTAAGTAACAAGGAATGTAAAGACGTGTTAACATACGAGGTGAGCGAGTACGAGCCGAGGCAAAGCCGAGGCTTGTCGCTTGCCGTGGATGTTAACAGTCGATGCATTCCTTGTTACTTATTGAGTTTTTCCCGCTGCTTGTTGACATTTCTCAAAATTTGCCTGGATTGAAGTCTGTTTTCTTACCCTTCCTTTGATTATTCGTTCCGCTATTTCATTCTAAGTTACTTGTACGCGTAACTGAGTTACCGAATGAACAGACAACAATAATATTCAAAAAGTCTCAGAACTTACACTATTTACATTGCGTTGTCAATATGAATTAATAAACGAATGATATAGGCCATTTACCTGTTTTGTTGCTGAGCATGTATGGACTATTTATAGTGTCGGCAGCGGGAAAAATGTTATTTCACTTCTTGCCATTTGATCCTCACCTTGGGCGGCTTAGTCGAATTATTGAATAATGTCAAGAATCGGATTTCTTCCACAAAATCAAACTTTCAATTATGATAGGATTCAATCAATAACGAATCTATTTCTTGTTCGAGCACATATTTTCTGCAGCAATGAATAAAATTATCGACCTTTAAATGGAAGTTATCGCCAGCAAAATAAAAGCGATAAGTGAGTATTGAAAACAAAGTTGGAAAGTGAACAGGTCAGTCGAACTCATCGACAAGCAGGCAAGTTATTTTCTTTTGAAAAATATTTTAACCATAACGCCTAGAGGAGAATCACTTGTCACTTATTCAAGAAATGGTTTTTTTAATACAAGGTTAAAGTCCGTTTGTTTGCTCTTCAATTACTCGTAGTACAGGAACTTGGATGAGTTGGTGGATTATTCACAAATTCAAAGTTAGGTGATGGATAAGTTTTTATGAACGGATTCTTTTCAAGTGCTCCAATTGGCGATCTCTCCGAAGGTGTTATTGGCCACATCGCAGTACCATGTGAGCATTTGTTGAAACTGAAAAAAATAATATAAATATGGCACCTACCTGGCAAAACCACATCTGAATCAAAACAACTACTGCAGGAGTAAACGGTCAAGCTATGCTCGTACCGCCAGCAATTTTGTATCGCTCAACTGGAATCACAGCACTTTTTTTCCTAGTATCCCTATAATTAATTTATTCATCTGCTACTTATTTTATCACGGAAATTCATAGTGAAACAGAATAAATATATACAACTATTATTGTTAGATAGCGTTATCCGTTAGATGACTATCTGAAACTTTATCAGTAACTGGTGAAACTGGCCCTCAGGCGGCCAAAATTATTTTCATGTTGAAATAGTTCGGAATATGCCCAAAGCTCGCTAATATACTCTAAAAGGGGAAGGAAGGAACAGAAAAATTGAAAACAATACATTTCTCCTATAATTATTAGGTAACATATTTTAAATAATTTTTTTAAGTCTCAGCAAAATGGTAACTATTGCTCTTCATGTGACATTTTTTCTCCCTCCGCATCTGAAGAAGATTCATTTTCTCTTTCTGGTATATAAGGAAGTTCAGACCTTCTCCTTCAAATGAGCCTATTTTTTCTTGGTATTGTTCGTATTCTTGTTATAAGCGGGTCTGACGTTCGGAGGAGCCTGTTTAAAACATCTAAATTACATGTCTCTCTAGAAAATTTTCTCGCAATATTGAGCCTGGACAAGCGAAAGGATTTATTGCGACTGCCTCTTCTGATAACTCTTCTATAGGTACAAGATCATGTTGCACTATAAGGGATTCATGAACATGATTTTCGTGGGTGTCATTGATTGCCTTTCATATAAATAGTTATACAGGGTGTAATCTAACTTCTTTCACTCCCGTGAAGGAGAAGTGATAAAGTCATGTGAGAACGAATAGCAAAAATGCGAAAACATTTTTGAACAGTTTTTAAATTTTGTAAAATATTGGTCGACATTTTGGGAACCTCTGTCCTCCATGCTTCCAGACCATAAAAGGCAATAGAGATTTCTAATGGCTCGGCAGACACCGATAAAAAGAGACAAAAGCTCTTAAGTTTTCCATCCTTGTTGCAGTTGTGATTGGTCACCATAATGGTGGGGTATTTGAAGGTCAAGACAGCGTGTCATTCTATCTCCCCACCAGTATAAATGACAAGACAAACATTTCATTTCATCTCCCCACCATTATAGTGACCAATCACAACTGCAACAAGGATGGAAAACTTAAGAATTTTTGTCTCTATTTATCGGTGTCTGTGGAGCCATTAGAAATCTCTATTGCCGGTGAAGGAAATACACTGAATGTCGAACCGAACTGAGAATACGTCTACAGAGGTCTAGCGAGGCTCTCACCCGTATTATGGGTTGCAAGCTAATGGAATAGGAACGTAATTATCACAGTAAAGTGAAAACAAAAAACCTCATGGGTTACCGAGTATCCTACCTGAAACATTGGTAGCTGAAGGCAGTACTAAAAAGCTGACACTGACAAACACAAGACAACACGAATCACAGGTGTTGTGAACATGTGTTCATCAACATCAACCTGCTCGATGACATGATGACAGTTCACACCGTGACGTCAACGGAGGCAGCGGTGTGCACAGTGCACAGGAAGTACGTGGAACATGTTTGTCGTTTGCTTTGATCGTACTCTAAAAACATCGAACTGTCCCGTGCATGAGTTGAAGAGTAGACTACAAGAGAACACACGCATGTATGAATGAGGTAGAAAATTCCAATTCTGGGTAGAGTCTGGAGTCATTGGTATGTACATCTTGTTGGGTGAATTTTTAGTTGTACTCGGAAAAGTTCAGTACTGTTCGTACAACTTAGCATATAGTACCCTGTCCACGCGCGAGTACTGGCAACAACGTTGCTTTCGTTCGTTGTTAGCCTGTTGTCTATGCAAACTGTCCAGCCATGGTCCGGTCGTTGATCCGGTTGTTTACGAAAACAAATCCTGTGTGTATCCACTCTTGTACTGTTTTGCTGATTAATTTGTGATGTGTTATGTGTAGCCCTGTCTT
This sequence comes from Chrysolina haemoptera, assembly GCA_958298965.1. NCBI lineage: Eukaryota > Metazoa > Arthropoda > Insecta > Coleoptera > Chrysomelidae > Chrysolina > Chrysolina haemoptera. The sequence continues at coordinate 31,401,860 of OY282594.1, read as the reverse complement.
CAGCTACTAGTGCTGCCTTGAGCTACCAGTGTACCAGTTTGGATTCTTGGATACCCATGAGGTTCGTTGATTTACGTTCCTATTCCATCAGCTTGTAACCCATACTACGAGTGAGAGACTCTCTGGACTTCCGTAAACGCAATCTTAGTGTATTTCCTTCACTGGCAATTGCCTTTTATGGTCTGGAAGGATGGCGAACAGAGGTTCCCAAAATGTCGATCCTTATTTCACAAAACTTAAAAACTCTTCAAACATTTTTTTCGCGCCTGCCATTCGTTTTAATATGACTTCATACATTCCTCCTTTACGGGTGCAAGGAGTTAGATTACACTCTATGTAATTTTGCAGTGTCGAAAGTATACTTTTGAAATTTTTGTATGTCAATCCTGTATCCACTCTAGAGAATCTCCAAGATAACTTTCACGCGATATATAAGATCAACCAATCCAGTTACTTCAGCTGCCAATTCTGGACTGGCGAAAAATCGTCCACTGGTATTACTGTCGCTGGTATTCCCAAAACCAGGCTTTGGAACATCAATGAGTTCCATTTTATTTTCGAGCTCTTCCTGGATATGTCGCTTATTCTCTTTGAAGACATTTTTATTGATATCTTTTCTCAATTGTCACTTTTTAACTGTTAGTTTTTGAGGTGAATGTAATAAACTTTCAAAAATTCCAACTTTCGCATGAAGAACGAAACCAAAATTCATCGGTTCCTCTTTTATTGCATTGCATACTTTGCCGTCAGTCATAGTGAGATGAAGATATGCTTCACAGAGAAAGTTCTTTGGGCCACTGTATATTCAGTTTGCTTCTAGTGATTTACAGCATTTTGCAAATATTGGCTCTCTTCCTTTGTAATATTTACAGATTCCTTAATAAATCTGATGCGGATGGGACGACAATATCTTTGTTGAGATGGTGTAGGATTCGCTTTTCATATATGCTACTTCTCAATTGCAAAGGCACAAAAGAATTTTGAAATACAGGGTGTAATCTAACTTCTTGCACTCCCGTGACGGAGGGGTGTATGAAGTCATATAAGAACGAATGGCAGGTTCGAAAAATGCGAAAAAAATTTTGGAACAGTTTTTAAATTTTGTGAAATATGGGTCGACATTTTGGGAACCTTTGTTCGTCATCCTTCCAAACCAGAAAAGGCAAGTGCCAATGAAGGAAGGGCACTAAGATTGCGTTTACAGAAGTCCAGACAATCTTTCACTCGTACTATGGGTTGCAAGCTGATGGAATAGGAACGTGAGTAACACAGTGAAATGAAAATCAATGAACCTTATGGGTATCCGAGTATCCAAACTGGTACATTGGTATTTCAAGACAGAAATGGTAGCTGAAGGCAGGGCCATACATAACACATCACAAATTAATGAACAAAACAGTTCAACAGTGGATTCACACAGGATTTGTTTTCGTAAACAACCGGATCAATGACCGGATCATGGCTAGACATTTTGCATAGACATTGGACAAAAGGCTAACAACGAACGAAAGCATCGTTGTTGCCAGTTCTTGCGCGTGTATAGAGTACTGGATGCTAAGTTGTAATGCTCGAACAGTCCTGAACTTTTCCGAGTACAACTGAAAATTCACCCAACAAGATGTACATACCAATGACCCAGAATTGGAATTTTTTACCTCATTCATACATGCGTGTGTTCTCTTGTAGTCTACTGTTCAACCCACGCACGAGACAGTTCGATGTTTTTAGAGTACCATCAAAGCAAACGACAAACATGTTCCACGTACTGCCTGTGCACTGTGCACATCGCTGCCTCCGTTGACGTCACGGTGTGAACTGTCATCATGTCATCGACCCGGTTGATGTTGACAAACACATCTTCACAACACCTGTGGATAATAATGAAATGTTTTGATTCGTGTTGTGTCTTATGTGTGTCAGTATGGCTCTGTCTTCAGCTTCTTAGTACTGCCTTTAGCTACCAATGTTCCAGGTGGGATACTTGGTAACCCATGAGGTTTGTTTGTTTTCATTTTACAGTGATAATTACGTTTCTATTCCATTAGCTTGCAACCCATAATACGGTAATACGGGTGAGAGACTTGCTAGACCTCTGTAAACGTATTCTCAATTCGGTTCAACATTCAGTGTCTTTCCTTCATCGGTAATTGCCTTCTTTGGTCTGGAAGGATGGCGGACAGAGGTTCTCAAAATGTCGACCCATATTTCACAAAATTTCACAACTCTCCTGAAATTTTTTCGCATTTTTCACACCTACCATTCGTTCAACATGACTTCATACACTTCTCCTTTATGGGATTGCAAGAAGTTAGATTACACCATGTATGTTTGCATCAGAATCAGTCCCATTTAATTTTTTTTAAATAGTGTCTATTGTGACCCGTCGCAGCCCCACTTGTAAAACAAAGTGGAAGATTTTCTATGTTCCTCATGTAACGTATCCAACACATCCTTCTCCTTCTCTTTCTATTTCTATATTCTATTTTTTGCAGGGGAAATGTTCAAATTAACGTTCATACTTTTGTGGCTTCCGGCGAGTCTTCAAGAAAACTATTGCCGATTTGCTGCTCGCATCATTACTTGTGAAGGTATTCAACAAGGCGATTTTTTAGAAGAGCTCTACAGAAATGAAGACTATTTGGAAAATAATGATGTGAACTCTATCGAAATATTGAATTCCAATTACTCAATAATGGAATCCATCGTCGATCCTAGAAGATTTTTTTCGCGTGCTGAAATCTTCCATTTGACAATCAAAAATTCGTCTATTCGAGGGATAGCCAGAAGTACATTTCAAGATTTGGATAGTTTGAATACCTTGGATCTTCGACACAACACTATAGAAGATATCTCATTTGTTGAAGGCTGCAGATCTTTGAAACGTTTGGATTTGAGTGATAATAAAATCAGTGTCTTGGATTTGAACAATTTTAATGTAGCGCCACGAAATTTTGAAGAGCTGATCCTGAGAGACAATATTGTTGAAGAAATTGTAGCTATGAAAGAATTCCGGAGATTTTCCAGACTCGATCTGAGCCATAAGAGAATTTTGGAATTTAACGAATCATACTTGAATTCTTATTTTCCGTTTATAGATTTGAGCCATAATCTGATTCAGAATATCTCTTTGAAGCAAACGCAATATCATTCAATAATTAATTTGGAAGGAAATAATGTTTCCTCCTTGGGAACAAATGAGTTGTTTACTTGCGACCAGTTGTACTTATCGAATATACCTACCTCGATGCCATCTAAAATCATTGCTAACGTGAAATTGAGTATCAGGAACTCTCAGATAGAAATACTGAACAGAACGTCATTCGATATAAAACGGCTTCAGATGAATCCCAATCTCGTTTTAGATATTTCTCATTCAATGATAAGAGATATATCAGAAAATTATTTCTCGAATGTTCATTTTTCGTTGTTAAACTTGAGCTATAATGATATTCCTGTACTGAAAAAAAGTATTTTCGGAAACTCTACTATCGATCAATTAGATTTAGCGTATTCAGGAATCAGAATAATTTCTAACCAGATATTCAAGAATATGAAATCTCTTTCGAAGTTGAATTTGACAGGTAATCAAATTGAGGAAGTCAAAGATATTTGCAAGTTTGTCAACATTTTCGTTTTAGATTTATCTAATAATAAAGTAATTAGAATTGGACCAAGTTCATTCCATAGTTGCAGAAAACTTTACACATTGAATATTTCCAGTTCCCGAATCAGTAATATCGAGTCAGGAGTATTTTCGAATTTGAAATCTTTAAATTATCTTGATTTGAGTCATAACCGAATAAAAACATTATATAAAACGATGTTCACTGATCTCAGAAAAATTCTTAAGGTCGACTTGTCAGGGAATAATCTAGGTGTCTTAGAGACGAATATGTTCTCTAATTCATCCGTCAATAATCTGCGATTCTTCAACACACAAATAAAAATTGTGAGAAACAGATCATTCAACAATTTGAACAGATTGAAGAAGTTGAACCTTTCATGTACTGGCATTACGATACTGGAAGATTATGCTTTCTTCAATTCACCTAAATTGGTATCTATCGATTTAAGAAACAATGATTTGATTGTATTGGTGAGTAATACATTCAGCAACTTACCAATTCGTTTTTTATTTTTAGACGGTAACAGAATAAAAACTATACAATCCAAAGCATTCAGTGATATGTATTTCTTGAAATACTTGAATTTATCGCATCTCGGAATAAAAAATGTAGAGCCTTTGGCATTTTCTGCATTGAAAGGACTTGAAGCCATCGACTTGAGAGGAAATGAAATAACCGAGATTGAACCAATTGTATTCAAAAATCTCATCGTCAGCTACATTGACCTGACTGATAACAATATTACCAACCTAGCGCCCTTTGATGATAGTGTTACAGTTACCAAAATCAGTTTACGATTCAACGGGGTTTTAAAAAGACGAACAATATCGAATATTCACTTGAGAGAAGTATCTTTCGTCGATTCTTCGATAATGTTGTTGAAATGCGGTTGCTTCAAAGGATTATACAATGTCGAGAAGTTGTTTTTTAACAACTCAGAAATATTTTCTTATGAATCTGGCGCCCTACATGGTTTGTTTCATTTGGAATATTTAGACGCTTCAAATCTTTTCAAAAGAATTTATGTAATACAAAAAGACACCTTCGCAGATCTAGGTAAATTGAAAGTTCTCAAACTTTGAAATTTGAATATCAGTAAAATAGAATCTGGAGCATTTTTTGGTCTTCGGAACTTGGAAATATTATATTTAGGAGGAAATCCATTTCAGACTATAGAAGGAGAAATACTCAATGGCACAGATTCATTGAAGATCCTTGATATATCATATAGTCAAATAACCTCTATTGATATTATGGACATTCTCAACAGAACCAACAATTTGAAAACCTTCCGACTGAGTTTTTGTCAATTGGTCCAATTGGTACCAAGAAACGACCAAGAGGATTTATTGAATTCCAACCTGAGCGAGTTGCTTCTAGACAACAACTTCATCGAACAGTTTGACCACAGAATTTTCAATAAATTACCCGAGATGAGAATTTTGCATTTGCAAAATAACAGATTACAAATGATTCCCTTTGAAAGTTTCAAATATCTGTCCTACCTGGAGGAATTACGCTTGGATGGAAACAGTTTTAAAACATTCAGTCCCGGAGTATTTCATGGTTTACATAATTTGAAAATGTTGAATTTATCGCATAATGAAAACGTATTCGCGAGTTCGGGATATGTTCCTTTGAGGACCATACGTCAATTGCGTGAACTGAATCTGGAGAATACTTCTTTGTGGCTGAGATCAAATGATTTCATAACATGGAACAAATATTTTCCATTCCTCACCTTATCGAATATGCTGCAATATTTTACAGAAAATAACATTAAGCATCCATCTGATAATCCAAGATACGATGTGAGAAATATCGATGGTATTGTGTGTTGATATTTATTTATATTAATATTGTCAATAAAGTTTACACAAAACTCAAAACTCAGATTATATTTTAAGAAACTTACTGCATATTGTTATACAGGGTGTAATCTAACTTCTTGCGCTGCCGAGAAGAAGAGGTGTATGAAGTCATGTTAGAACGAATGGCAGGTGTGAAAAATTCCTTCCAGACCATAAAGGGCAATTGCCGATAAGAGAAAGACTAAATGTCGAACCGAACTGAGAATACGTTTACAGAGGTCTAGCGAGGCTCTCACCCGTATTATGGGTTGCAAGCTAATGGAATAGGAACGTCATTATCACAGTAAAATGAAAACAAACCAAACAAACATCATGGGTTACTGAGTATCCCACCTGAAACATTGTTAGCTAAAGGCAGTACTAAGAAGCTGAAGACAGGGCCATACTGACACACATAAGACACAACACGAATCAAAACATTTCATTACTATCTACAGATGTTGTGAACATGTGTTTATCAACATCAACCGGGTCGATGACATGATGACAGTTCACATCGTGACGTCAACGGAGGCAGCGATGTGCACAGTGCACAGGCAGTACGTGGAACATGTTTGTCGTTTGCTTTGATTGTACTCTAAAAACATCGAACTGTCCCGTGCATGAGTTGAAGAGTAGACTACAAGAGAACACACGCATGTATGAATGAGGTAGAAAATTCCAATTCTGGGTAGAGTCTGGAGTCATTGGTATGTACATCTTGTCGGGTGAATTTTCAGTTGTACTCTCAAATGCTGAAAAATTAATCATATACCTTTGTCTGCCACAATTCATTAATAATCCAGTACGATTGGGTTCTGAGACAAGAATCGATTGTAGCACCACCAAACTTGGTATGCTAGTAGTTGAAACCATGATAAACACGAAGAAAAATTGTTTACCAAAATATTTATTTTTTTTCGTTTAAAAATATATGAATAGATTTTTGCTGTAATCTCAGTATATGATTTATCGGAAGAACAACTCAACAGGGTGAAAAACAACTCAATATTCCACAAGAATGATTCCTAGTAATTTCTTATGAAATGTGCTCGTTTTCTCAGAAAACGTGATTGAACGCTGACATCAAATTTCAGGTTTACCCTTACCCGCCGCTGTTCTGGCGGAGCCGAATATTTGATTGGTCATAACTCTGCTAAAAATGATCGGAGATCATTTTAATGCAAATACAATATGCAAATATTTGAGTACCTAAAATGTGTTTTGTCGCACTTAACAATAATTTAGTAAATATGGAATTATTATACTTAAGTAGTAACCCATACCGTTTTTGTACTATATGCAACAATTTTAACGTATATAGTGTGACAGGTTCCACTTATACACTTTTTTTTTGGCATGTATAAGTGACACTTGTCTCACTAGTCTTAAATCGTTGCATATGGTCCAAAGAGGTTACTGATCCCTGCTTCAGTATAATTATTTCATATCAACTGAAATATCCATGACTTTCGGATCCTCCGTAAATATCGTGGAAGGGTTATGTCAAGTGGGACAAAACACATTTTAGGTACTCAGATACTCACATGTTATATTTGCATGAAGAAGTAGAAGTATTCAGGAACGATATGCACTTTTTATTTTCCTTCTACTATAATTTTTAGCAAAGTTATGACAAATCTAATTTTTGGCCATGCCTGAACTTGCAGTGGCGGGTTAGCGCGAGCATGAAATGTGACGTCGGCGTTAAACCACGCTTTCTGAGAAAACGAGCGTATTTCATAAGGTATTACTGATAATCATTCTTGTGGATAATGGAATTATCTCTCAACCTATCGAAATCGTTTCCTGATAAATCTTATATTTTCTGAAATAACATAAAAAAAATTATATTTTTTTTAAATGAAAAATTTTTAGGTTCCACCCCCGATTTCTTGGTAAACATTTTTTTTCTAATATAATACATGATGTCGAGATAGCATGTGCCGAGTTTCAGAGTGCTGCAACTCATTCTTCACTTTTTGCTCGAGTTTGTCTGTCGTTACTGGATTATAATAGTTATTTATGCAACAAGTGCAAAAAGAGAGTGTTTATTACACTCGACATGAAATTGTCCGACGAGGTCGTTAGGCCAAGTTGGCAAATACAGCTCATTCATAACACTAGAAAGAACGTTTTCACCAAGATTGATGAAAAACATGTTTTCCTGAGAAAGATAAAAATTAAAAACAAAAAATAATTTTTTGCGTTTTTTTCGGTAATTTCCAGGTAATGTTCATACAAAAGTTTCAGGGTTATCAATTATCTACAACTTTTCATCATAATTTTTTTCGATAGAATGCATATTTCAGCCACAAATCGTGAAAAACCAAGATCTAACCCTCAAAAAGTATATTTAGCTACCCCTACCCCCTTCCGGAACTTTTACTGAGTCGTCTTGATTTTTCTTAGTTTACTTATAACTTACTCTAACTTTACCGACCATCCATATACTGCTGAGAATTTATTTATGAATTCGTGTATTGAAAATTGCTTTGGCCCTGGTCTATATGTTTTTCCACATAGAAAGAACTTTCAATGTAAACGAGAATAAAAAACAAAACTCAATCGACAGGCATTTTTTCATCAGTTTGACCGTAAGTTTTTCCATGACTTGGCACAAAACTTCATGAAAACCCTCTTAGTTTCAAAGTAACTAAGATGTTTTCTGTTCATACTACCGATAAACTTGAACGACATCTTTTATATTCACTACTGTTGCAAATTCTTTTATCTTACTCTTTTCATTGCCGTACGCCATTCTCCAGCCACTTTCTTGACTTATTGCGTGATTTTCTGAAAAGTTCTGAGCATTTCCTCATGTTATTATGCCCTTTCAAATCACATATTGCCTACTCTACTTAATGAAAGGGAAAGGGCAAAAGTGGAAAACACATAAATGGCTTCTAGGCAGATTTATCGGTCAATGCTTGCAAATAAAACGAATAAAGGGCCAGTACTTTGACGATTTATAAGGGCTAGAATTGATCTTTCGGATAGAAACTGATAAACCGAAAGAGGTTACAAGAAATGAATATTTATATGGGATTGGTCGTGTGTTACCGCTGACCTGGAATTTGTGTCTATTTCCACACACCGCATTTCAGAAAATAATATCTGAATAGTTTTCAACGAATTATGAATAATTGAGAGGTACTTTCCAAATGAAAACAATCAGCACAAAACTCACAACTATTGAAATGATAAATGGTGGACGCTTGTGATATCATATTTCCATTAATGTTGTTGTTTTTTTATTGTTGTTTCCATTAAGCTGCTGTCGTCCCCCTACGAACGGCAGCCCTCTAAAGTTCAAACTTGTGCGAGCTAAGGATTAACGAGGTCTTACCTTTTTACGTGCGATTCTCAGCACGATCCGAGTTAATTTTGATTTTGAATGAGGTTGAATGTACAAAGGCGTAGACCATACATGCTTGTTTTTTTTATTTCGAGTCATAACGCGAATTCTGCACGTCACTGTATACTGTCTTTGAAATTTCCATTTGAATTGAGTATTTCGTAAAATCAAGCTCCATAATTACTGTACCCAAATAAACCCAATGAGCCTAAAATAAACAGTTCAATCAAAACAATATCATTCCTTATTTGTTCGTGTTTCATAAGTTCTATAATAACCAACTTTCTCTTACATAATAGAAGTTCAGGCGACCTTATCATTGTTCCCTCAGTAAATCACAAGCAAATTCGCAATAAAAAACGATTTATTGGCCTCACGAGACTTCCCTTCAGCGCCCTTCAACATGCAAAGCAAAAGGCTACGTGTTAGTCCGGAGAAATTTGTACTGAAAGCTAGGTTTTCCGGTTTCAATATTTCACTTCGATATCCTTGCCTGCTGAAGCAGGCCATTCTTAATAGTGTCTTAGTAGTGTCGTTATTGTGTCCATAAAGTACCCCCCGTCCTGTTAACTTTTGAACAGATTGGATTTTTGCTCTAAAATTTTATTTGGTTGAATGATAGTTCATAAAATACTTCTTGAATAAATTTTTTTGAAATAGGGGTCGAATGATACCTCATTTGAATCGTATTTCAATTTTCTATACGATAGCGAAATTTCAAATGAAAATTTCCATCCAAAACAAAATGGCCGTACATAATGTCAGATCCCTGCTATGGGCATCCTTTCGAATCCTAACAAGTTTCAGTAAAATCATCAAATCTTTCAAGCTACCCTTCCACAAAAGTTCTCCACCTCAAATTTCCGAAACAGGAAAATTTATGACAGAGTGATTTCAAGTGGAATGTATAAAACCCCGAACGTTCATTCGTGTAATGGACTATTTTTGAAATCATCTTCAATTTGAATTTTGAGATTGTGTCCCCTTTTTTCCATAGAAATAATCAGATTCAAACCACGATTTAGGGGACTATTGGACAACCAAAATATGATCATTTCACATCCGAAACGTTTCTTTAAGATGCCATATTGTCTGAGAAAAATAAAATAAGCTTTTTGATTACAATACTTACTTTGCCACCAGTCGGAGTTTGAATGTGATACCCAAATTTTTTTTTATCTCTTAACTATTTTCAGAGATCATTATTTAAAAAAAATAACAAATAATAGTGAGGCCGCTAGACTTAACCAAAATAGATATGACAGAAAGTCTAACATCTTGTTTCTTCTCATTTGTGTCTAACGACCTACAACATTAAAAATTATCATTCGTTGAACTTATTCCGTTGAAAATATATTTCCTTGCTTAACAACCAATCAGTGGAATTCAAATTTTGAAATTCAGCCAATAGAATCGGAACTATATAGCTTGTCGCTGGATTTTCTCGGTGATAAACCTGCTTATTTTTTGTTTTACTATCTGTCAGGTAAAAATCATGATTTAAATTATAAACGACAATTTTATGTGTTTTTACTAGTTATCTTTATTTATCAATATGAGCGATCGTTGGGGACAAATGTCCATTGGTATAGTAGATGAGGCCGTGGAAAAGAGTATTCCATTGAATACGGCTAGAAGTAAAGCATCAATTACCAGGTGACACGATTTTTCTTTATTTCAAATCGATATATTGTCGTCCTAAATAGAATTCGTGGTATGATTAAAAACCTATAATTTTCATTGGCAATCCCAATGCAAGAAAATACAGCTTTGAGATTGCAATTCATAATATTCCAAAAAATTATCGGTAATAATTATACCACTTATTATATTATCCCTGAATATAAATACCCAAATGTTGAGGAATATACAAATTTATTATAATCCAGTAACGACAGACAAACTCGAGCAAAAAGTGAAGAATCATTTGTAGCACTCTGAAACTCGGCACATGACATCTCGACATCATGTATTATTAGAAAAAAAAATTGCTTACCAAAAAATCAGGGTTGGAACCTAAAAAATATTTCATTTATAAAATATATAATTTTTTTTGTTGTTATTTCAGAAAATATAAGATTTATCAAAAAATGAATTCGATAGGTTGGGAGATAATTCAATTCTCCACAAGAATGATTATCAGTAATACCTAAAGAAATACGCTTGTTTTCTCAGGAAACGTGGTTTAACGCCGACATCACATTTCATGCTCGCGCTAATCCGCCACTGCAAGTTCAGGCAGGATCGAAAATTAGATTTGTCATAACTTTGCTAAAAATTTTAGTAGAAGAAAAAATGCATATCGTTCCTGAAGACTTCTACGTCCTCATGCAAATATAACATGTGAATATCTGAGTACCAAAAATGTGTTTTGTCCCACTTCACATAACCCTTCTACGATATTTACGGAGGATCCGAAGGTCATGGATATTTTAGTTCATATGAAATAATTATACTGAAGCAGGGATCAGTACCCTCTTTGTATCATATGCAATTATTTTAGACCAGCGCAAGTCTCACTTATACATGCCAAAGAAAAAACTGGGTTTTACTCCTGCCTCAGTTTTCAACTCACTCATAATCCCGGCAATTTCTTCAGTAAATGTTGAAAATTATCGCTCATACACATCCTACATAAAAAATGAAGTATGTGATAAGTGGGACCTGTCACACTACTTTAAAATTGTTGCATATAGTCCAAAGAGGGTATGAGTTGCTGCTTCAATATAATTATTCCATATTTACTAAATTATTCATGATTTTCGGATCATCCGCAAACATCTCTGTGAAGTGCGAGGTACTCAAATACTCGCATATTATATTTGCATGGGAAGGTAGGAGTCTTCAGAAACGATATGAACTTTTCCTTTTCCTTCTCCGATCATTTTTAGCAGAGTTATGACTAATCAAATACCTGAAATTTGATGTCGACGTTCAATCACGTTTTCTGAGTAAACGAGCGCATTTCATAAGAAATTACTCGGAATAATTTTTGTGGAAAATTGAATTGTTTTTCACCCTGATGAGTTGTTTTTACGATAAATCATATACTTTCCAAGATTACAGAAAAATCTATTTATATATTTTTAAACAAAAAAAAAAAACAAATAAATATGTTGCACCCCTGGAATTTTGGTAAACGTTTTTTTTCGTGTTTATCATGGTTCCAACAACTAGCATACCAAGTTTGGTGGTGCTACAATCGATTCTTGTCTCAAAACCCAATCGTACTGGATTATTACTACTTTCAAAAACAAAGAATACATGGATAGTGAGTGTACTTTCTGTCATGTGTGCCTATGGATCCAACGAAACAAAGGAATACCATTTAGATGGACGAATTACGAAAAGTGTTTTTTTAGACGTATTGGTAGCAAAAACAAGAATTGTCGTTACTACAACTCACTCATTTCCATTGTTTAGGTATACTAATGAAATTTCACTGGTTTTCAGTTTTAATTCTACGGCCGCACTAATATTTGGTATTTTTTTATAAATAATATTGATTACTCTTAAAGTAATAGACATATACAGGGTGAACTACGATGACAAAAATTATACAGTGTGCTCTTCTCACTAAAAGAGGTGGAATACTGAATGAAATTTGAATATTGGAACCAAAAAAATACTGCTTGTTTATGTAGAAAAGCGCCTCCCCTGGACACAGACAGTCCTGTGCTCATTCTCTTTCATCAAAAGTGATACGGAAGCTGATGATTTCAAATGAGTTTTAGCATGTCAGGTAATGGGTAAATTGCAAAAATAAATTATTTTTGCAACGCATTCGAAACACAGCAAAATATTAAAGTTGAAGTAAATATAGTTGCTGTCGAATAAACTTTCCGAGAACGCATATAGATTGTTCTCTTGAGCACAAATTACACTTGATCCATAGGTATCAATTATCCATCAATGCCTTTTAGATGATCGATTAATGAAAATTCGAAATGATTTCTTCGTAAACACTACGCACTGTCACGTACATCGGGTAAACAGTTGTGAGTAGCGTGGGGGTCATGGGATCATACAAATTAAACATCGTCAATTCGTAGGCAGTCTGTGTTCAGTGGCGCGTCTAAATAGGTTGATGTACGAAATAATTATCTAAATCTGCACGGAATACTCTGAAACTTCACAGGTGTGTTTTCTAATTATAGACTAGTAAGTACATCATTTTATTTTTGGTAATTGATAATAGTTCAACCTGTATATTCAAAATTTGGTCATCATTCAATTCGTATCTTTCAAAACTATCTGTCATATAGGATGCGCCGTAGAGATATAATTTGAAAAAAGAAGAAAACTCAACCCCTACTGGAGGCAAAGTATTGTAATACAAAATGCTAATTCAATTTTCGTGTTACAGGGCAAGGAGAGAAAAATCATCACCAATTAAAGAACTCGATAAATAAAAAAAATATTGTTCGTGCTCGAACGAAAGAGCTCGTGGGTCATCGATATCTCGAGCCAAGCAACGCTATGCGAAGTTATGGTGTGTCCTCGGATCGTGCCAGAAATCGCACGTTAAAAGGTAAGACCTCGTAAATCCTTGCCTGCTGTTCGTAGGGGCACGACAGCAGGTTAACGGAAAAAACAGTTTTAAAACGAACAATTTAAAAAATTAAAACTATGTTAATATCTGACAAAAATAGAAGTGATACAGAATTCGTTTTTGTCTCAAAGAAATCACATTTCAGATGTTTAAAAGCTCCCTAAATAATCATGCATTGAATGGGATAAGTTATGTCAAAAATTGGTGCGCTCCTTCTCCAAGACAAGTCCAGTATTGTGAGCAATAAAAAATACATTTTCGTTTCTGTTGCCGGAACAAGCTTCCTAACCAACGTAAAATGTCTAAAAAAGAAAAGTCGTTCATTCCATCGGCAAAACGTATTTGAAAACTGGTGTTTCTCTTTAGTGCCTTCTTCTCTTCCGTAAATTGCAATAATTCCCCTAGGACATCTCATACCTCTTCGTGTTTTCAACTGCGAGCCATTCTAACCGTTTGAAGTCGAAAAAGCTTTTGCCACTTCAGAACTTCATTTTGGTGAGTGACAACTGAACGTCGGCAAGGAGACACTCATGTTTTGGGCACCCGAAAAAATGTATGGAAATTCACAGTGGCGTAAATAACTCCGAATGAAATGAAGTAGGGGTTTTATAATATTTCAACATTTGAAATGTAAATTGAGGCATAATTCTATAAAATAAAAATGACTTTCAAAGCTAATTCTGCGACTGTCATTGTATTATGGATTCTACGAGAGACTTCTCATTATCAAACAGTAGAATTTTGTTACTGTTCGAATCAACAAATCTGTTCACTCGATAACTTTGTACTTTTATTGTTTTCATCTTTACATTCAGATAACAAGGAAAAACCAGTAATCTTAAAATAATATAAAAAAGGAGGTGAAATAGGTGTTACTAGTTTTTGGATGTTTCAGAAATTACATTCCTAAGAAATTATTTACACTGATTTACCGTTCGTGAAATGGACGAAAAAATTGAACTGGATTCGTTAGGAAAATCGAATTTCTAAGTTATTTTGAAATTTTCAGCTTCTTTCAAGGCTTCGATTGTCTCATTGCCTATATTTTATCACAGATTCAAGTCATGTATTTTGTGCCATTAATGGTATATTTGTTTAGAAGCCACAGCACTAGAAGAGATTCTAAGGTATTGTATACGGAAAATTAGTGTATGAAAAGCCCATATCCCTACTGTTTTGAAACGAAAAATGGTATTCGAATAAGTATTTACTCTGTTGCAACTGAATAATAACTTCTACATTTGAGCTGCCTAGTTATTTATAACACTGGCTAACTTCTCAAAATCTTTTAGCTTCTAGCTAATTATGAGTTAAATTAAAAAAATCAACTATCTGAATGAAAATGCGAATTTTCACTTTCAGATTTTTTCTTTCCTTTTCAGTTAGATTCTTTTCACAATATCTATCAGATGTACTTCAATGTCCAGCGTGAGTTGTGCCGGGAAAATAGTTGTTTTCTGTTAGATATTACAAATAAATTACATTTTTCCCCTTTTCAATACTTGACTGGGTTCTGTATCATGTAGTAGTAGTAGTTGTGGGGAGGCTCATAAGCCCTTTCAGCTGGCCTACGAGAAGAGGGAGAAATATCCCGGGACCGATGGGGGGCCCGGATGAGATAAAATTATATTCTCTTAAAATATTAACTCATAATTGTTTCACAAATCACAGCATGATTTTTATGAATGGTACCTAAGTGAAACCAAGCTTAGGACACAAATGATGATTAATGTTAAACATTTCAAATTTTGCGATTTAGGATATCAGAAGACTTGTAGGGCGTGACCAGAATAATTATTACAATGAAAGTTTTATGTTAAGGAAATCTAAAATTTTAAAATATGATGAAAACGTATGGATTTGAGGCCGTGGTCGGTCCATCTCCAGAGAGCATTGTTTTCAAATTTCGAAGATATACAGATTCAACAAATTGCCGCGCAAAATGTTCAGTTAGTATACGAAAGCGGCAAGCTTTCCAATCTATAACTCATAAAATAACTTACATTACACATCTAAAAAACTAATATTTACTTCTCTCTTATTGTTGTGGTTATAATAAGGCCTGTTTTTTGTGAAATAGAGCTATACTTAGGTCTTCAATGAGGATGCCATTTGGATATTAAATATTCCGCCATTGAATTCATGAATTTTAACAAGTCATTCATGATAGTCGACTCAAATAATCAAACACATACCTACTAATTTTGAAGAAAATCGGATCATGACTACAAAACAAGCCACCTTTAATTATCGATTTCGACAAAAAAATCATAATCTTTAGCATCGCGAAAACTACCACATACCATAAAGAAGAATCGAAGCATCAATCCTCTGCCATATTAAAATTATGAATTGTAACAAAAAATTCATGATCTTCCACACCGAAAATCCCCACATAAAAATGTTCAAATTAAAAAAGTCTTCATACGATTGTTCTGTATTTCTGACGTCGGCATCGTCGACTATCGTGATCTGTCGCCATATAACAAAAACCCAGATAATACTGTCTTATATAATGTTTAAAAATAGATTTCTGCCATGGAAATTATAGAGCACCGACAAAAAGGTCACTAGATAAACTGACCTTTCCTCTGACCTGGCGATATTTTGCAAACCACTACACTCCTGTGTGCAATTAGCGGTAAATGGGTACATTCGAACTACTCCGAACAGTCCAAAATAATTACCGCTCACTTGATTTGAACGAATTTGTACACGCGAGGGTTGGTGTATGCCACGAAGGAGCTGTAATTCACTTCGTGGAATCGGATTAGCAAAAAATGTTAAGTGAATGAGACACTTATCTTCTATCGAAACAGATGAATCTCAATTTCAAAGTATTATAATATTGATTAAAAGTTTGATTTTGTGGAGGAAATCCAGTTCTTGACATAATTTTTTGGGTTTATGACCCACAATCTGAAAATGAAAAAAATTTTTAATCCAAAGAAATCTGTACAAGTGTAGAAGGGCAAATTAATTAATTTGCCCGATAAGTTACTGCGTTCACAAGACTGCTGTCTTGAAAGAAATTAATTTTTGTCAGTAACGTACCCTACACTGAATTTGCCTATCTGAAAAAATGAGATCGAATTAACAAAGAATACTTCTCTTTTTTTGAAAACTGTTGACGTTTCGGAGGCTGTATCTGCCTCCGTTATCAAAACTTCTTAGAAAGACGCTGAGAAAACTGAATTTGAATTGCGATTTTGGTAATAAGACCTTTCTTTGACAGAGTCAAATGAAATCTGTCATACATTCTTTTGATTGACATTTGGTATCTTGATACATAGGGTGTTTGGTATCAATCAATCACCATTCTATTAGTTCTTATTTCATCTCTGAGGAGGGGTAACCAGGTGCGGTCCATTTCGATCAATAAGAATTCGTCCACAACCTATCTTTGTATTTTGCATGGCATTAGGCAGACAGAACATTGGGTGAAGTGAATAAAAATTATTCTTTTCTTTGATTATATTCAAGCAAGCCTGAAGATCTGTAGTGAGTTCAGGTTCATATTCATAATAACGAACGTACAGGAGTCCAAACATGTATATTTTTCTTATGGTAAATCCTGCCTGTTGTAAGAGTAGACTAAAGTATATCATATGTAGATGGTAATTGCCACCTTTTGGTGAAATACTACTATATGGACTGTGCTGTGTAATAGATTATTCCATGTTCAGTTGTTTATAAAGAAGCCAGCTACATTAAACACAAACACTTTTCCTTATATATTTTGACATGTTGAAAATTAATTATTAAAATTCCGTGGTTCGTTTAAACTTAAGTTTCAACTGTAAATGTCACAAGTTATTTTTCATTATCATATGCCGTAAGGTATTAATTCCTAGTGAATTCGTTTTGATTTCGAGAGCTCCATACAGCTGCTCTGACGAGTTGTAAATATCGAAACGGCCGTCAGCAGATGATGGAACTCTCGGAATTAAATCGAAATTACTCTCCTCACTTTAGATTCTGTTTGCGTTCCTCTTGACGCATTAAAAACTTGATTTTGAAAATTGTTGACTGCCTGCCAATGAGTAGAAATATTTCTAACTTTGGTTTCCTTGGTTCGTTTCAAATTAAGTTTCAACTAGTGACTGTAGATGTCATAATTTATACATGAAGAAAAGAGGACAGAGGTTCTCCTGTTTTCACCAATTCAAACCCAGACACTTCGCTGATATTGAACGAAATGTTTTCGATTGGTAAGACTGGAAGAAAGAGAGTGCTATTTCTCTCCCAACATAGAAACTAGGTGGTATCTTATCTTATGCCCATCACATTCGTTGAAGGACGCCCAATGTAGTCTAGGTGCAAATATTTTTTTTTCTGAAAAATCAAGTTTGTACATTTCTTGTCTCAAAACTATATAATGGTACTCAGTAGTAGTAGTGTGTAGTGTATACACTAAATTAAAATAAGCAAGATTTTTATGATACTAGGCTTCCCTCACATAAAATACTGGATATTTCGACGGATATTTAAAGTTCAACAATCAACAATTGATTCCAAAAAAAGAATTGCACCACTCTAATACCCTGTTCCAATAATCAATGTACTTTACTGGATACTTCAAATGCTTTCTGAAAAGAATAGCGACAATTGGTTCAAAATTCAGGACTACCTTATATTGGTTTCAGAGTTTTAGAAATATAATGATGAAGTAATTCTTCAAGAATTGGAAAAGGTGAAGTCTCATGCAAAATTAATGAATAATATCACAACTGCCATATTCCGAAATTAATTGGATGAATTCGCATTTCGTGTATCAGAGATGATCTCTATTGTGCTCATCTATCTTTCAAGTGTTACGAGAAATAAAATAGTCTGATTCCCTCTTATCGATCTTTGGTTGCTATAAATATTTCATGAGTCCAATCAAATGGTGCTGCAGAGAGAAATACAAGAAACAATCGCTTTCATTGATTTATTAGCTACTGGTTCACGATGTCTGTATCACTCGGGATTCAGGATTACAAGTAATATTTCAAAATGCTCATAATTGAATTGGATTGGACGTGCAGTGAGAAATGGTATTGTTTTCGTCTGAAAAAATCGTATGTTCGGACATTCATCTTGTGTTTTTTGTATAACTGAAAGATTATGGGGTTTCATTTTCTTTAAGAAACATACAGTGTGGACCCATTTAAGATTGAAGCACCCTTATAAAATTTACATTTTTCAACCGATTATAATGATTTTTTTTTCGTTAGGTAGACATTCAAAAATTCTACTAGGACACCAAATTTCATGAATAAATCTCGATTTAAAGGGCCAACTAATCTTATTTTTCATTGTAAAAAATTTAAAAAAATTACTAGTGATTTTTTTAGAAAAAATCTGAGTACACCACTGGATTCGCTACATTTTCAAATGGTTCGTATGTGAATAACGTTGAAATGCGTCAATTAATAAAAAGTTATAAGGGAATGAAATTTTAAAAAATATGCCGTTTGATCAACTCACCAATTCAATTTTATCAAAATTTTATCAAAATTCAGGAGGTCTCGATATATCACTGGTCAAGATTTCATCAAAATCTGTTCATGAATAAAAAAATCATAAGATAATAAAATTTTAAAAATATGTAAATGTAATTTCAGGAAAATGTCATTTTATTTCTTAATTTTTATTTATCAACAGATTTCAATGAAATTATAGTCAGTGATATTTCCAGACTCCCTTAAACCAGTGGTGTAGTTAAATATTTGATAAAAGTTTTAAAATTGAATTGGTGGGTTGGTTAAACGGCATATTTTTCAAATTTCATTCCTTTATAACTTTTTCATTGATTGACGCATTTTAACGTGATTAACATTTCAAAATATCGCGAATCCAGTGGTGTAGTTAGAATATTTCTAAAAAAATCGCTAGTAATTTTTTTAAATTTTTGACCTTGAAAATTAAGATTAGTTGGCCCTGGAAATGGAGATTTATTCATGAAAAAAAATTATTGAAATTGGTTAAAAAATTTAAGTTTTATAAGGGTGCTTCCATCTTAAATGAGTCACACTGTATATAACCATTACCATTCTCATTGATGGCAATTATTAGAAATTCGATAGTGCGGGCATTACCTGTGTGGGTGGAGGATGACTATTATTATTATTTGCCATGGCGCTACGGGGCGACTTACTGATTTTTGGTGTATTCACTCTCCAGCTGTAGGAAAACCCGGAAAATCTACAGCACCATCCTGAAATAGAAGACACGTAGATTACTATTCGTGACTCTCTTTAAAAAAATAAATAAAAGCTGATTCTGACGTCTGGTAGGAATTTGTTTTATTCTTTCTTTCAACCAATGAAATCGTTTATAATTTTCATTATTTTTTTTTTGGTGTGTTGGCATCGACTACTATGGTCCTGGATAGACCTTGTTACTAACTTCATACGCCACCTTAGAAGCAGCACTGTTAATTATTAACGCAACAGTGAATTTTGTATGATTATCCCCAGCCAACAACAAGATCTTGCCATTATCGTTATTGAAACAATAATTTTTTCCATAAATGAATCAGCTGACCCGCTCTCTTCTAAACATCTGAAAATTGCGAACGAAATCTTGCTTGTTAGGCAAGTAGGCGGCGCAATCTCACCTCAAACAATGAACATAATTATTCAAAACGAACCGGAAGGTGTCGCATTGTCCCGTTACGAAGAGAACAGTTGTAGGTGTAGCTGCGAGTTCCCTGCGTAATATTTTTCCAATTTAATTTTCCTTATACGCCCCTTGAATGAAACCGTTGTATATTAATAGCCATGTTGTATGATAACTTATGAATATTTCAGTATTACTGTTGATTATATCTCTTATTGTAATTGATATGCTCAGAGAAGTCAATTCCTAGAAGACAAATAAGAAATGGCACGGAACAATTGATATACATATAATTCATGGGAATTTCATCCACTGCTTTGCAAGAATTTATGGATTTGTTAACTTTTATGCTGATTGAACTGTGAAATCATTTGAATAAAAATATAATATTTCTACTACCTTTTGAAAACGGACTGAAGAGAATGAAATAATTTATCCTCGTCCCACAGATTTATAACTATAAGGATTCCTAACCCAATACAGATCCTGATCAGAATTGGTAATTGTGAATTTTCAGTAGCAATGAAAATGTTTGCAGGATTTTAAACAAAAAACGTGGGTTGCCTGTAATAGATATGTATTTAGGCATGTTGGGAGTACTGTCATTGAGATAATTCACACAGAAGTTCGTACCATTTTCAATGTAATAACATTATTGGTGATTAAGGTGAAATATTGATGCATCTTTCATCTATTGCATGCCCCATACGTTTCTGTTTTGAATCTGAAAAGTATTTTCATAACTATTGAAAATTCGATATCACAAATTCTCAGAACAATCTGTAAAGGGTTATGGGTATTGGAATGCTAATTTGTATGAGGTTAGGAGGTATTGTTTTATTATTTTTAGTCTGTTTCGAAACGTAGTACCTATATTGAAAAAAAATACCTAAAGGATTCCTTTCTGCTCTTAAGCTTTTACCCATTTGGGCGTTTCGTCAAGAACTGAAAACTGACCAAAATCGTTTTACTTTGAATTTCAGTATAGCGCGGGTTGTGCCCCCTACCGGTGGGTAGTCTTGTTTGTGATTTATAACACATTTAGTTTTGTATCTTTTCAGTGGAAAATGTTTAAAATTTATCCATCATAATTATGTATTACACATATTGTGTATAAAAGTCACAAAGATGGGAAAAATTTCACCACAAACTGAATAAATTGGTAAAAATATATTACAACCAGGTGTACTAATTTTCTACAATTGTGTACATTATTTACACTTTTTTTTACACTGCTAAAGAAAATAATCTACACAGGGATTCCTTTCCGTGCATACAGAAAGTTTGGCGAGAGCATCTATCAGTAAAATTTTTCCAATTTGCACTCTAACTACATAACCAGTGTGGCTTATGGCTTGGCACTTTTGATTCTTGCAATAAGTTGCTCCTAAAGAAACTTAGAACTTAGGTCATGATTTTACGGTGTGACATTCATGTTTTCCAAATTATAATTCATCACCTTCTCGCGGTTATATCAACCAAATATTTGTATAAGTCTCCATTATAAATATGACAGATTCCTCGTAATTACCATTGATACAGCAACGCATCCATCATTGATCATCATAATGATTTTCTTGAAATATATACAGATGGTTCCACAAATTCTGGTTTCGCATTATTTGTTTTAAACCTTAATATATCGATGCCATATAAAATCCATGTTTGCTTGATCTAAACAGCTGAAATCATTTTAATCGAAAACGCACGCACCCTTATGGAACTAACCAGTAAGAGATGCAAATGTAACGATGTCATTAATTCGGGAAAAATTAAAATGAGAAATAGCTGGAAAATTCGATGAAAGCGATGAAACTCGTTTGAAACTGAATCACGGCAAGTTTCCCTCACATATTTAATATTTCTCGCAGAAGTAAACATTTGCTCTTGTGACATCAACCGTATATTTTTCGTATGCACTCTTTATCAGTAAGATTGCGTCAAAATCTTCAGTTCTATACTTGAAAATGATAAACAATCTAACAACTGTACTAAATGTTGCTAATAAAAATGTATTTGATTCCTTCGTAATCTTCCTTAGAGAAATTAAATTATATATTTGAACTATTCGAAATAGTAATACTCATTAACAACTATCTGTAGCAAATGGAATATGCGATGCCAACTCTCTTTTACTTTACACACACACAGCAACACCCCATACATAAATACCGTATTTTTATTAATTTTTTCAAAAGGACAGGCCCCTTATAATTCACAATGATAAATCTCCTCCTGATTTTTTCGCATGAATTCAGGAATGTTGATGAAAAATGTGAGACCACTTTCCAAATGATACTTTACCTCACTTAAAAAAAACTCGTCGATCTCACGCATAGTATGCAGATGAAAAGGCTTTCAGCTTATCAAGAACAATAAACGCTCCGAAAGAAATGCCACCTACGGTGACTACACGTGACAATTACCCCCCAGGATCTTCCCTCTCTGAACAACCACTTCATTCTAACTGGCGACTGGCGACAGGTTTATAGCTTGCTCTCTGCCTAAGAACAGTTATTGTCTTTCGTTTTCACGACAACCTCAGCAATTTTCAGGTAGCAGTGGCGCATCTGAAAGAAAATAATTGGTAGCTAACATGATTCTCCTTCAACTCAGCTTCAATGATACCATAGGTACGTTGTGGGAGAATAAACAAGAAATCAGATAATAATGACCTGCCAGGATGGTCTTCCGCATACCTATGTCTATCGAGGCGGCTGAGACAGTCAGCATGTCAGGCATATCACACTGGAATTACCTTGCGCTCCAGTGGATATTGAGTCCGTTGTGGAAAATGTGAAATGTGAAATAATCCTAATATAGTCCTGCCCAACCATTGAGGTTAAATGATTTTCGTCATAGAGTTTTCGGCTCCTTGCGAATCGTCCGAATAGGGAAAGAACAAAATATCGAGATCATTCCGTAAAAGTGGTTGTTTGCGATGTGATGCTTTCGTTACTCTCGAACCTAAAAATCATACCGGCATGTCGCAAGACAGAAAAAATCGTAGACAGAAATCTGCGTCTTCTGAATGTGTTGGAGCTTCGGAGAAAGGGACCGAATGGAACATTATTATTCAGAAATGATAATACACTTATTTACAATAGGTATACATCCAATAACAGAAAAAAATAAGGTAGAATAGAACAACTAGGTAGGTTAATATTGAAGATGAAGTCAAATCAAATAAACCAACTCAATTCTGTTTTTTTATTGATTGATATAATAAAGTAGATATAATTCAATTTGATATCACATGAGGAACAATTATCGTTGAAGTTCTTATAAATTGGTAATCTGACAATTAAATTATTACGTGGAGCTCAATTAAAAAAAGTTATTGGCGTAAAACCAACCTAGGAACATTGAAACTGATTTTGCTCAATAAAATAGGGACAGTCCATTTCAATAATTTATGGAGAGTATTGAGGGTCAAGCATTAGGGTATTTCTAGCATTGTTTAGTTTTAAATCACTCTGTATGATTGTAATATTATATTATGATGTACAAGCAGTCAAGTTTGACTTTATTTCCAAGAAAAATTGACCCTGTGCAAAAAATCAAGTTCCAAAAACATCCACCACTGGGCCACTAGAGATTCAGTACCAAAATTTCCAGGACTTCTGAAATGATACTATGGAATACGTTGCCGGCACTTGATCTTTAGTTCATAGGATTTGCCTTATCCTGATTGGGACTGGAAGTTTTCATGCATTTTCAGGCGTTTCAAATAATGAAACCGTAGGTATTCTAAATATACAAGAATATCAAATGTAATAATTTTAGTGTATTTTTTTTGCTACCATCTGGCCCATGGTGAGACTCGGCTAGATAATATATATTTCATATAAAGAACTGATATACAATAATATTAAGTATACATATCTCCAAGAAAGAGCAACATAAATAAATAACTCATCAAACTTGCGATTTGCAATTCAACTCGTAAAAGAGAACATATGCCCTTTCACTCACAGTGGATTTAGACGTAACTGGTGTAACAAGGGAATCATTATACGCGTTCCATGAGCCTGCCTAGGGGTATCTGCAAAAGGCTGTGTAGTAACCGCTATCAGGGAAACCGCTGTGATTGAAAACTGCGTATAAATTGTACTGACAAGGGCCTGCTACTTCGTTCGAAGCATATCAGCTCAAATCCAAACACTCCAAGAAAATATCAATCTTGACATCTAACTTTCTCCAGAATGTTCTTGTCGAAGAAAACTGTTTCAAATTAATCACTGAAATTTTTGAGAATTCATAGATCGAAAGGGATTTTGCGCACTTTCTTTTGACTTTGCACAGCGAACACATTGGTTTAACGTCACCATCCAAAATTTCTTCATTGGTTCTGTGTACCATAGAATTCTATTGTTGACAGTTTTTTCTCTTTTTCTCCCATGAATTCAACCATAATGTCATCTCACTTTTCCAATCGACAATAGAATTCTATAGTACACAGAATCCCACCCTGATCCTCTGAATAAAGAAAAAAGTTCAAATCTGTAGAATTTTGAAAAATTGGAGGAAGAATAGAACTGATGTGGTGAGAAACACTGATTTTATTGAATTTCGAAGAAAAATCTGATTCTGGACAAGAAACCGGAATAATTCCGCATTTACTGAAATTTGATTTTAAACCAATTTCTTTAGATTGATCAATAATATTTTTGAAATTTTCCAAAACATCACCTGCAATTGAACCATCGTCTAAATACCAACAGTTATATTCACAAGAGATCTTCTATATATTGAATCCCACATTGATGAACAAAAACCTTCTCCCAGTCTGTAATTTATTTATTAATGTATTTTAGGATGATATAGAAACTGTAGGTATTTATCATTTAAGACTCCCAATGGACGCCTATGCTCCCGTATATAAAACTCAGCATTGGCATTATTTCCTGTTTTAACGAAGCAGTAACGTCTTCTGTTCGTCACCCCCCTGTTGAAAACTAAAACGCGTAATATCTCGCCTGTCCAAAAACTGGAGGATGTAGAGACAATGAAGCCGCCTGATTGATCCCCTTTGTAATTGATCAACAGAAAAGCTTTCGAATCAAAGTAATTACAGAAAATTCACTGAGTAAGTTGGATGGCTTCTTATTCCTTCTCGGAAGTTGGAAATGAGCGACAGAAGACGGTACTTTAGGATTATTTTGTGTTAGCAGAGTTCAGATATATAAGCAATTCCTTTGTAGATATTTATCTTGACTTTGAAGGTTCATTAAGTTTGTCGTAAATTATAGCAAATATTCATCAAGACAGCATAATAAAACACTATACGAATTCCATAATTTTTTCTTCAGCATATCTGTACCAAGCATTTTTCAGAAAAGTAATGTCACATGAAAAGAGCATAGTTATTACATATGAGAAATTTAATTAATCCTGAATGAAATCTTGCATATTTTGAAACAGAGCTGTGAGAATGTGGAGCAGCTTTTCATGTATGCATGCATGCATAGATGTAATACTGGAATAAAGCAGAAGAAAGTAGGATAATAATCTTTAAATTGGTGATTACAGATGATACAAAAACAAAATTTATGATTACATCATCAAAAGCTAATCTGATACAAAAATGATCAAGGAAAATAAAATAAAATTCAATGTTCAAATAAACGGATAAAGAAAGCATTTAGGAAATGAAATTGATAACCAACTCAATTTCAACAGTCATTGTGACTATATCAACAAGAAAATGGCGCGAAAATTAGGTTTTATATACAGGCTTGGAGATAAAGTCTCTCATTTTACTAAATTACCAATTTACAAGTCAATTATTGCACCTCATATCGATTATTGTGTCACAAATTAATACACGTCAAAAAATTAGAGCGGTTTTGAACTGTAAAAGGCCTACACCTATCGCAACAATGCTAAACACACTGCAATTAATGAACGTTAAAAAAAAGAGTTTTATATAACACACTGATTTTTGTATATAAATTGAAAAATAACATGTTACCTTCTTATTTATCAAGTGAGCTGAATTATATTGAAGATGTACATTGTTACAATACTAGAAGGAAAGCAGCAAATGATTTTTATATAAATGCTGAAAATGTTTCATGTGATACTTTATTTAAAAAGGGTCTTGTTCAACAATTTGCCTTGTGAAATGAAAAGAAGTGTTTCACTAGAAAATTTCGTGTGTGTTATGTATTATGGATTGTTTATAACTAACCATAGTCGCTCGTATCATAGATGATAATCACTCTGTTGCCCTAACTAATATGCAGAGGGCAGAATTCACTGAGTTATGGGCGATGTTACATCAATTTTGATGAGAGATAATGCGTGATTGATTCGGTTGGCGAGAATTTAATTTCTTCGCTCATTATTTTCGACGCTCGTTATTTCCATGGGATGGGTTTTTCACAGTAATGATTGAAAATTTAATGACATGTTTGGTTAAGTGATAGCATACCGTGAATATTTGGATGATGTATTTTCTGTAATAACATCTGTAATAACACTCTCAGCGGAATATGCAATCGAGCGATTGAAAAATACAGGTTGAATGGCGGGTGACAACTACAATAACCATTTCCCCTCAAATTGAATTAACCAATCTAATAATGCCATCATTTTCTAACTCATTTGAAACCAATGAGAACAAGAATGTTTGAAAACATGGTTTTCAGTGGCATTTTCAGTAGTAATACCGCGAGAGCATCGAAAATAATCGATTATACTTCCGAGTCACAGGGCGTATTCTGCTCAAGTGGTGTTTCAAGGAATACGTCTAGTTACGAGGTAAGTTTAATCTTGAAAAATGGGAAAAGTAAATTTCTATGTTTTTGTACCACTTTATATTTATAACCTTTAGTTACTGCAGTTTCGTCCTATATGGACATTTTCAAACCTATAATTCAAAATGATAATTTACTATATCAATACACGCCTTTTATACCTGGCATCTCTTACAAGTAACAATTTAACCCCTAATTATATCCTTATACCTGATGGAAATGTGTTTATGCTCGACAATGTGGAAGGGCTGCATTAAATACGGGTGAATATACTAAATCTACCTGGTCGTTCAATAGATTACAACCGTAATATTTATGTTTATAAATTTCTAACGATTCTAAATAATTCATTTTATCATTAGAATCGTTAGAAATTTATAAACATAAATATTGCGGTTGTAATCTATTGAACGACCAGGTAGATTTAGTATATTCGCCCGTATTTAATGCAGCCCTTCCACATTGTCGAGCATAAACACATTTCCATCAGGTATAAGGATATAATTAGGGGTTAAATTGTTATTTGTAAGAGATGCCAGGTATAAAAGGCGTGTATTGATATAGTCAATTATCAGTTTGAATTATAGTTTTTAAAATGTCCATATAGGACGAAACTGCAGTAACTAAAGGTTATAAATATAAAGTGGTACAAAAACATAGAAATTTACTCTTCCCATTTTTCATGATGATCTCCTACCACATAGTAACGGCTACATCCATCAATTTATTAAGTTTAATCTCTTATTTTCGTTTGCTCGAGTGGTATTCGTTGAGATTATACATCGAATAAACAACTAGGATTAATTTCTGCATAATTGGAAGGTTTAATAGGTATCCCAAATTTGTCCCTGGGAGATGAAAATGATACAAAACCCTGCATCCTCATGATGTTCTCAGGATGCATGTCTTATGACAACCATGGGATATCCTGTCTCTGATCAATGATGTCCTTAGGACATCCTACAATTATCTTTACGGTTAAAAATGCTGTTTAGAGTATGTTCTAACGGATCCAGTTGGGAGTGTTTACATTGTCCCACGAGAATTGATGGGATAAATATTCGGGATGTCTTATGGAAGAGACGGATGATCAAACAAGGAATTCCTGAGGACATTGTGTGCTATCTGGGTTGTAATATTGCTAGTAGAAATTTTCCAATTTGAATGAAAAACGCATAAATACCTACAAGCAACCTGCAAATAAAATAAACTGTTTTGGTGTCATGTTGGCGAGTATCAATCACTTTGTTACTTCAATAAATGTTACCAACAATTTATTTGTCGGACTATCCTTACCTCAATAGTGTATACTGTATACCATTCACAAAACCAAAGTAAAACTTTTGTTATTTCGAAATTATCTGAATATTCTAACTCGACTGGGTTATTTGCAAGAGAAAAGCGATTTATAGAGGGGCTCCTGTAACGTAAACTGAACAGAGTAAATATTTTTCAATCATATCACACTCTATCATCTCCGCTTTCCATGCATTTTCAGTTCATACACGCCAACGTCTGTTTTCCGCATATAATGTGCAAGCTTACTGTAAAACACTTATTTATCAGATGTATCGTCAGTTCAACGACTCCATGGAATACGGAATAATGATTGTCTGTGGACTGTTGTATGATTACCTTTCTATAATCACATGAGCGTTGTTTTAGGAATGGTTTTATCAAAAGCTACTGATGAAAATTCACACCACTAAATTGAAATTGCCCGTAGTTTAGATATTGAAAAATCAAAAAGATCTTATAAAATTATATTGTAAATACTATAAAATATGTCATAAAATTTTCTCCTGAGAATCAGAAAAGTAAACAACCTTTGGAATACCGAATTGGGAAATATATTGAAAAAATCCGAATCATCAATGGACCTAAGGAAGAATTGCTGGAAAGAAAGTGGGCGAGAGCAGCTTTCGGATCAGGACGAACAAACAGGATGTGGAGTGTCGCCATAGACGAACTACTCGGAACACTGACCGCGAACGGAGTAACTTGCCTTGGATATGCGGACGACATAGTCATTATGGCCAAAGGAAAATTCGAAGGAACCCTCTACGATCTCATAGAAAGAGAGCTAGAGACAAACAGGAGGTGGTGCCTCTCGGTGCGGTTGAGAATTAACTAATCAAAAACCACAGTAGTACCATTCACTACCCAAGTAGCATTTTGGCGACGACAACCACATAATACACCAAAATTAACGTTGTAGTTGATGTAGAAATTAGTCATTTATGGAACAACGATCTCTAAACCACCGCTCAACGTTGTTTTAACGTTGAACATGACATCAGTCAAGCTTCGACGTTGTCATAACGTTTACTCAACCGACTACAAGTAGTAAATATTCTGGGAATGAAAATAACGTTCTAAAAACGTTTAAGTGACAACTTTAGTTATTTTAAATATTTTCCCGACAGTAAAGGGACCTTGTGAGATTCAACTAAGCAGTGGGTAATTCTTCAGTTAAGTTGAAATTGTTTGCACAAGTAACCTTCCTTCAAATATACAGCAGAGGATGTGTAGGCCAAATTTAGATAATAATTATTTACCCAATTTTTTATATATTTTTTAATTCAGTGACAAGAACCATTGTTTGCTTAAATTGTTTGACAGAATATGTATTTATAATAAGGAAAAAAGGACTAGAATTGAAATGAAAAGTGCTTACAAATTCACTGTCTTCTCTTACAGATAAAAAAAGTGAAGAAACTTCACGGGCAAAAGCTAACATGAAGACAGACAGTTTGGAAATCTTAAGTTTAATTTCTTTAGGAACAAGTGCCAACCTGAATAGAGAGATATTGAGGAAAGCAACTACTTTTTCAGAGGAACAACTGTATTATAGCCAGGAGAAACAACTTGATTATGACCATGTAAAACAGTTTAATAATTTGGAAGAACTGATGGAAAAACGCGAAAGAGACGGGTTACAAAATGTGGAGCGGAATGTATTCGTCAGTTGGAATTGGTTCAGTTTTTGGTCCGATAAGCAACTCCAGTCGCGCTTCAGGTATAAAGTTGGTTGTATGGCAGACTAACGTTAAAAATTAGTATATTTTAAGTTACCTGACAACCAAGGTCGCGTTGACGACTTGTATACTCCTACACCATATTGGAAGTGTAATTCTATTTGGAAACAAGGTCGGCCATTAAAACTTGGGATGTAAAACAAACATTTACAAAGGATTTTAAAGCCTCATTTTAGCTTTCTAGAAATAATTTAATAAGGTATTCCGTATTTAGTTCACGCTTGAATCGATATCAACATTGAAAATTGTTTATGAAAATATATATTTCTTATTCTTGACATTTGAAAACTTCGCAACAGATTGAAAGCCCACGTGTTTTTTAGCATGAAACAATTTAACAGTAAAATGTAATGCGTTGGCAATTTCTGTTTCGTAATCGTTATTTTTCGGTAATATTGAGCATGGAATATTTCGATATTAACTTGCGGTAGTAGTTGCCAGAAAGTTTTTACTTAATGTCCATTTTGGCCATCAGTAATTATTTGGTTGATAAATCAACTATTTTCTGAACACCATAGAAAATAAACTGTCATTGCCGCTTGAGAGGGCGCTGGTGTGCAGTTGTTCTTAACTAAATTCAGCAACGTTTAGGAAACGACCAACTGCTCCCTACAGTTGCAGCAGAAACGTTGTAAAAACCCAAAAATGATTTACAAAATTGGTGTAAAACAGAGTTGTGACAACGTTGTGTTGACGTCGGCAACGCAACTTATGTTTGGTTGCACAACTTTTCCGAACACGTTGCCGCAACGTTGAATTGCTACTTGGGTTTCAGCACCTAAGGACTGTTCACCTCGACGGAGCAGACTCAGAAAGGCAGCAAGAGGTGAAATATTTTGGCTTGGCTCACACAAGTTTCGACTTTCGAGGGCTACCGTTCGTAAGGGGACGAGAGCTGGTTAACGAAAAAAACAATTTTAACAAAAAGAAAAACAAATCTAGGGCTTACCCTAGACTCAAAACTACTCTGGAACAGACACGTAGAAAAGATGGCTAATAAGACAAAATCATCACTGATGGTGTGCAGGAACATTGCAGGAAAAACATGGGGATGTAACCTATCAGTACTGCGATGGATGTATACCATGATAGTGAGACCTATGATCAGTAGTGTGGCACGAAAGAACCGAACTCGAAACAAAGAAAGTCATAGAGGAAGAGCAAAGACTAGCATGTCTTTGTATAACAGGAGCAATGAGGTCGACTCCAACAGCAGCAATAGAGGTCATTCTGGACCTCGCTATACTAATTGGCAAAAACAATATTCCTGGGAGTCTCATTAAATACTACTTAAATAATAGATTGAATTCAACAAAGGAGAATTATCAAGACCAAACTCGTCGTTGAATAAAAAATTTGAATTGAATTTAGTTTAATAATTTCCAGCAATTCTAAATAATCAAACTTAATAACTTTATTTTTGACATGATGATTAGCATAATGTTGAATTTGTTTTCTTCTTCGCATAATTGATACGGTGTTCACGGTATACGGTTTTTGAATGGTCTACCTGTCTGGCCTACAAATACTTTGAAGCAGGATTCACAACACAATTCATAAATTCCTGATTTTTCAGTATTTTGTGTCTTATCTTTATGATTTTCAATTTAGTTTATGTCTCCAAAACTTGAAACTTAACTCATTTACAATGATATGATGGACTTCTCTGATGAAACTATTGATACAACTAGAAATACGTATTATCTTTCATTGCCCTATAACTGGTGACATAGAAGGAATTTATTGATCAGAACCTAATGTAAATATTTTTATTCGACGATTAGCTCATGAATTTTGTCATAAAAGCTAAAAGATGGAATTTAATTCCTTAGGGAGCAATAAAATTACAGTTAGAAAACTATACCGGAAAAACTGATGGAAATCAAAACTTTTCACTCATAATCCTGATGCATCCTCAATCAAATTCCGCCGTTTTTACAGAATGGATTTAGTCTACTGTGAAATTTTCTATGGCGCTCTTGGAGTGTGAAATGGCTTGATTAGTGCTGTTAACGAAGTTCCCAAATAAAATATTTACAAAGTTGTTAGTCGTGTAGTTCCAGAATAATATAGAGTTATGCGAGTCGGAAAGCATTGTTACACCGTCCGAAAGAATGCTAGACAGTTTTTTCATTGGAAACGTGTCTGTTTCGTAGCTCAATAGAATCAATACGTTTATTTTAATGAAATAATCTGAGATCAATGTACTTTACTGATTGATTTGGTGAGAAACAACTATGTTCATACTTACACAGTATGGGCCATTACGTTTCCAGCATATGGGAAATAGTTATATTCCTAACACGTTCGCAAAGCGTTACTTTTCTGCACGCGAATACAGTTAGACGAACGACGCGAGGCGGAGTTCGGATGAGTTTTTGCGTGCGGAAAAGGCATTTTGCGCACGTGTTAGGAACAACATTTTTCCTAAAAGCTTCATATCAGATAACAACAAAAATAAAAAATCATACTTCAGTCAGAAATTTTTAATCAAGCTTCAAAGAAATAACTATACAACAAACAATTACATACCTATCAATTTGTCAATGTCGACAGACGCACTATTGACAATATTATAATTATTTACCATTAAACAAGGTACTTAAAAAATAAAATGCTTTTTTCTGGTTTCAAGCTAAAATACATCTATCGGAATTATAATTGAGAGGTAAAATGGTTCCTTACATTGCCTACAATAGTCTACAGCTACCAAAATGAATATAAATTTTCCATACCAATGTGATTTTTGAGTAGTTTTACTTTTCCTCACGTGACCACCAATATGGTGGCAATTTGGAAAAGTTGGTAACGAATTGGCAAAAGTAGGATTATTTATAAAGATGGCAAAAAACGAGTGAGTTGAGAAAGTTTTTTACGATTAAATTTTAGGCCCACATGCAAAATGTTTTTTTAATTATTGAAAAAACGCTGCTTTTTTGGTCTCAGCAAATTTTTGAGGATCATTGTGAACTTATATAATTAATAAAATGAAACTTTTTAGGTTTGAATCCAAATGGTAG
This sequence comes from Chrysolina haemoptera, assembly GCA_958298965.1. Lineage (NCBI taxonomy): Eukaryota > Metazoa > Arthropoda > Insecta > Coleoptera > Chrysomelidae > Chrysolina > Chrysolina haemoptera. The sequence continues at coordinate 31,369,049 of OY282594.1, read as the reverse complement.
TGCAAATTTCAAAAACTAGTTTTCATCATGACTCTTGCTGTTGCTACCTTTTCAAATTTGAAGAGTCCAGATAGAACACTTGTTCCGACCGCAATCAAGTTTTGTAGTAAAAAATATGTTTTTGTTGGGAAAATAATAGAAATGAAGTAGCTGAGTAGAAAATCTCATAGTCCTCGTTGTACTGTGGAATACAATTGTTTTCCTTCTTTTTCCTCAAAACTTGATTTGAGAAAAGTGTTCTATGCTTAAAAAGGTATGAAAAAAATTAGACCAATTTGTTATCACAGTGGCAAGTCGAAATTTGGCAAAAACAACTTAGCACTCTGTAAAATTTAAATTGTTGAATTCGAGCATTAGTGCAATGGGGACATTTGAGCATCTTCAGAAGTTCTACAATAAAGAAGTTTCCAATTGATGCTGTGAGGGGTCCTTTATAAAACAATTGATAGATTATATTTTTTCAGTTATCAATATCTTCAAATTTTATTTCTCTATCCTGGAATTTTATATTACATTTTTAATTGTTAGGGGAAAAAAAGAAAGTTATTGACTCGTCTGCTCTGTCAAACAACTGAATATAGGTTGTGTTCCTCACTCAACTTCGTCTACACAAGCGTGATTTTTTCGATATCTATAAATATATATGTGTACCGGTATACTGAAAATCCTTGAGATGAATTGAATTTTTTCTGTTCTTTATCCCATTAGGTAGAAATGTTGTCTACTACAGCCAAACTTTTCAACTCACCTATTGCCAAAAATTAATGTTTTCTGAAAACTATTACCAAAATTGCGAGCAAGAAACCATCAACGGATTATTCATTTCTCCTACAAATGGGCATCGTAGTAAACATTTTTTATTAATGAGGATCCTTTCGAATACCTGACGAATAATATCTGTGAATCGATTTCATTGAATTCGGAATAACGAGTGGTGTTCATTATTGTATGCGACCTATCATTCTGTAATGATGAAGGATTTTAACCCTGCACCGGTTTCAGGCGATTCCTCGTTTTTAATTGAACAGAAATTCACTATCCGTCATATCCCAGTAACCACAGACGAATGCAAGCCAAAATTGTAGGATGAATGTCAGTGTCAAATTGAATTACAACTCCAATGAGGTTGCATTCATATACAGGAACTTTTTTATTATTGATTTGTCAGAAAATTTGATTCCCCATAAAAATTGGCCATTGCGGAATAATTGCATGTTAGTCAAAATGTCAAAATTTCAAATATCTGAACAGTGTACAGTGGAGAACAAAAAACAGAATTGTATTCAAGTCTTAACTACCCTGGCTGTGATTTCAAATTTGTATATTGTTTTCAATATTATACAGTTTCTTTGAATAAACTTTTTTGTTAATGTCAAAAGTAAGGAATTTTTTGTTCTACCATATACACTGTTCAGAAATTTGAAAGTTTGACAACTGATATGCCATCATTCCGCAATGGACCAATTTTTATGAAGAATAACATTTTCTGACAAATCGATAATAAAGATAGTTCTCGAATAGTGCAAACTTTTGAAACTCACTGTATTTGAATGCAACGAAATTTTTGTTTGTTTTTGTTTTGTTATAACGAATCTCCCAAGTTTTCGTAGAAAATCCCTCAAAAGCACAGCTTGTCCGAGTAAGGGAGACCCGGTACCTACAGCTTGAAAAGTGGATTTCGAACCACTTTAGCTCCGTGATGGTGGTGGGAATCGAACCTGGGTCGCCTGGGTGAGAGCAAACGCTCCAACACCACTTCACTGGAGTGGTAGACTCTCATTTCATTTACTTGTTACATCGAAACAACAAACTGACAAAAAACTAGCCTATGAAACGAGGAGGAAACCGCTGGGAAATTTTGGTGTACATGTTTTGGGTAATAGTGGCATTACGCGGGTATTAGTTGGGAATTAGGGGTATTACTTGGGAATTACAGGTATTACTGATGTATTACTCGGGCATTAGACGAATTAGTTAGGAATTATTGGGCATTACACGGGGAAGGAAGGTATTAGGTACTCGAGCATTACATGGGTATTACAGGAATATTTCGGAAGTGAGAGAACAATTTCTTACTGCACAATAATAATCGGTGAAGAGCAAAAAAAAAGGTCTTCAAAACATGGGAATTAAAAATTAGAGAGCAGTAGCTGCCGAAATGTGCAATGAAAAAAAAAGTCATCCGACTTTTACTTGACTTATATTTTTCTGACGGGCATTACTGGCATTACTTGGGGGTATTACTAGGGAATTACTGGGTATTACTTGAGAATTACTGGGTATTACTCGCGAATTACTTGGGTATTAGAGGCATTACTGAGAATTTTTGGGAATTAGTGTAAACAATTTTCTCGGCGTTTTCCCCTCGCTATGAAATAATATCGAGAGAAAATCAAGTTTATGAACATGTCTGCTGACTGCCAACAAAAGTATCGACCACCTCTATACATATTTGAAAACATTAACGTCTATATTACCTACATGTAACAATGCACTTCCTTTACTGGAATGGTAATTCTTGTATACAGAACTTCAACTATCCTCCCCTTCATACGCTTCGAAAGACTGAATGAGCTATTCTGCATGACTTTTTCAGAATCCTTGCCACACATTTCCATGATAAGCAACTTGTTTACCTTGAAAAGCGTGCTTGACAGAAAGTATCGCAATGGCAGCTCTTTCCGTATTCATTACTTCCCGTACTTAGCAGAGATTTACAATAAAAAAACCTGCCATATTTCTATTGTTTCCCCTGTTTTTCTCGTCACTACCACCTATGAATGCTCGGGAGAACGAGCTGATAGGGGCGTGGAGTGTAATCCCAGTTGGCAAGAAAATTTCGTACATACCAGGTGGTTTGAAGTTTGTTCAACAGCAGACCGGTGAACACCGAGTCAAAGTTTCATTCGAAACCTTTGAGGTCAAACAAATCACGTTGTAGGAATGTTCTTGAAACATAAATGTAATTGGTATTTAGGAGGAGGTTTCAGATATTACAGGAGTAGGATCCTAAAACATTTCAGAAACAATGAAATGTTCGAAATAGTTATGGTGGCATTTTTGACTAACTTAAAATATCTGTTGACTGTTCCTGAAAGAGTTACGGAACATTAATAATGAAACGTGTCTTTGAAACATCTTTGAGGGCGTCAGCTTTATTTTCAAAATATACCCGAGAAAATTAGGTATCAATAGTTGGCATGTTTCAAGTATACAGTTCGTCTGAAAAAGGTCAAAGTAAATCTGCGGTATAAAGGGGGAGGTGAGAATTTCAAGTGATGAAGGCAGAGCGTCAAAATAGAAAAAATGTAAAAGTGTCCAACTCATTTCGTTGTAAAATATGAATTACTCTTAGTGAGTTAAACCTTGAACGCTTCGAGGTTGTCCAAATACTCAAACGCTCGCCGCTTTTTACCACCCCGGCCGACTTATTATTATTACAAAATTCTTGTTTTCTTCATTGTGATCAATATTTCCTATATTGATTATAATTGATATAACTTATAAATATATGTGAGGTTTAAGCAAACATCATATTTAAAAAATACGATTAAAACATCGCGTTTATCGACATGTGAATAGCAACGCTGGAAAAACCATTCAAATTATGAGAAAGAAATCCTACAGGTCTTCATTAGAGAAATTTATGGAATTTTTCTATGAAAAAGTCCGCGGTTGCATTTTGTTCAATTGCATTGTTTTAGCGTACAAGATTTTCGAATTTCCTTATGTGTAAAAAATAAGTAGCGCAATTAGACGTAGAAGGGTTAGATAGAAATGTATGTCAATTCAGTAATCAATTTTTTTATCTTTTAAGTAATTGCATATACCTATAGAATTAGGGCCCAATACCGGGAAACAGTATATTATGTAATGATCATGTTGACATGAACCGTAGGCGAGTGTCGTAAATCTCGTGCGAGTGTTTCAATAATCATTACATGATCGTTGCATACACCATTTTTTCCACGACCAATAAAAAATTAAAACAAGAATTTATTTCAATCTAGTTATGTTCAAACTTTACTTCAACACAGTAGTGCGTCTCTCTTGTTTATGTGGTATCATCATATCATTGCGTTCCTCGTTGCTCGCGTAGATTTCTGTCTATACCCCAGATCAATTTTTTCCGATACTGTATAGGATTTCCCTACGTTCGAAGAACCAAGACAAAAAGTACCTTGGATATCTATTATCGAATGTTTGGCAATGTGAAATATTAAGGGGGTTATAATTCGATGATTTATACCATGATTACCTAATTCGGCATACATTCTAAACTTCAGTTATCCATAATCCCACTTACAACTTCTATTTGTTTCATCTCCTGTGCTAAAATTTCGAGAATAGTTTCAGTGTTACTTTCAAATTCGATAAATGAATCAAGAACCCATTTAATAGTTATTTATGCAACAAGTGCAAAAAGTAGGTGTTTATTGCACTCGACGTGAAATTGTCCAACTCTTTTTGCACGAGTTTCATACAATATTTTCTCTACGTTCACGCAAAAATTAGAAAATGTTTCATTTAGGTGGCACTAAACTGTAAGGAAGACATTGTTTGTTTAAATCTATCTTCTAAAAGTAATTCAAAAACATTTTGTGTAATTCAGATGATATTCGAAGGAAATAATTTCATTTTTAACAAACTGTATTTTCTAGTAATTTCATAGTCCATTATATAATGAATATGATGAAACATGCAACTATTTAAAACGTAATACAATCTCACAGAAAATGGGCTAAATTTGGTGTCGATTTGAAAGTTTATGTCTGTCATGATGACAGAACACTATAGTAGAATGACAGATGAGTGCTATAAAGTCTTTATTGCACTCAGTGCAATAAAGAGACAGTTTTTCCACCAAATATAGTTCAATAAAGTCATGAACGTAGAAAAACATATATAGTATCCATATAAAAGTACATATTTATGTGAAGGCGCTCGAATATGTGAAGAAAAATGATCCAATATCCAATGAATTCTTGCAATTTATTTTGACAACAAGGATAAATGTATGAAACAGGTATCTCCCAGAGTACTTTTTCGAAAAAAAAAAAAAAATCACCTATTCAGATAAAAAATAGTGAATGTGGTAAAATTTCTGCAATTATTTAGGAAAATTTTGAAAAAGTACTGGCGAGATGGCTAGATCCATCTTTTCCCATTCAGATAGTGAAAAAAAATCTCGAGTTTATTCAGCGAGCTCCGAGTATTTTGATATCTCCCGCTCCTTGTTTTATCAATAGCCACTAATAACGTTAACCCCCTCTTAATATCAGATTTCGTGAGGACATATTAATTCACTTGTCGGTTCTCCCAAAAATTGCTTTCTCAAAACTTTTTGCTTTGGGCATTGAAAAAATATATTACTTGAAAGTTGATACCAGATGCGTTGAGAATTGACCATCTTTCTATATTAATTAGCACAGGTTTGTCTACCACATTTGGTCCGTTTGGTCCGTTACAAAAATTATTTTTGTAGAAAAAAAGGTTCATTCCAACCAACGAAATATTTTTAAAATTTTATTACCTTAAAGAACATATTTTCGGATATTATTATCTTATATTTTTTTTAACTACCAGATTTCGATGAAATTCTGTTGAGCTCTATTCCGAAACTTCGTGAATCAATTAAACAATATATTAAGTTTTATTTTCATATATATAATGACGAACACCTGACAACGTAATTTTGTCATGACCCATTTGAAAATCCAGTTGTATAGATAGATTATAAAAAAAAGTCCCTGAAAATGAAGATTGGTTCCTATTTCATATGGGTCATAGTGCTACCCATAACATGTATAAATATTCGGAGTATTATTCAAATTCACTTCACTGAGTTTATAAGTGTAGTTTTTCGTTGGATAATAATTCAATGTGATAGTTTTCTGTAATTTATTTAAACTTATCGTCAGTAAACAAGACGGTTTAAAGATTGAAAATGTCCATATTATCAGGTAAATCAATCGCTAAATCAAAAGGTACAGGAGATGGGGTTGTTCTATGTTCCTCTTCATCCGGAACCCCCTCCTTGCCATATTGCTTCTGAAGATACTCGATTATATCCATCATAGACTCTTCGGACTCGTGTACAGGAATTGGCACAGGTTCAGGAGGCAAGAGCTCAGTTTTATACTCGGTAACAGATCTAGCTCTCCAAATGGGTACAATTCCTCTAGGATTTCCACGGTATTCGGGTGCGTCCTTATTTTTTTCGTCCAATTCTAGTTCCTCAACGCCAACGTAATCGAATTTGGGATCCTTCATGTTGATGTAGTAGCCATGCTGCATGTATTTTGCATCAAATGTGAAACATCCTGGTCCTTTTGGTAGATTCTTCTCGAAATTACCGTGATATCTGTAAATATATTCTTCGTTGTTCAAAGTATGAATGGACACTCTTCCGCAATAAGGTACCAAGTGACAAAATTAAAATTTTGAGGAAAATGAGAAAAATTGTTAATAATAATAACCACCATCCCGATCTATTACCGGTATTTCATTGGACGAATATAGAAGATGACGTCAAAGTCTCCTGCCATTGGTTGATATAATTTGTAGATAGAAACATTACCTCACCACGGGCAACTTTGCAAACTTTTTATATCATATAGTTTTGTTTTTCAACTGAACACGGAAATTTGCTTTACTCATATCTGTTTGCCCTTACATTCTTCACTTCAGCTCCGCTAAAATCTGAATTTGTTCTATAATATTCGAAAACCACTGTTGAGTCTACAACAGGTAGATTTTGACAAAACCTTCCATGACAGCTCTCACTTTATGATGCACAACTTAAAATATGATGATAAAAATAATACTTTTCATCAAATTTTAATATGAATCAAACACAAGGCACAAATAGTATCCAACAAATTCAGCAATGAACAATGGTAATTTGTTTACATCTATGTTCGGTTAGGTTTTGAATGTTTTGTTTGATGTCAAATTTATATTGTACTAGATACGGTTTCGAAACAGTAAAAGATTTCTTATGGATTCCTTTTTTTTTCCATGACTAATGATCATAGCTTCGGAAATCAAAGTCCAAAAAAAGATCTCTCCATATATTGCAAGTCCGAAATCAAAACAAAGTGTGCCTTCCCATCAAATTCATCGAAAGAAGTTTAATCTGTTGTACACTGTTATTCAAAATGGCAACAAATCTCTCGTGCAGAAAACATTCTCAGAGGACTCAAGGACAAACGTTTCTAGAACAATAATACCAAAGAGTAGGGGTACAATACTGATGACGTCAGCCCGCGAAAATATGGCGTTTGAATCTATCTCAATTTGGAATAGTTTTGAAGTGAATTGTTGTAAATATGAAATAGATTAATAAGTTCGTGGTGTGATTTTACACGCATCGTATATACAGATAAGATCACTTGTTACAAATAAAACGTCATTTTTTATTACAGTGTAATTCCCTATTATTATAGTTAATTTATACCTACTCCTAATATCAACAATAATGAAATTACATCCAAGAATAAAATGATAATTAGTTCTACGTCTGAGAAGATGACAATAACATAAAAGATTAAAATGGTAATTAGTTCGACTTCTGAGGAATAAGAATAATATAACAGATTGATTGAGAATACAATGGAAATAAGTTCAAATTTTATAAAAATAAATTCAACAATGGTGAATAATTCAAATCGAGTTAGTCGTTAAGTAGCAAGTTAAAATTTTTAAGTTCATCATTTCTAATGATTCAGCTTCAATCTTTTATTTCTATATACAAAATCTTGAATTCTTCATAAAAGTATGATTTTCTTTTGAAAGATGATTTGAATATGTTGAATTAGTTTTCTAATTCACATAACTCATATGAAATTCATGAGTGCGATTTCTAAATGTTCCATCCGTTTGACCAATATATACCTCAGGACAAGTTCCGTAATTCAATTTATATAGGTACCCCCTATTTCTCGAATTTGGAAGTTATGTTTTTATTATTTGTGATGAAATTTCCCATCGACGTATTATTTTCTGTTCCATATATGATTATTGATATTGTCTATTCAAAAATGAAGCTACCTTTTCTATTGATTATCCGAAATATTTGAAAGGTCCATAATTTTCATCATCTGCTTTTTGACAGAAAAATATTGTGAATAGTTTTTGTGTGGAGTTTTTTGGAAATATTTCAATCTATTAATTCAACCCTAAAAATGTTTCCGCTAGCTCTTATTTAGGAATTACCGAAAAACTCAACTAGAATAAACAAATAACTAATGATCCCACAAATAAATACGTCGCCAAAATAACGTAGTAAAAGAACAGAAAAAAAAACACGATTAATATACTAATGGAATTTTAAATCACAGTAAATCAAAAATTTAAGTGAACATTCAAATTTCAAATATTAGGAATCAAACATTCCTGTTTGAAATTTTGTTTTCATATGGAGAACTGAAACATGACTCAAAAGAAGTATCACATTTAAGTTGAAAAAACAATTTTTTTTATGCCAAAAAGTAGCTTACGAACTACTATTTCATCTGCAGAAATTTTAAAGAAAAATTCCAATCCTTTCAAAAGAAAGTTAACACGGAAAAGGGGTTTACTTTATGGATAGACTAAATAATATGAGAAAAATTGTCATTGTTTTACCTATAGTACGGGTAGTTCAATATACCCGGTCCTTCCATTCTTCCTTCTTTCCAAGTTCCATAGTGCGTCACATGTACAGATTTATAATAATAGTTTCCCAAACCATGCCGTAAACCTCTGTACCAGCAGCCTTCATATTTATCTCCGTTGGCATAGTAGTAAGTACCCTGTCCATGCTTGAGGTCTTTCTTCCATTCGCCCAGATAGCGCGTACCATCTGGGTATGTGAACTCGCCTCTGCCGTGCTTCAAGCCTTTTCTCCAGGTTCCCTTGTATCTTGCACCATTTTTGAAGCAGTACATGCCTTGAATAAAAGTAATTGTACAGTTTTTTTTGTTCATGTATTAACTCATAATAATAATAATAATAATAATAATAATAATTCGTGCTATAAGATGTTTACGCGCATTTTATACGCGCGAATACTCTTCGCAGTTGATCCGGTGTATGAACGGATATACGAGCAAAGAGGGTCAAAGAGGGGGGTCGCTGGCTGCAAAGAGAACCTGCTCATCGACAGATGTATAACGCAGGACTCCGTGCAGTATAAGTGGAACCTTTTGATGGCCTGGATTGAGTACCGCAAGGCATTTGATTCAACATCGCATGCTATGATGCCTTGCGGTGCCCGATCAAATAGTGAGATGCATTGAACAACTGATGCCACTCTGGAGGACTCGCTTCACCATAAGATCTGGTTAAGTCAGAGTCCAAACAGAGCAGGTAATCTTCAGAAGGGGCGTATTTCAGGGAGACTCCCTCAGCCCTCTTCTCTTCTGCATCTCACTATTGCCATTGTCCGTTGCACTCAGGATAATCCGTGGATACAACTGCGGCACCCCCAACAACCGGAGGCATAAGGTCACCCCATTTATTTTATATAGATGATCTCAAACTGTATGCCTCTGGAGAGAGGGACCTACATCAGTCCTTAAGGGTGGTGCAAGAGTACAGCGTGCTATCGGAATGGAGTTCGGGATTAACAAATGTGCCACGGTTCATCTCAAAAGAGGACGATGCGAGGGATACGGAGAGGATATCCAGCTCGTAGACGGAAGCATCCTACATCATCTTGATGCCGGAGAGACGTATACCTACTTGGGAGTGGAGCAACGCCGCTCCCAAGAGGTAAACACAGTTAAAACTCTCGCCGCGGCAAGTATCAGCACTCCGACAGATCTGGTCATCAGAACTGTCGGAGAAGAACAAAGTTGCTGCGACTAATATGCTTCCCGTTCCGATTCTACTCTACTCTTTTGGAGTAGTGAAATGGACTCAAGAAGAGCTGCGACAACTCGACGTTAAAACTCGAAAAATGATGCATCTTCATAGGAGCTTGCATCCTAAATCGTCCGTTCCACGGTTATGCTTCCCCAGACAACAGGGAGGCCGGGGACTTCTGAGTTTGGAGTGTCTACATAACAGAATGGTGCTGGATGGAGCCTGTAAAGTCATCAGGAGTTTAGATCCCCTTCTCTGCATGGTCCGCGACCATGAAAAAGCAGGGATTGGAGCATTTCTTTTTAAGGCAGTAATCCGGGCAGCTGATGAATTGGTCTCGTATTCGACACTGAACGGGCAAACACAAACTCTATCACCGAGTTGGAACCCGTTCAGCAAAAGGCTCACATCAAAACTACGGAGACTGAGGTCCTCCTGCAGCTGCTCAAGGATAAGCCAATGCATGGGGGTCTTCTTCAAGAACATTGAAGACTATGGCTTATCCAAAAACCTAACCTTTGCTTTCCTCAGGTCAAGTGAGCTGAAGTTGGAGACCGAGGGATTCATAATGGCTTGCCAGGATGATGTCTTCAACACCCTGGTCTACCTTATCCGCGTGATGGCTATAGAGATCCCTGACAGAGCGTGTCGTGGGGCGCCTGAGACCCTTATGCATTTGATGTCCAGCATATGCGGTCTCAGCCTATATCCACAGGCATAACGCGGCTCTACGAGTGTTGTACTACCATCTACGACACTCGTACGATATAGACGAGACACCGGTGTTGCCTTATGCTCCGGGGGATATTGAGTCCGTTGTGGAGAATGAGAAGTGCCGAATATATTGGAACTACTCATTCCCCACCCTCAGGCAAATACAAGCCAATAAGCCTGTTGTAGTCCTCTTCGACCATAAAAGTAAGACGATTTTCGTCATGGAGTTTTCGGCTCCTGGCGAAACGAACGTCGTCCAAAAAGAGGAGGAGAAATAAACTGAATATCGAGACTTACTCTTTGAACTCCGCAGGCTCTTCCCAAACCATTCCGTTAAAATGGTGGTTCTTATTATAGGGGTGCTTGGTGATATGAAGAACATACTGCTTTCGAATTTGAAAATCATACCGGATTGCCGTAATATGGTAGAAATCTCAGTTGAACGAATGCAGAAGGCTGTCATCTTTGGTTCACTGCGTCTGCTCAGGGCACATGATTCTCGGACCCAGTAATTACTTACCCCACGGACGTGGGGAGTAGTTATCTGAGTAAACGATCCAGCGCGTCCTCCGGGCATCAGGGCTTTGGAGACAGGGCCTGACTGGAACATTTGCTGTCCGCGCGTGGAACTTATGTGGTCTCAGGGTACTATCATCTACGACACTCGTACGGTATACGGGCGATATTGAGTCCGTTGTGGAGAATGAGAAGTGCCGAATCTATTGAAACTACTTATCCCCACCCTCAGGCAAATACAAGCAAATAAGCCTGATGTAGTACTCCTCTACCATCAAAGTGAGATGAATCAATTGTGAGCGGTGACGCTTATGCCATTTTTCCTGCTCACTTGAAATTTTTGATCTTTTTTCAGGTAATTCATTAAATTTATGGAAATCTCTAAAAAATAATGAGTATTATGGTATTTCTATGAATAAAATCAGTGTTGTTGCTGTAACTCATTAAAATTCTTATAAAGGATATTTAACAGAAGGAGAAAGGTCTTCGTTATTAACAACCACCTATTTTCGTCCAACCGGTATCAAGTTTTCATTTGCCATTCATCATAGTAACGGTTCACGACACCAACTTTTTCTTAACTGATTACAGATAAACTGAGGCAGACAACGTTACAACCACGCATTTCCGTGCCATGGTAATCGGAATTTTGTTTACTCGTTAGATACTACATCAACGTTTTCTATGGCAATAGGTTTTCCATATCTGAATTCACCTAGACGAAATTCGACCCTGCTTGGCAAAAAACGAATCGGTATTGAAACTATCATTTTTCATATCGGGTTCTATGATTTTCCACCATCGAACATTTCAAGTAATTCAGGAAGTCATGGAATGACGATATACAAGCATAAAATAACTGAATAATTATAATCTAAACAAGTAAAAAAAAACTACAAACATTTTTTCACTTATGAGTTCAATAGAAATTTTGTTTCCGATTCAGATTGCATCTCACACTGTCTATGAGAACTCAGTACCTACTGAGATGTTGTATAATAAAATTATCTATACCTTTTCCATGTCGTTTTCCGTGATAGTATTCTCCTTCGTAGATATCCCCGTTAGGTAAGAGAGCACTACCAAAGCCATGCCTATCTTTCTGATCATCCCTGCTTCCTTCATACTCTCCAAATGGATACGTCTCCTTGCCCTCGCCAGCTTCTCCTGCAAGTTTATCATCTCTGTCATCGTCGTCAGTCGTCGACATCCTTGATAAATGTTATCACTAGTTTATAGATCAAAATGAGAAAACTTTTACAAGACTGTCGTAATGTGCCGTGGCAGATGATGAATAGTTACTTCAGTTTGACATTGACGTGAAAGTTTGACTTTTACGAAATTACTTAATTTTTTTATATTATCTGAATCACGAATAATATCACACATTAAATCGACAAATTGGAGTCGACAAAGGTAAGTTCAGTGAACTCTTTCGATAATTAGAAAACTACCGACCTATAACCTTGTTGTCCAACTTTGCTAAGGCATTCGAGATGAGCTTGTACAACAGAATCTTTCCTGAAGGTAAAAATTTGATCTTCAATAATCAACACGGATTCTTCAATAAAAGATCTACAATTACCAACTCAATCTGCTTCACACAGGCAGTCAGTAATGCATTTAATTTACACCGACTTCTCGAAAGCATTCGATAAGTTGGATCATTAATTAACTGTATTCCTATGGTTCTGACACCCAACTCTTGAACCTATTTAGCATTTACCTAACTTTACTAATCGTATCCTGTTCGTAGATTATAGAGGTCACAAATCTTTCCAATTCATTGCAAACAGTGGTGCCCCCCAAAGAAGTAAACTAGCACCACTCTTATTCTCACCTGTTCTAATGATGTAGGAAATAATGTCTTGAGTCACTTCCTACTCTTTGCAGATGGCTTGAAAATATTTCGACCCATTGTATCTGAGAAGGCCTGCTGTATCCTACAAAAAGATCTTGAATTCTTGCATGTTTGGTGCGTCGAAAATAATCTTCCTATCAACATAAATGAATGTAAATCTTTTCAATATACCCTGAAAAATAATGTTACACAATACGATTACCATATAAATAACATTCTCCTTCAAAAAAGCAATCAAACAAAGGATCTTGGTATCATTTTCAAAATTGAGCTTCTCTGTCCAATACAGTACAATGACATGTGCAGCCAAACGAATGCTTGGTCTCATATATCGCAATTGTAAAAACTTTCGTAATCAGGACAGCTTCATAACACTGTTTAGTACCTATATGAGATCTCGGCTTGAGTATAAAGTTCCTTAATATGGTCACCTTTTTACAATATTCACACTAACAAAATAGAATATATCCAAAGAGGCTTCATGAAATACATCACATATAAATTAGATGGAGTCTACTTACCCAGAAAAAGGCGTCCACAACAGAATATTACTTAACAAATTCAAGCTACTATCCCTTCAAAAGCAAAGAAACTACTATTAAACAATTTTTATTTCCAACTTAGTAAACAATCTAATCGACTGTCCTGAATTACGCTCCTATTTTAACTTTCATGTGCCGATACTACACTCTAGAAGCCTAACCTAACCTAACTTTCCACTTACCCAATTCAAGGACCAATATACTGTTCAAATCTCCACACGTAGCAATGAGCAAATTGTACTTACTTTATCCGTGATTCTTTGTTGAAGATATATAGAAATTACCGAAACACAACTGCACAAACCACTATAATGTCCACAATAAATCCAAATCATCAAACTATCCTGCAGACTTCATTTTGTCCATCTCATCATATCAAAGACGCCAAAAAACAGTGCATGGAGAATAGCCAACCTCATTCATGTGCATGAATTGGACGTCCACTGGATGTTTACTAGGGGACGTCCAATGAATGTTTACTATTGGATGTCCTATGGATGTACAATGGATGTACAATGTACAAAATTGGATTTCCATCGAACGTCTGTGCCTGGATATACAATGGACGTACATTCAACGACCATGGACGTTCGGACTTCAGCTGGACGGTAAACGGACGACTATTGGATGTTGTGTGCTGTGTGGGAAATATAAAATTCATAAAAAAATATAAATATCCATGACTCCATGACCATTAACAATTTCTATAGGAAAGTTCATTGGTAATAATAAGCTTTCCAAATCTACAAAACATTGAAAACATTTATATTTGAGGAAGTTACGAACAATAATTGCAGGTTTTTGGGAACAATAAGTTAGGCTAGAATTCAATTTGGAATTTTCACTCTCGACTGAACTGAATTCACTTTCATTCAGTTCTACTTAGTTGAATACAGATTTCACTTAATGTATTTTATCATTTAAATCTTCGTCTAATCTAAAATGAAGTTTCACGTCTTTATATAATTGAGGAATACATTAATTACGAATCCGGCCGTCTCTTAACTAGAATAAGTGAGGGTGTTTCTGGGGGGAGAACTCATTATGGAATATCCTCATACCGCAGTTGTCAGATAAATAGGTCTTTCAGTTATGAAAATCCTTCAAACCAGAATTCAAATTATTCCAGGTCTCTCAGAGGTTTTCGAAATAGCGCTTATACTTCGGAAATGACTATGGACTAACAGTAAACATGACACAATATACCGGATGTCCCAAGTTATCGTATACAGGCAATATCTCTCTTATTTGACAAGAATGAAAAAATTGAAAAATTGCTTTTCCGCCGAAGCTGGTCAGAGCAGAGCCGCAGTAATACTGGAACTGCCGGATGGAAGAAACTGTGTAATTTCGAACAACAGTTTCCAAGTCTTTCCGAATTGTCCATCAAAATTTCAAATTTCCACAATTTTTTTTCGAATTTTTCACACCTGCCATTCGTTATAAAATGTCATTACACAAAAGGTTAGATTACACTTTTTTCTATGAAAATAAAAATTCAACATCTATTCGTCCAACAATGAGTCTCTTTTCCACTGTGGTAGAGGAAGACAAACTTATATTTTTTTTGTGAAAAGGAAAAAACCATACCCTAGCTGGGAACCGAGCCGGCGACCTTTCGACCACCAGTCGGGTGCCAGTTCCCGCCCCAGGAAAAACTTATTAGGTATTTGTAGTTAGTTCCTGAAAGCTCTTCCAGAAAAATCAACCACTGGTGCCAGTGGCGTGGTTGGAATTTTGTTTTTTTTTGGTAGGGGGCGCAGCATAAATAAAAAATATTTCCAAAAATTGTCTTGGTATTGACGGATACTTTCGTCTTTTCGTCGAGCTACACAAGCTGTTTTGGAGGGTGGCTCTACCCCCCTTCCAGTAAACACGCCATTGACTGGTGCTGAAACGAATTAGTCACCAAAACATAGGCGTGAAAGTTTTATTTCAATCAACTGAAACCTTTTACTACCACACTGGACGACAATCAATCATGGGATTACCTAATCGATATAAAAGTTGAAATTCGATCGAAGAATCAGAAAAGCTCGCAGCCTTTGATACCATATAGAAGTCGAAATGAAATGAACAATCGGGAATTCTCAATCTCGATCGCGGAATAGAAAGCCCAAAGGGATTTATGAAGCCGTTTGTTCAGAACTAACTACTGAGAGGATTGAAACTTGCCAAGAATCGGATAAGGGCGTTAATTGAAATAGCACTTCCTCAAGGCCAATATTGATGAATGACCAGGACTCGACAATGTTGACTTCATGAGCGGACCAAATGATTATCTTTGATTCCACTGTATTATATACATAATTAGTAAAATTGAATTTTATTGATATTGATTGATTCATTGAAAAAACATCAGTGCCATCGGATCTGACAGTTCGATTCAATCTGTCTGCTCCGTTTTCATCACAAGTATAGGGCAACTACGCCCTATCGAGCTGTCAGATTTGCATATACCGAACGCGCCTACACAGAAAAAAAATGGTTCCTGTACCTGACTAAATTTTTTTATTTTTTTTCACTGCACTTATTTATTGTATTCAAATACAAAATATTTCATATATATACAACAACACCAAAAAACAATACTTTTGATAGGAAATAAAAATAAAAATAAAAATAAAAATAAAAATAAAAATAAAAATAAAAATAAAAATAAAAATAAAAATAAAAATAAAAATAAAAATAAAAATAAAAATAAAAATAAAAATAAAAATAAAAATAAAAATAAAAATAAAAATAAAAATAAAAATAAAAATAAAAATAAAAATAAAAATAAAAATAAAAATAAAAATAAAAATAAAAATAAAAATAAAAATAAAAATAAAAATAAAAATAAAAATAAAAATAAAAATAAAAATAAAAATAAAAATAAAAATAAAAATAAAAATAAAAATAAAAATAAAAATAAAAATAAAAATAAAAATAAAAATAAAAATAAAAATAAAAATAAAAATAAAAATAAAAATAAAAATAAAAATAAAAATAAAAATAAAAATAAAAATAAAAATAAAAATAAAAATAAAAATAAAAATAAAAATAAAAATAAAAATAAAAATAAAAATAAAAATAAAAATAAAAATAAATAAAAAACTGAAAATGATCTCAAAGGTGCGATTTGGAGCCTTCCTGATCGTAGAAGAGAACATAGGCTTCTCCGCTTACAAGGGATTTAGGTGAAGAAGGGGTCACTCGAGAATCATTGTACTCATGCCAGGTGCCTGCATACGGGTGTCGACAGTAAGCCGTGTAGTGCCCGCTGTATGTAGTCTCACTATGGTTAGATAAGGCATACAAACTGTACCGAAAAGGGGCTACATTGTCTGCGGCATAGTTAATAATGTCTAACACCTCTAGAGGAAAATCGATGGTAACGTTTAATTTTCCTCTGAACCTTTCCGTTGGAGAAAATCGTTGCAAATGTATAACTAAAATTTTGGGGAATTTATGTATTGATAGGGATTTCGTACATTTCCTCCTCTCTTTGCACTTTGCACAGGTCGGCTTCTCGTCACCATCAAGAGTTTCTTCCCTTGTGAACGAATCTAAACACTGTGATAATCTTAGTTGGCCTGTTCTTTGATTTATCGGTAGAGGTCCCAGAATGGGTCAAAGGTGACCAAACAGTGACCACAATAGGTACATTTCAACGTCGATTTCAATTGGCCAACGAAGTTATCAACTATTTTAGACTTGTCTATCCTTAAGAATCGTGACCAAGACTCTTGAGCCTTTTCATTGTCACTCATCTTTTCGTCTATTTCTGTCAAAATGGGTTTCGGCTTTTCGGTTTTTCTATTAACGTCTTCATGAAGACCCTCCAACAGGTACCGTAGAAACTCCTGACCATCTTGCTGTGCATAACCAATGAAACTAGGTGCGAATCTTCAAGAAAAAGTGACCTAAAGTAAACCTTAAAACACGATACTGAATCATCAATGTATATGGAAACAGCAGCACATACATTTTTCTTTAAACTCCGGGAATATTCTACCGGATTACACTCGTGCATCAAAATAAACCTTCTTCTTCGGAGTCGGGCTCTTTCGACAAATTTGAAAATAAACTCATGCAGTAGACAACATGCTTTCATAGAAAATTATCGATCATTTTGATGCACTTTTATCATTAGTCAATAAAATTTTCAAAGTCATCAAATGCCGCCTCTAATGTCAGTATTATAAATAATTTTGATCCATTTTGGAAACGAGCTCTTATACATTTTCAATCCTTAGTGATATTCTGAGACACCCATTCTCATAACACCATACAAAGTTGATAAAGTTATCTGTTGAGAAGAATTTCATTTCCCTTTTCAAGCTGTGCACTTCTCGTAAATTATCTAATTCGCGTTACTCAGGATACTCCTCGAATTCATTGAATATATATAAGAATAATCTGAATACATACATATACACAACCAAAATCTGTTGATCTCATGTGGCACTTCCAAATAAAATATAGATGTTTAAAACTTTTCTCTGTCTTCCTAACTACATAGTTGCAAACTTAAAATCGCCTTGTATTGCCTCGGTATGATAATACCGAGTTGTTTATCGGTTTAGTTTTGTCAGATAATGGAATTTCGGATGCATTTACAGACGTTATTGTCTCTGGAATAGTACATTTGAATTTCAGCAAAACTAAAACTAAAACTATCAATGAACCGGTGTCAGGGTTGGAGAGAGTCACTGGTCACAATTGAAATTCCTCAATTGTTTTATTGAAAATGACGATTACAAACATCGATTTCAAGGAAAATAACTCACATGTTGAATTTATAGAAAAACAGAAACTATGAAATTTCATTGAAAAAATTAAACAGAGATTATTTTTTCATTTCTTGAACTTTCATTTCGCACTGCGATATGCCATTCACTCTTAAATGGCATTTATTTTAAACATTTAAAAAATGTAGCTTTATTAATTGGGAATTTTTGTAATTCTCAACAAAACTGGTTGTTTGTATAGTCGGTTTTTGAAGGATAATTTTACGTTATAACGTCATAAGAAAACGTTGACGGAAAATTGCATACTTTTATGAATTGAATTGAATTACTATCATAGAATTATCATTATTTTGTATAATACAAAGAAGGAGTTCATTGAAAATTTAAATTTTTTCGATAAATTACGATGAAATTAAAATCATAAATCAAATTCATGAAACCGATGCTTTTGAAATGCCCGCCAAAACCTGCTTGATATGATAAACTATTCCCTTGCACTGCGTTAACTTTTTATTAAAACAACTATTCTTGATTTTTGTTCAGAATGCAATGCCCAGGATAGTTTATTTCAAAAAATAACTTTCAAAGTGTTACCGCAGAAGAAATATTTCAATCATTTCCATCCTTGATGTGTATAATTGTTTCGGAAGAGCCTGCCTTCCAATTGTATCAATCTCTCTGATGAGCTTGGCGAAGCGAAATAGATTTTTGTCGACCAAAATGTATTGAGGATTAAATTCGAGAAAAGCGAACTTCAATGAAATGAACGATTTCTGTGAGTGATATTTTTTAATTACATTCTTCCAATCTAATACATTTAATGAATTTTCAATAAAAACTCAGGAAATTAAAATAATCAACTATCTGAATGGAAATGCGAATTTTCATTTTCAGATTTTTCACAATATGTACCACATGTAGTTCAATGTCCGGCGTAGCCGGGGAAGTAGTTGTTTTCTGTTAGATATTACAAATGAATCACATTTTTTCATTTTTCAATTTTCATGAAGAATGTTTCCCTTTTCAACATAAATATTTTTATTTTCTCGCTCAGTGGTAGGCTGGTAATTTTAGACACATTTTTATAACATGCGTGAGGTTAAATATTAATTTTTAATCTTACATTAATAGCTACGCACGATTTTTTTTTCATTCAGTACTAAATATCAAAGAACAAATATTAAAATTCAAGAATTAATTACTTTTCTGCCGCAATTGTTGTTGTAATAAACAATAGAAAACACATTAACTCTCCACTTCACTTTATAAACAGTTGACGTGTAGGTTGTGTGCTGCCGCTGTCTCTCTTCTACTCTGACGCATCGGCCGATGGAGTGGAAAAGAGATAGATGCGTTTCGCGCTCTTGCTTGCACGTTCGGCTCAGGCGGAACGTGACATGAGTCATATTTTTTCGTGCGTGCAGCCGACGTTCAGTGATCTATAAGACGCTATCATGTTAAAAATTATGTAGTTAGGACATAATGTTAAAGAAGTGAATATTAGAATTTTCTTTCAAACGGCTCTCCAAATCATAATATACTATTGATTTGAATATTTTTGGCATTATTTGACCACATTCATACAAAATTTGTTAAATAGATATAGTCTGAGATCCGAATTAAAAACGACCCTCACCCATCTGTGTTTCAATATTAAATCAGTTTGAACAGAATCTCTTTGATTTTAAGCAATTATTTTTCGTCCGCAGACACTTTTTGTCCGCAAACACTTTTCTTCCGCTGTGGACAGAAAGCGTTTGCGGACGAAAAGTATTTGCCTTTAAAAATTAATAAAGATTTTTTGTCCGGAAATTAGTACGTAAAATGTAATTTTTTGTAGAGGTCGACGAAAAAATCATTCTCTCGGCCCTCGAACACTTCTATATTGAATTTGACACGGTAAAGTCGAATAATTTGAGTAGTTTGTGAGAGTTTGGGGAAGAATTTGGTTTGGTACAAAATTGAATTCACTTCAGAGAAAACTCGTTAATAATTTTGTAATTATTGTTCATCGGATTTTGATATCTTTTTAGTGTCAGTAGTTTTCCTACATCGATTTTTATTTGCCTTTCACTATTTCCACCCCTGTCTTAGGACTGTTATTATCGCCTAGTACGAGAAAATCTCCAGACGAAACCATTCCATCTGTGTTGAGAATGTTGAGATACTGTCTGAATATATTTATAGTTAGTTATTCAACAGTTTTCCCGAATGGTGCCCCGATGGATGATAAGCTTTTATGTTGAAACTTTCATACAGAGGTTGTTTCACTAAGCTTGCAAGGGAATCATTATTCTGAGAAACAGTGGCATTGCTGAATAATATAAAGTTCTGGTTAAAAATTCAGTTTCCAAGTAATATGAAATTGTTTCGACCAGTTTTTGTTCACATGAATTCGGTAGATTCTTTGCAGTGGAAATCTTTGGATATAAAACAAATACCATAGTGGTTCAACAAAACTATCGAGTAAAATTATCGACTACTGTTATTTATTTTGATCGTTCTATGGTACAAGATGTTCCACAGGATGTCACATTCAGACTCTCATAACATATAATAATTATTATGTTGATTTTGTGAAAATTATCTCTCAGAAATGTGAAAATTATCTCTCAGAAGTGTGAAAATTCGCCTATTTTATCACCACATCGAAAAGTCATCAGCTGTCACCTGAATACCGATGAGTCATAAACTGTAATAAAGATAAGGGATATCCTGGATAGAACATACTCAATCTGTATATCATTATTTCTACGATACATTTCAAATCTTACATATAATAATCCTTATACCGGGAGTCCACGGAAAGCGGTTTGCCCCCCATACATTTTTTTTGGCTTAGCAGATAGTCAAATAAAATTTGTATACTACCTAAAACTGCATTTTTTGGCAAGTGACTCATCTTAATGCAACTTACGGTCTCATCGGATGTGATATACAGTTCGATTTTTTAATGGGATCCTAGGTAATTTTTCTGTCTTTCTTTGACACTCTGAATACAACCATCTGTCATTTGTCACTTTTTATCTAGAGGGCCATGGACGTGATCAAATCACCAATACAATTCCTAACATTTCAAGAAATGCAAGTTACCTGAAACTGTTGAATGAATTCATTAAAATTATATTTTGTTATATTTATATCAGAGTTGTTTGAAAAAAAAAACATGTGGTTGTCATAATAAAGTTTACGTTTTTGGCTGTAGTTGAATTTCATCTGGAACTTTTCCTTCCATATCAATCAATCTTTATTGGATCAGTTTATCCAAAAGAAACACCAAAACTACGTCACTTTCACTCGACGCGCGTTTCGCCAACAAAGTTAGCATCCTCTTGAGCTATAAGTTTACTCAACACGTCGAGTAGAAGTGATATAGTTTTGGTGTTTTGAGTAGCTTTCATTTCTTGAATTGTACTCACACCAAAGGTTCTAGTCTTCATTTTCGATAACATATTTGAAAAATATCTACTGTTTCCAGTCGAAATGTTTCTGCGATGTACAATTCAATTTTAGAATTTGTATTACCGGTTTTTTCAAATGGCAACATTCTGCATTTTATTTCAATTATAATCATAGTGGAACTACCTACAGCGGACAATACACAGCCTACTGTAGACATCCGGATGCGAGCACGTGGCATGAATATAATGTGTAACCCCAATTCCATCTAAATCCCTCATGAGAAAAATGCCTATGATCTCTTCTAAGAGCAGGAAGACCTTTTAGATTATACTTAGTTTTATTTTGTTTCATTTGCATTTTGCAGTCATTATTGTTGTATTTTCTAATATGATGGGGACTTCTCAGATTATATTGATACTGCCCAATATTAGGTCTCACACAGACTTTCGTTGAAAAATATATTCCTTAAAATGAGATTTAGATTGAAATGATATTCGAATGCTTTGAGTAACCTGTGTCCTACATAACCGATAAAACAAAATAATTAAGGTGTATTTGAAAAAAACTGTACTTGTCGATATCTTATCTTACCTCGCTACATGTTGATAATATTATTTATTCAAGGAGATATGTTATTAGTTTTTAATTGATGATTTTGTTATATCAGTTTTGTTGGTCACAGGTTACTCGATGAATTTTATTATTATTTTAATCTCAAAAGGAAAGATCTGAGGTAATATTCATTAGTTTGTTGTCGAAAGGTTGTTTGAGATCAAGTGTGCGGTTTCTAATTAATTGTTATGAAATACTATTTTTTGCTTACTCAACGAGCCACTAGGTTATCATTTGAAAAAAAAAAAAAAAATGGTAATCATAATTTGAAAATAAAATTTTACACAGAAGATGTATTTTGGTCTAAAACCATAAATTATATATTTCCTAAAACTTAAAGCCAGCTATTCACGTAACTGCATACTTGACCGGTATACATGCACAAATTTACTGTACAAGTATACTTGAATGGGAGTTTTGCCGCTACACGGCACAAGTGCAACTGATCGGTGGTAGTGTATGGTTCATTGTTGTGAGGTACATACTGTATGAATATGCAATCAACAGATGAAAAAAACTACAGCCGCTTGTATTTTAATTCTTAGAAGATATTGGTGTGAAAAATGTCTACAACAAAACAATTTATATTCACATAGATACGAGTTTATTAAATGAATTGAGGACTGATAAAATTATATCCGCATGACTGGACAGACATTCTCAAAATTGTTATCTCTTGTCACCAAGCGAAGTGGTCGCGGTGTTAAAAGCGTTTGCTTTCACTCAGGCGGCTTGAGTTCGATCTCCATCTCCATCACGGATCTAAAGTGGTTCGGAATCCACTTTTACGCAAACTAAAGGTCCCGGGTCTCCCTTACTCGCACAAGCTCTGCTTTTGAGGGTTTTTCTCCGAAAATCTGCGCGTTTCGTAAAAACAAATTTTACAAAATTTTGTTTACCCCTTTGATTGAAGGAAACAATAGAGTAATGCGAGAGGTTGTAGGGTCACAACAACGATTTATAGTATCATCACGATTCCTCGTCAGCGGAAGATCCTATGCAGATCTGAACGAGAATTTCACAAGCCTCAAGTTGTACAAGCATACGCTACGCACGTTCGATTACATTTGCGCAACCTTCACTTGCACAATTATGCAGTATAGAATAGGCGGCCTAAGGACTGAAATGAATAATTTGAACGTTTCCCCCTCCAGATTGGAAAATATATTCAGAAAAAAAAAAAAATTTCAAATCATACATGGTTATATTCGGAATGTCATAAGGAGATCAAAGAAGTGAAAATATACCAGATGTCTCATTTCGAAATCGAATGAGTATATCTCTTCCACTGAAACAGGAAATTGCATGAAGCTGGGTCACTTGTCAGAAAACTCAATTTTGCTACAGATGCTCCAAAATACAAATCCTCCTAATTCTGTAGTAATATCTCCAAAAACGAAAATGTTATAGTGGGCGAGCCACCTTCTTTGGAAACCCGGTATATTACTAAATAGGCAACAGTTTTTCATTAAAAATATTGGAGATTTCAAATTTGTTTGTGGGACTCTCAAATCATAACCATCCGAGTTATGGCTATAACTGGTTAATGTGTTTCAACGAGAAGTTCGCCACATAACAGGGCAGTTTTGCCTCTTTTTTTTCCTCTTTCTCCTCTGTTATTAATGTCCTATGAGATTAGATAGATCTCATGGAAGGTGATAATATCGTCTGATGGAAATTTCATGGACCGCAATGAAATTTCATCTATGGCTTTTGTATTTTTCTAAAAGGTAATTGATATGAGCACATTCTTTCTCATTTTAGACATTTTTCTTTGATAACGTCTCATGACGTTAAACTTGTTTGATATTAGCAGGGGTGAAAAAATGTAAGGTTATTTATCAATAATTGGATCACATGACTAGTGCGAGCAGAAATGATGATTCTCGGTAGGTGTCAGTTGTTAATAGTATATTCCCAATTATTCATTGAAATTGAATTAAAATCATTTATTTATTTATTTATTCATTCAAGGATGTACAAAATGATAACATACTTTTCTGCTTTTCCATGGTTCATATACGTAGTCATGAGGCATATTATCATCCTATCAAAAAAAGTAGAAGTCTTAGCTTCCAACGTGCGATCCCAAGCACCAAACATGACCAGAAAAACATAAACTGATATTATACTGAAATTAAAACGGGAAATACACCTTGCGGATTTCGAACTTCTTGCGCCTACCTCCGAATACCATACCACGGGTGATTCCATCACAGGCTACCTGTCTCGCAGTATCCAATTCGAGGCCTCCACTCGGATCCCACTGAAAGACATGTTTTTAAATTTTTGCAGCGAAGTCATTTGATCATTTCCGTCGTGAGTGCCCTAGTAGTGACTAGTAGTTGTGAAAAGACATTTCACAATATCTATCAGATGTCCATCGGAGACGATCCATTGCATACAGTGGAGGTGAGATTCAATAGGAAATTGAAAAAACTTACGGTCTAACTCCACCAGAAATATTCTTTATTGCAGCTGTCATGCAGTCAGAAGACTGACATCACGTTGATATCATGTAGTCAGAAGACTAACATTAAGACGGAGGACATGTTTCGAAGGATCCATCCTTCATCTTCAGCAAATTATGAGTTAGTTACAAGTCGATCTAAGGAAAAACAAAACGGTTACCAAAGAGTTATGAATAACAATAAAATATGTGAACCTACCATATTATGGTGGAAAAAACACAATCAATGGGACATTTTTTTTTTTAATTCTTAAACTAAAAAGTTTTGGTCATAACCAAAGACCATGTGGTCCGCATCTGGAGCGGAGGCCACAACCACTAATGTTAGGGACCATGGATGGTCCATCCAACAATAAACATTATCATATTAAAAACAATTTTGAAAACTAAACTGTGACCATGCAGCAATGTTTACAAAGTAACAAGTAGGAAGAGGAAGTGACAATAAATTTGACATGAATGACATCTGTCATGTGGACAGTCCTGACTCAAGGTGACAGAGAAGAGAGTGAGATGTCCCATGCTTCATGGAACTAGAAAATTGAGAAAATGACATCTACAGACAGAACCATAGAACAAACGAATTAATGTTTTCATTTGTAAAGATTATTGGGTATTTAATAAAAACTTTAACCAAAAGAATGTAAGTGAATCATTGAAAATTAGGTGGAATGAAACATGTATCAAAATAGTAAAGAGTTAAAAAGTTTTAAACTGTCAAACTGGGTCTGTTCGTTCAAACATTGTAAATCTGAATTGAAATTAACAAAGCGATTAAAAATTAGTTATCCACTTACACCCACAAAAAACAAATTTTCATTTTGTCAAATGTCAAATGCTTTGTCTGCCCCCCCATGATGTTGTGACGTTAGCTGACAGTGCTCTATAAGTGAATAGAGTCCCATTTAAATCGCCCACCAATGGGACGCCATGAACCGTACTAAGTCCACCAATCACAAACTAATTCCTGGGTTGGCTTCATTTTGTGGGATAAAAAAGAATTTAAAAAAATGCAGTGATCTCGTTTTGTGACTTTGTGAGTTTATCTCTACCGGACACGTAGGGTTCTGTATGAGATTCAAATATATCCTACAGTAAATTATTTTCCCTTATTGGAAAAAAGCTCAAGGATAAGGATGGCTTTTCAGTTCCCTGGTGTATTTATTCCAGTCTTTCTTAGATGTGTTGTTCTCACTACGCTTGCACACTGTTACAATTCTCCTTTATGGCTTCCAGCCTTGTTTACGATCCGAGAACTGTTGGAGAAAATGTATGAAAAAGTCGCAGTCGCAATATACTCTGATATTGAATTATTGATCTAATAAATATGTTTAATAACATTACCAAGATAATGTATGCTCATACGTTATGAGTTCAGGTTGTACTTGACTGGAGCGTGAACATCAGAAGCTACTTCAGAACCATAAGAATAAGAGCCCTACGATTTTTGTTCGTAAATATGAGTAGGATATTCATAAAATCTGTTGTGAAATCATCTGCGGCTGAAAGACAAACTTTAGTCGCTATTTTCCATCGTTCAAGATAACCTCTCGGGAGGTATTCATGTTGAAAAGGGAAAAATTCTCCATTAAATTGAAAAACTAAAAAAATGTGTTTTATTTGTAATATCTAACAGAAAACAACTACTTCCTGGGCTAAAGCAACGCCGAACATTGAACTACATCTGATAGATATTGTGAAAAGACTAGAAGTGAAAATTCGCCTTTTCATTCATATAGTTGATTTTCTTAATTTTCTCTAGTTTTCATTGAAAATTCATTAAATAAATTAGATAGGGAGGATGTTATTGAAAAATATCACCCACAGAAATCGGTCATTTCATTGAAGCAAGGTTCACTTCTCTCGCATTTAATCCCCAATACATTTTGGACGACGAAAATCTATTTCGCTTTGCCAAGCTAATCTGTGAGATTGATAGAATTGGGAAGCAGGCGCTTCAAAAGCAATTATACACATGAAGGATAGAAATAATGGAAACATTTCTTCTGCGGTAACACTTTGAAAGTTATTTTTTGACATTGACCTGTCATGGGCATTGCAATTTGATTTTTGTTCGAAAATATGAATAGGATATTCATAAAATCCGTTGTGGAATCATCTGCAGCTGAAAGACAAACATTCGCTATTTTTCATCGTTCAAGATAACCTCTTGGGAGGTATTCATGTTGAAAAGGGTAACATACTCCATGAACAATTTAAAATAAAAAACGTGATTTACTTGTAATATCTAACAGAAAACAACTACTTCCCCTGATAGATATTGTGGAAAGACTCTAACTGAAAAGAAAAAAATCTGAAATAACGATTATGGAACAGGGAATTATATAGGTATGATCCGATTGTAGTAAGGAGCAATAAAAACATATTCAGTAGTAGAAACTGTGGCACTGAAAATATTTTTATTTCAGGAAATGGACGAGTTTCCAAAATAAAATCTTAAAATTCATTGATTGAAGTTTGTAGAAAATGTAGTAATTTGATTTTTTATTTACAACCAATATATAATGTAAGTATTGCACTTGTGGTTTTTGCAGTATAATTAGATAAAGAAAAGGTTTGTATTTCGTGCAGAAAGTTATTTATAAAATAATAGCAAAGCGCTTTATCATTTTATAAATAAATTTCAGCCCGAAATACAAACCTTTTCTCCATCCAATTACATTGGATCGTGCACACAGCTTGACAATTTTCACTTTGCAGTATAATGCCATATAATATTAATCCCTTAGAGAACAATGATGACGGATTATTAAAAATTAGGAAATTCATTGAAAAAGCTGTTGATGAAAAATTTCGGTGTGGTGTAGAATCTGGCGCTTTTTCATCCTTCCAAAATGGTCCATGAGCGGTGTTCACACGTCCTTAATTTCCACAATCGGCTGACTAAAGACGCCATTGGTTTCGATATATGCGGTTTCTATGAATTTGCGTTTGAACCAATGTTCCTCTCTATGAATAACATTAGCCTCGTCCCAGTCATAGTCAACAGCTCCCTATTTAGATGTCTCCCCACGTTGAATCCACTTTTTATGTTCGGCTATTCTTACGGCTAATGGTCTCTTGGTCTTTCTGATCTAACAATATCCGCATGGAACGCCGTAAACACATGTTTCTCTCTAGATTTTGTCATGTTTTCTGTTTTTGTCTTGGAGGGGAAACATCGTGATGTACTGCCGATTGAAAGCAAGAGTTAGACTTGTTTCCGATCCTTATGAGATTTCCAAAGATACCCCTGATGTGTGGAAAAACGATAATTGGGTTCTGTGGTCGTTCTTCGATAGTCTTGATCCTTTCGATTTGTTTCTGCACTTCTCCTCGGAATTTCTTGAAGTATCCAACTTCCATGTGGCAATGTTGTGTTCTGAAAAAGACATTTATTTTTCCTATAATTCCTATCGAGAGTTACGATTAAAATCCATTACAAACCACCAGCTTCAGTCCCACGTTGAATAAAGGAAGAGAGAAAGGATTATGACTGTATACTGCTTCATAGCGTTTCTACACTTATGGAAGGTGAATTTTGGTCCACATTTCCAAACTCCACTTAGTTTTCCACTTCTTTTTGTTGGGAGAGAATATTGTGTAATTTCCGGTAAGTAGTCGTAGTTAATTCCAAAGTATGTGTATCTCGGTATGAATACATAATTTTATTTTGAATTTTCTAGAAAACGAGGAGTGATACCTGTCGAAGGCATCGTTTTGTAAATATTATGGTACGTTTTTAGTGTAATTCGATCTCTCAGGTGAATGTTGCCCACACTACCGTTTATGCAAAAATCTCGCGGATCTAATGGTAAATTTCAGTCTCTTAGTATATGACATAATGTTGATGTGTTAAAAACCACCAAGTCTAAATATAGCCAGCTCAATAACTTGTCAATTCCCATTAAGTATTGTTCCTGAAAATCCAAAATACTCGTATCGAAAGGTAGCACTAAAAATGCCAGACCTTCGTCAAATATCGCAGGATCATTGTTTTATAAATACCTGACCCAGTAAATGTTTAATAATAACTTCCAGATGATTTGTCCATGAGTTTGATTAGGGTCGATCGCACCCTAAAAAGATAATTTTATAAAGGGGAATCGAAAACACGGTTTTCGTTATTTGGTGAAAATACAGGATGAGGCGTAGATTTTAATTTGGTCAGTTGCATGGACACTGAATTATCGGTGTTCCAGTGTGATAAGCTTGCTCCTTCAAATCTTCCAGTGAAATCCTGTAACATGTAATCCTTGGGAAACACTTCCAAACTAAGCGTTTTGCAATCCGTTGATCCCTCAATAATTCGAATTATACTGTATTCACTCCACCAAAAGATTTTTTGAATAATCGTTCGTTTCGCTACCAAACTACTTGTTTAAGGTTTTGTATTCTAATGCGCCACCGATGATGTGCGGCTTGTTTCAAAGCAGTTTTTGTTTGTTTCAGCGACACTTGTCTAACCACAAACCACAAAACCGTATAATACTAAACTTATACCTTTTTGAAAATCAGGTATATTATTTTCAAAATCATCTGGTTATATAAAATATTTGATTTTAAAATAGGAAATTATCACCATTTTCATTTGGAAAGCTAGTATTCAAACTTGTAATTATCCAGTTAACACAAACGTCTAGGAGATGTTGCTTTCTTGATTATCGTAGTAACAAAATGAGTTGCATTTATACATCACTGTTACCAATTAGTGATACCGAATATTATGAATTGTTCACAATTTTCTTCTCATTAGTGTCGCTCTGAGGTACAGAATTTGAATAAAATTGCGAAGAACAAGAACATGGATTTTGGTTTTATTTGGATTTTGTCGCTATGGAAGGAATTAGGTTGGTACCAGAACTGACCAGACATAACATAAAATGGTCGGCGTTGTTTGTCAAGTCGAGAGTCAAGTAGAATTTGTATTTTGTTGACGCCATTCTAAAAATATTTTGTAGGTATTTCTGATAGTGTGCAGTGTTCTGTTTGATTCTTTTTAGTTCAATAGCTAAATCACTTGTGTTTGTCAACCTAGCCCAAGACTTATTTCTGCCAAAACTGTATCCCTCTAAGAACAGGAACGGTAAGTAAAAACTTAGAAGGTAAATTCAGTGATTTAAAAAAATTGATATTTTTAGGATAGGTACTGATTTCTCCGAGAAGAAAATGCTGTGCAGAGGACTGGAATTGAATTATAGTTTTTTTACATTTCTATACAGGGTGACCCAGGGTTAAACCGCTAAACGATTAGTATCGGTTTTTCAGGTGAAAATTTGAAGTTTTCTTCATATGAGCTCGTGTCCCAACTTGCTTCGTTTTCGAGATATAGGGTGTCAAAGTTTTTAGAAAAATTCAGTTTTTTATTTATTACTCAAAAACTTTTTCGCTGATTTTGATAAAACGTGGCATGCTTATTTGCGGTAATAAAAGGCTTATATGCATGTACTCAGAATAAAAAAAAATATATATTTTTTGTGAAAACTTTGACACCCTGTACCTTGGAAACGATGCAAGTTGTGACATATGCTTGTATGAAGAAAACCTCATATTTTCAACTGAAAAACCGATACTGGACGTTTGACGGTTTAACCCTGGGCCACCCTGTATATGGTTTTTTCATGAATTGAGTTTATCTGGACAGTTTAATTATCGTTTTTTTTTGGAATACAAAAAACGTATTACAGAATCAACTAACACATTTGTTTTTTAGCATTCCATTCCATGTAAATCATAATTCATTATTAAGGATAATAATATTGAGGTAAAATTTTATGTTGAATCTTGGTGATCTTTGTTTTATTTTTGAATATTCTCTATTTCATATTCATTCAAGTTGCCAAATAATCATTCTAGCAGTAAATTTGCTTTGAAGATAATTTGAGGTAACTACATGAAATTCTCAGTAAGTAGGTATAGTGACTAACATACGGGAGTTGAATTATAACCTACAGAATCATATATGTGAATTTTAAGTGTTTTTGACGTATAGGAGAAAGTGTAGCCAATTTTTAAATGAGAACCAGTCCATTCAATTTCACATTGTAACATCGATAGGGCCTTAATGTGCATTTGGTTTCAATGGAATGTAACATTTGGCTAATTTAGAGTCACATTTTGTGTCACTGTTTGACGTCTCGAACGGGGCTCCGAATAGACGTTATTGCGATAGTAATGGAAGTCACTTTGCGATTCACAGGTATGATCTGAAACATGAATATAAAGCCCACTGAGCTCTCAGATGAGGTGGAAGCCATGGTCGATTCCGGCCATTTATCCTATGAGAATGCATCCATGCCCCAAGAACTAGAAGAGTTCATGGCCTACTGCATTGAAAAACGAGCTCCTCTGGGAGGGAGATTAGATGTGAGATCCACAACACAGTATGGGGCAGCAGGGCAACAAATACACGAGGTTAGTACATTTTTGAACTTATAATGAAAGAAAACCTCATTGTTACGAATGACGCAACTTTTGTCAACTACGTTAGTTGAGATTATAGGTAACCCCACAGATCATGCTATATATCTAAGGAGGGCAAGTTTCTGATAAGCCGATCCTAGCAGATCATCAACAAAAAAGTTTCCGTATCTCCGGAAGCAGTGAGGGCTCGACCTTCTTCAAAGACCCAAGCAAAACCGACTGGAAATCATATAGAAGCTCCCCTAACCTAAAATTATTCAAAAAAAGAATTGAGGGAATTTTGGAGGTGGCAATCGGTCTTAAGAAGACAGAACAGCGCCAAATAGCTGAAAACTCTGAGGAAGAGACTTCTCTGCAATAATTCCTAGTACTAACGTAATTTAATCTGTGCAATAATCTCATAATGCTAATTTCTTACAATATATCGGACGATTTGTCGACCTCCTGAACATCTTTTATGTTGGGATGAGAAAGGGTTGGAGTGGGCGTTACAGGACCAAATTTCAGGCTCTCAAAACCTCTTGGTAACGCCCCAACTATCTTCCAAGCAGAAGTACATCCTATAGAACTTGAACATGCTATAGACTGTACACAATCCCTGAGACAACTGGCAGCAAACAATCAGGTCACCCTGATGTGGGTGCCAGGTCACAAAGGAATTAAACGCGACGAAGAAGCAGATTGCCTTGCCAAAGAAGGGGCAAACACACAATTTCCCGGCCCAGAACCCTTCTGTGGACTTTCCAAAGCCCACTTAAAAGAAGAGTTCCGACACTGGGAAACCGATGAATTGAAATCTCACTGGAATAAAGTACCAGGATAAAGACAAGGAAAAAAGACTAGTGTGCCTATCGCCAAAGAAAGCTAAACTAAGCTAAAACTTCTCGAGTTGGACAAGAAAGACTTGAAGATGGTAACGAGACTCCCCACTGAAACTGCCCTCTGGGGTCCATAATACTCCACATAGATAAGAGTTAAGGGCTGAAATAATTTTTGCGAAAAGATAATAACTCTTGATTTGTTGAATTTTATGTTGGGGTATCATTTTTGGAGAATTTTCCAAACAGCATATAATTTTTATTATTATTGTTCTTCATCAAAAACATGCTGATAAATCAATCAGAAGAGGCTCCATAAATGATACTCCAACATAAAATACAACAAATCAAGAGTACTTATCTTCAGTTTTTCGTAAAAAATATTTCAGACCTCAACAACTCTTATCTGACACACATTGGGAGAAAATGACAATTTTGATCAAGTATGATTCTCAACTTAAAAGAAGCTTGTTCGTTTTTTTATATAACGTTTTTTAATTTTTCCATGGCGATATCAACACTTTCACCAGAAACCAAAAAAATTGTGTGGTCGGCACTAAGGGGGATTTTGCAGTAACCCAACTCAATCAAAGGCCACAACAGACCAACTTGCGGTACTCCACTACGCATCACTATTTTTGTTGAATATTCTTCTAACAATCATATTTCAGTTATGTGGAATTTGGTTTTCAAATAATATCGAAATCACGCGTGAACGCTATTCAGAGTTGGAACAGCAGCTGGTATATCATTACAAATAATCAGGGGTAATATAATAAGTGGTATGATTATTACCGATAATTTTTTGGAATATTAATGAATTGCAATCCCAAAGCTGAAAATACAACGAGTCCGCAGGACGAGTTGTATTTTCTTGCATTGGGATTACCAATGATTTGATATTCCAAAAAATTATAGGTTTTTAATCATACCACGAATTATATTTAGGACGACAATATATCGATTTGAAATAAAGAAAAATCGTGTCACCTGGTAATTGATGCTTTACTTCTAGCCGTATTCAACGGAATACTCTTTTCCACGGCCTCATCTACTATACCAATGGACATTTGTCCCTAACGATCGCTCATATTGATAAATAAAGATAACTAGTAAAAACACATAAATTTGACGTTTATATTTAAGTCATTATTTTCACTTGACAGATAGTAAAACAAACACTAAGCAGGTTTATCACCGTGAAAATACAGCGACACGCTATATTTTCACTGTAGTTCCGATTCTATTGGCTGAATTTCAAAATTTGAAATCCACTGATTGGTTGTTGAGCAAGGAAATATATTGTCGTCGTATCACAACACACTCATTGAATATGCTGCTGTGCTTCTGAATTCATTTCAGACGGGATTAAAACCATGAATTGGTAATCTCGGTAATGCAACCGGTTTTAAAATCGACATGTGAGTCTCAATCTCAAAAGACTCTAAAGGGCTTATTAGCGATTTGATTGCTATTGTTTTCATATCGAGAGTGGCGACGTTTTTGCATTACAAAACTCATTATCTACCAAGACTTACTTACCATTTTGTTCAATGAATGAAGGGCTTTCTGCCGGTTAATATTGCACAATGACAAATATTGAGGTAGAGTGAAA
The DNA here is from genome assembly GCA_958298965.1 of Chrysolina haemoptera. Classification (NCBI taxonomy): domain Eukaryota; kingdom Metazoa; phylum Arthropoda; class Insecta; order Coleoptera; family Chrysomelidae; genus Chrysolina; species Chrysolina haemoptera. The sequence continues at coordinate 31,335,494 of OY282594.1, read as the reverse complement.
TGTCATTTACGATGTTGTATTTGAAAACTCTACTTAGTGGCAAGCATTAAAAACTTTTAAGTAGTTAATTTCTTTCTCTATGGGTGAAAACACTTAGATAATACTTGATCGAATAAAAAAAAGTAATTGTCGGAAAATCTGTGGTTCGTACCATATTTTTGAGAATTGAATACTCTTTCATATATTAGAATCTTCTGTGCGTATTTACGACATTGGACTACTCCTAAACGGCTAGACCAATTTTGATGAAATTTTTTGTGTGTGTTCAATTAGATTCGGGAATGGTTTATATTCACAATTCGGCCACAACTAAATCTTCTTCAGTTAATTTTTCATTTATAAGTTGAATGTTGCAGTCAGCGATTTCGCCATACAATGAATTCGACAATAACATCATTAAGGGTTAGTCATCGGAACAGAAATATACATATTAGTCCGGAGGGTTTTCGTAGCCGATGAAGCGCCACGGCATCACCCAAGTTATTCTCATGTATTTTGACCCGCTGAATCCGAATTTCGAGGGAAATCGAAAAATCCATTTTTTCCAAAAACAAATGACTCTTCAATATACTTCATAAAATTCTCTACAAAAAAAAGGTCTCAACAAATTTTTCTTTACAATGTACCGTTTTAGAGTAAAATGTGATCGAAATTAGAAAAAAATGCGATTTCCTCAATTTTCTGTGCTCTCTCATTTAGTCACATAATGATATTTTCACACGAATCCACACGAATGATTTTTTCAAGAATGAATCTTTTGTTATTCATAGTCGAGACATATATGAATAATTTGGGACAAGGTGATCCTGAAAATATCATTATGTGACTGAATGAGAGGGCACAGAAAATTGAGAAAATCACATTTTTTCGAATTTCGAACACATTTTACTCGAAAACGGTGCATTTTAAAGAAAAAATTGTTGAAACCTTTTTTGTACAGAATTTTATGTAGTATATTGAAGCGTTATTTGTTTTTGGAAAATATGGAATTTTTTTTTTTCATCGGAAAATTCTTTTATTTTTAAGCAAAATTTTCCGGTTTTCAGCTACTGAAATGCTTTGTGATCATGAAAAAATATGGGCTGAACCCGATTTCATTGACACTATAAGAATGACTTTTACAAGAATGTCTCTTCTGTTATTCATAGTCGAGATATATTTGAATAATTTGGGAGAAGGTGATCCTGAAAATATCATCATGTGACTGAATGAGAGAGCACTGAAAATTGAGAAAATCGCATTTTTTCGAATTTCGAGCACGTTTTACTGGAAAACGGTGCATTTTCAAGAAAAACTTGTTGATACCTTTTTTGTACGGAATTGTATGTAGTATATTGAAGCGTTATTTGTTTTTGGAAATGATGGAATTTTTTTTTTCATCGGAAAATTCTTTTATTTTTAAGCAAAATTTTCCGTTTTTCAGCTACTGAAATGCTTTGTGATCATGAAAAAATATGTGCTAAACCCGATTTCATTGACACTAAGAAATTTGTCCTCTACGTGAGCTTCGCGAATAAAAAAATGCCGCTTCCATGCAAAGTAAAAGTATCGGAAAATTCAGTGCCGAAAAATACACAAGAATGACTTTTACAAGAATGTCTCTTCTGTTATTCATAGTCGAGATATATGAGAGAGCACTGAAAATTGAGAAAATCGCATTTTTTCGAATTTCGAGCACGTTTTACTGGAAAACGGTGCATTTTCAAGAATAACTTGTAGATACCTTTGTTATAGAGAATGTTGTGCAAAATATTATAAAAAAATGGATTTTTCGATTTCCCTCGGAAAATCGTCCATAAAAATTTTCTGAATGCTTTCACGGCTTATCACCCTCAAAATTCGGATTCAGCGGGTCAAAATACATAAGAATAACTTGGGTGATCCCGTCGCGCTTCATCGGCTACGAAAACCCTCCCTGCCACCGGACTACATCGTTAGACAATGTCTGCCGAGACCGCTAGTTAAGGCGAATGCGGCTGAATGTAATAACGTGACAATTGTAATAGTGAATCATATATTTCTTTCGAATTGGTAAATATATCCGACATCTAGCGTACAGTCATCCTAATATCATCGTTCATCTATTCTACACTAGAGGAACCTTGACAATTAGACCATCAGATAATGACATATTTTGCTGACTCATTTTCTCGTTTCAGGGATTTTAACCACTGAAAATTATGTCAGTGTTGAGCTCAAAACATGAAAATTTTGCGATCGAACATGTGCTAGGCATACGAAAAAAAATTCCCAAATTTTCCGGCCGGAAAATTTACTTAAACAGCTGATTGGCTTATGGGAATTTTCTGTCGGGTTCCTAACGATATCAGATTTCATTCTGTCGATTGCCATAAACGAGAAAATGCGTCAGCGACCGAGTATTCTTTTACAAGATGGCTCCCTTATTTCCACCCTTTAAGGACATTCAAACCAAACCTTATGGCTTTGGTTTTTCACTGTTAGATTGTTTCTACCTGTTAATGTGAGAGATTGAAAAAAAAACTATTTATTTTACACAAAAAAAAAAAAAAATTCCATATGTCTAGCACACGTCCGATCGCTAAATTTTCATTTTTTGAGCTCAACACTGTCATAATTTTCAGTGTTTAAAATCCCTGAAACGAGAAAATGAGTCAGCAAAAAATGTCATTATCTGATGGTCTAAATCTGCGCACTACTGAGCACGACATTGTTGCGCGGAAGTCATATCCATAAGCTGAAATACGAATGTGAACCATTTGTTTCGAAAATTGTGTTTTCATAATTTTAACTTGGTAAGTAATCGTTTTATTATGCCTATATACTAATTTCATACTGTACAATGTATACTTTATGAAGATTAAGCAGATTTTATTCTATAGGAAGTTATATCACATTCACCCCAGTGAAAATGAGTATGGAGCAAATGTGACACTTACTATCAGGGGTAATGTTGATAATAGTAAAACAATTGCCCCGTTATATATCACAATTACATCAGTTCATACTATAGTAATCAACTATTATGGTTTTGTTTTAGCAGTTGTGTTCATCATGGTCCGCCATTACAAAAAAAGGGGCTAAGCCGGTACATAGCGAAGTTGATCTTCAAAATGCAGTCAGAGCAAGGAGGCAGAACGTACCCTGCATCGAAAGCATTCAATATTCCATATTCTCCATTGTATGCTCGATCTAAAGGATTGAGAGGCAAAATAAGTAAGAGCAAAGGGCGCCCGACTATTATTCCACATGATGAAGTTAAGTAAGCGAATGGGATCAGGACACTTGAAAAGTGGGGAATTGAGTTGAGCAGGCAGAAGTTCTGTAGCTTGTTGGGTCTTATGTCAACAACAATGATATTGTCAACAAATTTAAGAATGACAGTAAGGTAAACACGATTAAAATTTCCACAAAATTCATTATTATGTAGTACATTCGCTTGAAAAAGATACTGTGCATTGAAACATGTCGCAAAGATAAAATAAAATTTTGTGGAAATTTGAATCGTTTTTTACCTTAGTGTCATAACTATGGATTTTCATCAAGTAACGGCCACGTCAATCCAAAATTTAAAAATGGTACTCCTGGTGAAGAATGATTTCTTGGATTCAAAAAGAGACATCATTTGAGTCTTAAAGTACCACAAAATGTGGAATATGCCAGAAAAAAAGCATTGGATCCATTCACAATTCATAAGTACTTTTTACTCCTGAAATCTACGCTAGGTGAACTTAATCTACATGATAAACCATAACAAATTTGGAATTTGGATGAGACAAGCTTGTCAATAGATTCCAGGAAAAGTAAATTGGAAAGCCGTCTTCGAGAACAATAAGTAGCCCTCGAGAAGAAAACACGACCATACTAGTATTGGGTAACGCCGCAGGAGGGAAAACCCCACCCATGATAATATTTAAGGGTCGACATCTGTGGGACAAAAGGGTTTCCTCCTGAAGAAGTACTACCCTGGGATAGTTTACGCAGCTACTAAAAAAGGATGGATGGAGAGTGGCGTCTTTTGGAATTATTTCATGAAAACTATCATCCCAGCTCATTTGTCAGTTTATAAATGAAAATAAATATAATAATGAAAAGGGGAACATTCTCCATGAAAATATAAAAATTAAAAATGTGATTTATTTGTAATATCTAACAGAAAACGACTACTTCCCCGGCACAAGCCACGCTGGACATTGAACTACATCTGATAGATATTGTGAAAAGACTCTGAAAAGGAAAGAAAAAATCTGAAAGTGAAAATTCGTATTTTCATTCAGATAGCTGATTTTTTAAAATTGTCTCTAGTTTTCATTGAAAAAATCATTAAATAAATTAGATAAGGAGAATGTTATTAAAAAATATCACTCACAGGTATCGTTCATTTCATTGAAGCAAGGCAATAGATTTTCGTCGACCAAAATGCGAGTGGAGATTCTCCTTATCTAATTTATTTAATGATTTTTTCAATGAAAACTAGAGATAATTAAAAAAAAATCAGCTATCTGATGAAAATGCGAATTTTTACTTTCAGATTTTTTCTTTCGTTTTCAGTTAGAGTCTTTCCACAATATCTATCAAATGTAGTTCAATGTCCAGCGTGGCTTGTGCCGGGGAAGTAGTTGTTTTCTGTTAGATATTACAAATAAATCACATTTTTCATTTTTCAATTTTCATGGAGAATGTTCCCCCTTTCAACATGAATACCTCCCAAGAGGATATCTTGAACGATAGAAAATAGCGACTAAAGTTTGTCTTTCAGTCGCAGATGATTCCACAACAGATTTTATGAATGTCCTATTCATATTTTCGAACTAAAATCAAATATAATAATATTATATCACGATTGTTTCTTTGGTATATTATTTGATCACACCTGATGATTGTAAGTTCTCATTAGACTGAAAGATTGTCAGATCTCTGTTTCTGCTACCTTTAGAAACTAGTTTCATGTTTAAGATTCACCAGTTTTATTTCAAATTCACTCACATTATCTTGATGGAGTCCTTTTGGGCCATCGAAACAGAGATTTATTAATTTTGATCGAAATATGATGGTTGTAAATAAAATAGTATACAAACCTCGTTAGGAAGTTTCATTCCTATCCCAAGATCATAGCAAACCTCGACGCTATGCGTCTCGGTTAACTAACTAATCCCACGACAGGAAATGAATCTCTTCCCACCTCGGTGTGTAATATACTATTTTCAACTGCATGCCATATTTCATTTGTCAACTTCACCTTGTCAGACAATGTCAAATTTCCATTTTCACTTCATTTCATAAGAGACATTCAAATGTACATATTCTATTAGAATTATTTTATCCAGGTTAATCCTGACCCAGCCCTCTTAATTTGTTAATGTTAGAAAATATCTTAATTTTAAGTCACTTCCATCGTCCCCTGGACGCTTAATTTTTTTATGGTTTTGGTTCTTGTACATATTCTATTAGAATTATATTATCCAGGTTAATCCTGACCCAGCCCTCTTAATTTGTTAATGTTAGAAAATATCTTAATTTTAAGTCACTTTCATCGTCCCCTGGACGCTTAATTTTTTGATGGTTTTGGTTCTTGTACATATTCTATTAGAATTATTTTATCCAAGTTAATCCTGACCCAGCCCTCTTAATTTGTTAATGTTAGAAAATATCTTAATTTTAAGTCACTTCCATCGTCCCCTGGACGCTTAATTTTTTTATGGTTTTGGTTCTTGTACATATTCTATTAGAATTATTTTATCCAGGTTAATCCTGACCCAGCCCTCTTAATTTGTTAATGTTAGAAAATATCTTAATTTTAAGTCACTTCCATCGTCCCCTGGACGCTTAATTTTTTTATGGTTTTGTGTTCTTGTACATATTCTATTAGAATTATTTTATCCAGGTTAATCCTGACCCAGTCCTCTTAATTTGTTAATGTTAGAAAATATCTTAATTTTAAGTCACTTCCATCGTCCCCTGGACGCTTAATTTTTTGATGGTTTTGGTTCTTGTACATATTCTATTAGAATTATATTATCCAGGTTAATCCTGACCCAGTCCTCTTAATTTGTTAATGTTAGAAAATATCTTAATTTTAAGTCACTTTCATCGTCCCCTGGACGCTTAATTTTTTGATGGTTTTGGTTCTTGTACATATTCTATTAGAATTATTTTATCCAAGTTAATCCTGACCCAGCCCTCTTAATTTGTTAATGTTAGAAAATATCTTAATTTTAAGTCACTTTCATCGTCCCCTGGACGCTTAATTTTTTGATGGTTTTGGTTCTTGTACATATTCTATTAGAATTATTTTATCCAAGTTAATCCTGACCCAGCCCTCTTAATTTGTTAATGTTAGAAAATATCTTAATTTTAAGTCACTTCCATCGTCCCCTGGACGCTTAATTTTTTGATGGTTTTGGTTCTTGTACATATTCTATTAGAATTATTTTATCCAGGTTAATCCTGACCCAGTCCTCTTAATTTGTTAATGTTAGAAAATATCTTAATTTTAAGTCACTTTCATCGTCCCCTGGACGCTTAATTTTTTGATGGTTTTGGTTCTTGTACATATTCTATTAGAATTATATTATCCAGGTTAATCCTGACCCAGTCCTCTTAATTTGTTAATGTTAGAAAATATCTTAATTTTAAGTCACTTCCATCGTCCCCTGGACGCTTAATTTTTTGATGGTTTTGGTTCTTGTACATATTCTATTAGAATTATATTATCCAGGTTAATCCTGACCCAGTCCTCTTAATTTGTTAATGTTAGAAAATATCTTAATTTTAAGTCACTTCCATCGTCCCCTGGACGCTTAATTTTTTGATGGTTTTGGTTCTTGTACATATTCTATTAGAATTATTTTATCCAGGTTAATCCTGACCCAGCCCTCTTAATTTGTTAATGTTAGAAAATATCTTAATTTTAAGTCACTTCCATCGTCCCCTGGACGCTTAATTTTTTGATGGTTTTGGTTCTTGTACATATTCTATTAGAATTATATTATCCAGGTTAATCCTGACCCAGTCCTCTTAATTTGTTAATGTTAGAAAATATCTTAATTTTAAGTCACTTTCATCGTCCCCTGGACGCTTAATTTTTTGATGGTTTTGGTTCTTGTACATATTCTATTAGAATTATTTTATCCAAGTTAATCCTGACCCAGCCCTCTTAATTTGTTAATGTTAGAAAATATCTTAATTTTAAGTCACTTCCATCGTCCCCTGGACGCTTAATTTTTTTATGGTTTTGTGTTCTTGTACATATTCTATTAGAATTATTTTATCCAGGTTAATCCTGACCCAGTCCTCTTAATTTGTTAATGTTAGAAAATATCTTAATTTTAAGTCACTTCCATCGTCCCCTGGACGCTTAATTTTTTTATGGTTTTGGTTCTTGTACATATTCTATTAGAATTATATTATCCAGGTTAATCCTGACCCAGTCCTCTTAATTTGTTAATGTTAGAAAATATCTTAATTTTAAGTCACTTCCATCGTCCCCTGGACGCTTAATTTTTTTATGGTTTTGGTTCTTGTACATATTCTATTAGAATTATATTATCCAGGTTAATCCTGACCCAGCCCTCTTAATTTGTTAATGTTAGAAAATATCTTAATTTTAAGTCACTTCCATCGGCCCCTGGACGCTTAATTTTTTTATGGTTTTGGTTCTTGTACATATTCTATTAGAATTATATTATCCAGGTTAATCCTGACCCAGTCCTCTTAATTTGTTAATGTTAGAAAATATCTTAATTTTAAGTCACTTCCATCGTCCCCTGGACGCTTAATTTTTTTATGGTTTTGGTTCTTGTACATATTCTATTAGAATTATATTATCCAGGTTAATCCTGACCCAGCCCTCTTAATTTGTTAATGTTAGAAAATATCTTAATTTTAAGTCACTTTCATCGTCCCCTGGACGCTTAATTTTTTGATGGTTTTGGTTCTTGTACATATTCTATTAGAATTATTTTATCCAAGTTAATCCTGACCCAGCCCTCTTAATTTGTTAATGTTAGAAAATATCTTAATTTTAAGTCACTTCCATCGTCCCCTGGACGCTTAATTTTTTTATGGTTTTGGTTCTTGTACATATTCTATTAGAATTATATTATCCAGGTTAATCCTGACCCAGTCCTCTTAATTTGTTAATGTTAGAAAATATCTTAATTTTAAGTCACTTCCATCGTCCCCTGGACGCTTAATTTTTTTATGGTTTTGGTTCTTGTACATATTCTATTAGAATTATATTATCCAGGTTAATCCTGACCCAGCCCTCTTAATTTGTTAATGTTAGAAAATATCTTAATTTTAAGTCACTTTCATCGTCCCCTGGACGCTTAATTTTTTGATGGTTTTGGTTCTTGTACATATTCTATTAGAATTATTTTATCCAAGTTAATCCTGACCCAGCCCTCTTAATTTGTTAATGTTAGAAAATATCTTAATTTTAAGTCACTTCCATCGTCCCCTGGACGCTTAATTTTTTTATGGTTTTGTGTTCTTGTACATATTCTATTAGAATTATTTTATCCAGGTTAATCCTGACCCAGTCCTCTTAATTTGTTAATGTTAGAAAATATCTTAATTTTAAGTCACTTCCATCGTCCCCTGGACGCTTAATTTTTTTATGGTTTTGGTTCTTGTACATATTCTATTAGAATTATATTATCCAGGTTAATCCTGACCCAGCCCTCTTAATTTGTTAATGTTAGAAAATATCTTAATTTTAAGTCACTTTCATCGTCCCCTGGACGCTTAATTTTTTGATGGTTTTGGTTCTTGTACATATTCTATTAGAATTATTTTATCCAAGTTAATCCTGACCCAGCCCTCTTAATTTGTTAATGTTAGAAAATATCTTAATTTTAAGTCACTTCCATCGTCCCCTGGACGCTTAATTTTTTTATGGTTTTGTGTTCTTGTACATATTCTATTAGAATTATTTTATCCAGGTTAATCCTGACCCAGTCCTCTTAATTTGTTAATGTTAGAAAATATCTTAATTTTAAGTCACTTCCATCGTCCCCTGGACGCTTAATTTTTTTATGGTTTTGTGTTCTTGTACATATTCTATTAGAATTATTTTATCCAGGTTAATCCTGACCCAGTCCTCTTAATTTGTTAATGTTAGAAAATATCTTAATTTTAAGTCACTTTCATCGTCCCCTGGACGCTTAATTTTTTGATGGTTTTGGTTCTTGTACATATTCTATTAGAATTATTTTATCCAAGTTAATCCTGACCCAGCCCTCTTAATTTGTTAATGTTAGAAAATATCTTAATTTTAAGTCACTTCCATCGTCCCCTGGACGCTTAATTTTTTTATGGTTTTGTGTTCTTGTACATATTCTATTAGAATTATTTTATCCAGGTTAATCCTGACCCAGTCCTCTTAATTTGTTAATGTTAGAAAATATCTTAATTTTAAGTCACTTCCATCGTCCCCTGGACGCTTAATTTTTTTATGGTTTTGGTTCTTGTACATATTCTATTAGAATTATATTATCCAGGTTAATCCTGACCCAGTCCTCTTAATTTGTTAATGTTAGAAAATATCTTAATTTTAAGTCACTTCCATCGTCCCCTGGACGCTTAATTTTTTTATGGTTTTGGTTCTTGTACATATTCTATTAGAATTATATTATCCAGGTTAATCCTGACCCAGCCCTCTTAATTTGTTAATGTTAGAAAATATCTTAATTTTAAGTCACTTTCATCGTCCCCTGGACGCTTAATTTTTTGATGGTTTTGGTTCTTGTACATATTCTATTAGAATTATTTTATCCAAGTTAATCCTGACCCAGCCCTCTTAATTTGTTAATGTTAGAAAATATCTTAATTTTAAGTCACTTCCATCGTCCCCTGGACGCTTAATTTTTTTATGGTTTTGTGTTCTTGTACATATTCTATTAGAATTATTTTATCCAGGTTAATCCTGACCCAGTCCTCTTAATTTGTTAATGTTAGAAAATATCTTAATTTTAAGTCACTTCCATCGTCCCCTGGACGCTTAATTTTTTTATGGTTTTGTGTTCTTGTACATATTCTATTAGAATTATTTTATCCAGGTTAATCCTGACCCAGTCCTCTTAATTTGTTAATGTTAGAAAATATCTTAATTTTAAGTCACTTCCATCGTCCCCTGGACGCTTAATTTTTTTATGGTTTTGTGTTCTTGTACATATTCTATTAGAATTATTTTATCCAGGTTAATCCTGACCCAGTCCTCTTAATTTGTTAATGTTAGAAAATATCTTAATTTTAAGTCACTTTCATCGTCCCCTGGACGCTTAATTTTTTGATGGTTTTGGTTCTTGTACATATTCTATTAGAATTATTTTATCCAAGTTAATCCTGACCCAGTCCTCTTAATTTGTTAATGTTAGAAAATATCTTAATTTTAAGTCACTTTCATCGTCCCCTGGACGCTTAATTTTTTGATGGTTTTGGTTCTTGTACATATTCTATTAGAATTATTTTATCCAAGTTAATCCTGACCCAGCCCTCTTAATTTGTTAATGTTAGAAAATATCTTAATTTTAAGTCACTTCCATCGTCCCCTGGACGCTTAATTTTTTTATGGTTTTGTGTTCTTGTACATATTCTATTAGAATTATTTTATCCAGGTTAATCCTGACCCAGTCCTCTTAATTTGTTAATGTTAGAAAATATCTTAATTTTAAGTCACTTTCATCGTCCCCTGGACGCTTAATTTTTTTATGGTTTTGTGTTCTTGTACATATTCTATTAGAATTATTTTATCCAGGTTAATCCTGACCCAGTCCTCTTAATTTGTTAATGTTAGAAAATATCTTAATTTTAAGTCACTTTCATCGTCCCCTGGACGCTTAATTTTTTGATGGTTTTGGTTCTTGTACATATTCTATTAGAATTATTTTATCCAAGTTAATCCTGACCCAGTCCTCTTAATTTGTTAATGTTAGAAAATATCTTAATTTTAAGTCACTTTCATCGTCCCCTGGACGCTTAATTTTTTGATGGTTTTGGTTCTTGTACATATTCTATTAGAATTATTTTATCCAAGTTAATCCTGACCCAGTCCTCTTAATTTGTTAATGTTAGAAAATATCTTAATTTTAAGTCACTTCCATCGTCCCCTGGACGCTTAATTTTTTTATGGTTTTGGTTCTTGTACATATTCTATTAGAATTATATTATCCAGGTTAATCCTGACCCAGTCCTCTTAATTTGTTAATGTTAGAAAATATCTTAATTTTAAGTCACTTCCATCGTCCCCTGGACGCTTAATTTTTTTATGGTTTTGGTTCTTGTACATATTCTATTAGAATTATATTATCCAGGTTAATCCTGACCCAGCCCTCTTAATTTGTTAATGTTAGAAAATATCTTAATTTTAAGTCACTTTCATCGTCCCCTGGACGCTTAATTTTTTGATGGTTTTGGTTCTTGTACATATTCTATTAGAATTATTTTATCCAAGTTAATCCTGACCCAGCCCTCTTAATTTGTTAATGTTAGAAAATATCTTAATTTTAAGTCACTTCCATCGTCCCCTGGACGCTTAATTTTTTTATGGTTTTGTGTTCTTGTACATATTCTATTAGAATTATTTTATCCAGGTTAATCCTGACCCAGTCCTCTTAATTTGTTAATGTTAGAAAATATCTTAATTTTAAGTCACTTCCATCGTCCCCTGGACGCTTAATTTTTTTATGGTTTTGTGTTCTTGTACATATTCTATTAGAATTATTTTATCCAGGTTAATCCTGACCCAGTCCTCTTAATTTGTTAATGTTAGAAAATATCTTAATTTTAAGTCACTTCCATCGTCCCCTGGACGCTTAATTTTTTTATGGTTTTGTGTTCTTGTACATATTCTATTAGAATTATTTTATCCAGGTTAATCCTGACCCAGTCCTCTTAATTTGTTAATGTTAGAAAATATCTTAATTTTAAGTCACTTTCATCGTCCCCTGGACGCTTAATTTTTTGATGGTTTTGGTTCTTGTACATATTCTATTAGAATTATTTTATCCAAGTTAATCCTGACCCAGTCCTCTTAATTTGTTAATGTTAGAAAATATCTTAATTTTAAGTCACTTTCATCGTCCCCTGGACGCTTAATTTTTTGATGGTTTTGGTTCTTGTACATATTCTATTAGAATTATTTTATCCAAGTTAATCCTGACCCAGCCCTCTTAATTTGTTAATGTTAGAAAATATCTTAATTTTAAGTCACTTCCATCGTCCCCTGGACGCTTAATTTTTTTATGGTTTTGTGTTCTTGTACATATTCTATTAGAATTATTTTATCCAGGTTAATCCTGACCCAGTCCTCTTAATTTGTTAATGTTAGAAAATATCTTAATTTTAAGTCACTTTCATCGTCCCCTGGACGCTTAATTTTTTGATGGTTTTGGTTCTTGTACATATTCTATTAGAATTATTTTATCCAAGTTAATCCTGACCCAGCCCTCTTAATTTGTTAATGTTAGAAAATATCTTAATTTTAAGTCACTTCCATCGTCCCCTGGACGCTTAATTTTTTTATGGTTTTGGTTCTTGTACATATTCTATTAGAATTATATTATCCAGGTTAATCCTGACCCAGTCCTCTTAATTTGTTAATGTTAGAAAATATCTTAATTTTAAGTCACTTCCATCGTCCCCTGGACGCTTAATTTTTTTATGGTTTTGGTTCTTGTACATATTCTATTAGAATTATATTATCCAGGTTAATCCTGACCCAGTCCTCTTAATTTGTTAATGTTAGAAAATATCTTAATTTTAAGTCACTTCCATCGTCCCCTGGACGCTTAATTTTTTTATGGTTTTGGTTCTTGTACATATTCTATTAGAATTATATTATCCAGGTTAATCCTGACCCAGCCCTCTTAATTTGTTAATGTTAGAAAATATCTTAATTTTAAGTCACTTTCATCGTCCCCTGGACGCTTAATTTTTTGATGGTTTTGGTTCTTGTACATATTCTATTAGAATTATTTTATCCAAGTTAATCCTGACCCAGCCCTCTTAATTTGTTAATGTTAGAAAATATCTTAATTTTAAGTCACTTCCATCGTCCCCTGGACGCTTAATTTTTTTATGGTTTTGTGTTCTTGTACATATTCTATTAGAATTATTTTATCCAGGTTAATCCTGACCCAGTCCTCTTAATTTGTTAATGTTAGAAAATATCTTAATTTTAAGTCACTTCCATCGTCCCCTGGACGCTTAATTTTTTTATGGTTTTGTGTTCTTGTACATATTCTATTAGAATTATTTTATCCAGGTTAATCCTGACCCAGTCCTCTTAATTTGTTAATGTTAGAAAATATCTTAATTTTAAGTCACTTCCATCGTCCCCTGGACGCTTAATTTTTTTATGGTTTTGTGTTCTTGTACATATTCTATTAGAATTATTTTATCCAGGTTAATCCTGACCCAGTCCTCTTAATTTGTTAATGTTAGAAAATATCTTAATTTTAAGTCACTTTCATCGTCCCCTGGACGCTTAATTTTTTGATGGTTTTGGTTCTTGTACATATTCTATTAGAATTATTTTATCCAAGTTAATCCTGACCCAGTCCTCTTAATTTGTTAATGTTAGAAAATATCTTAATTTTAAGTCACTTTCATCGTCCCCTGGACGCTTAATTTTTTGATGGTTTTGGTTCTTGTACATATTCTATTAGAATTATTTTATCCAAGTTAATCCTGACCCAGCCCTCTTAATTTGTTAATGTTAGAAAATATCTTAATTTTAAGTCACTTCCATCGTCCCCTGGACGCTTAATTTTTTTATGGTTTTGTGTTCTTGTACATATTCTATTAGAATTATTTTATCCAGGTTAATCCTGACCCAGTCCTCTTAATTTGTTAATGTTAGAAAATATCTTAATTTTAAGTCACTTCCATCGTCCCCTGGACGCTTAATTTTTTTATGGTTTTGTGTTCTTGTACATATTCTATTAGAATTATTTTATCCAGGTTAATCCTGACCCAGTCCTCTTAATTTGTTAATGTTAGAAAATATCTTAATTTTAAGTCACTTCCATCGTCCCCTGGACGCTTAATTTTTTTATGGTTTTGTGTTCTTGTACATATTCTATTAGAATTATTTTATCCAGGTTAATCCTGACCCAGTCCTCTTAATTTGTTAATGTTAGAAAATATCTTAATTTTAAGTCACTTCCATCGTCCCCTGGACGCTTAATTTTTTTATGGTTTTGTGTTCTTGTACATATTCTATTAGAATTATTTTATCCAGGTTAATCCTGACCCAGTCCTCTTAATTTGTTAATGTTAGAAAATATCTTAATTTTAAGTCACTTTCATCGTCCCCTGGACGCTTAATTTTTTGATGGTTTTGGTTCTTGTACATATTCTATTAGAATTATTTTATCCAAGTTAATCCTGACCCAGCCCTCTTAATTTGTTAATGTTAGAAAATATCTTAATTTTAAGTCACTTCCATCGTCCCCTGGACGCTTAATTTTTTTATGGTTTTGTGTTCTTGTACATATTCTATTAGAATTATTTTATCCAGGTTAATCCTGACCCAGTCCTCTTAATTTGTTAATGTTAGAAAATATCTTAATTTTAAGTCACTTCCATCGTCCCCTGGACGCTTAATTTTTTTATGGTTTTGGTTCTTGTACATATTCTATTAGAATTATATTATCCAGGTTAATCCTGACCCAGTCCTCTTAATTTGTTAATGTTAGAAAATATCTTAATTTTAAGTCACTTCCATCGTCCCCTGGACGCTTAATTTTTTTATGGTTTTGGTTCTTGTACATATTCTATTAGAATTATATTATCCAGGTTAATCCTGACCCAGTCCTCTTAATTTGTTAATGTTAGAAAATATCTTAATTTTAAGTCACTTCCATCGTCCCCTGGACGCTTAATTTTTTTATGGTTTTGGTTCTTGTACATATTCTATTAGAATTATATTATCCAGGTTAATCCTGACCCAGCCCTCTTAATTTGTTAATGTTAGAAAATATCTTAATTTTAAGTCACTTTCATCGTCCCCTGGACGCTTAATTTTTTGATGGTTTTGGTTCTTGTACATATTCTATTAGAATTATATTATCCAGGTTAATCCTGACCCAGTCCTCTTAATTTGTTAATGTTAGAAAATATCTTAATTTTAAGTCACTTCCATCGTCCCCTGGACGCTTAATTTTTTTATGGTTTTGGTTCTTGTACATATTCTATTAGAATTATTTTATCCAGGTTAATCCTGACCCAGTCCTCTTAATTTGTTAATGTTAGAAAATATCTTAATTTTAAGTCACTTCCATCGTCCCCTGGACGCTTAATTTTTTTATGGTTTTGGTTCTTGTACATATTCTATTAGAATTATATTATCCAGGTTAATCCTGACCCAGTCCTCTTAATTTGTTAATGTTAGAAAATATCTTAATTTTAAGTCACTTCCATCGTCCCCTGGACGCTTAATTTTTTTATGGTTTTGGTTCTTGTACATATTCTATTAGAATTATATTATCCAGGTTAATCCTGACCCAGCCCTCTTAATTTGTTAATGTTAGAAAATATCTTAATTTTAAGTCACTTCCATCGTCCCCTGGACGCTTAATTTTTTTATGGTTTTGGTTCTTGTACATATTCTATTAGAATTATATTATCCAGGTTAATCCTGACCCAGTCCTCTTAATTTGTTAATGTTAGAAAATATCTTAATTTTAAGTCACTTCCATCGTCCCCTGGACGCTTAATTTTTTTATGGTTTTGGTTCTTGTACATATTCTATTAGAATTATATTATCCAGGTTAATCCTGACCCAGCCCTCTTAATTTGTTAATGTTAGAAAATATCTTAATTTTAAGTCACTTTCATCGTCCCCTGGACGCTTAATTTTTTGATGGTTTTGGTTCTTGTACATATTCTATTAGAATTATTTTATCCAAGTTAATCCTGACCCAGCCCTCTTAATTTGTTAATGTTAGAAAATATCTTAATTTTAAGTCACTTCCATCGTCCCCTGGACGCTTAATTTTTTTATGGTTTTGTGTTCTTGTACATATTCTATTAGAATTATTTTATCCAGGTTAATCCTGACCCAGTCCTCTTAATTTGTTAATGTTAGAAAATATCTTAATTTTAAGTCACTTCCATCGTCCCCTGGACGCTTAATTTTTTTATGGTTTTGTGTTCTTGTACATATTCTATTAGAATTATTTTATCCAGGTTAATCCTGACCCAGTCCTCTTAATTTGTTAATGTTAGAAAATATCTTAATTTTAAGTCACTTCCATCGTCCCCTGGACGCTTAATTTTTTTATGGTTTTGTGTTCTTGTACATATTCTATTAGAATTATTTTATCCAGGTTAATCCTGACCCAGTCCTCTTAATTTGTTAATGTTAGAAAATATCTTAATTTTAAGTCACTTTCATCGTCCCCTGGACGCTTAATTTTTTGATGGTTTTGGTTCTTGTACATATTCTATTAGAATTATTTTATCCAAGTTAATCCTGACCCAGCCCTCTTAATTTGTTAATGTTAGAAAATATCTTAATTTTAAGTCACTTCCATCGTCCCCTGGACGCTTAATTTTTTTATGGTTTTGTGTTCTTGTACATATTCTATTAGAATTATTTTATCCAGGTTAATCCTGACCCAGTCCTCTTAATTTGTTAATGTTAGAAAATATCTTAATTTTAAGTCACTTCCATCGTCCCCTGGACGCTTAATTTTTTTATGGTTTTGGTTCTTGTACATATTCTATTAGAATTATATTATCCAGGTTAATCCTGACCCAGTCCTCTTAATTTGTTAATGTTAGAAAATATCTTAATTTTAAGTCACTTCCATCGTCCCCTGGACGCTTAATTTTTTTATGGTTTTGGTTCTTGTACATATTCTATTAGAATTATATTATCCAGGTTAATCCTGACCCAGTCCTCTTAATTTGTTAATGTTAGAAAATATCTTAATTTTAAGTCACTTCCATCGTCCCCTGGACGCTTAATTTTTTTATGGTTTTGGTTCTTGTACATATTCTATTAGAATTATATTATCCAGGTTAATCCTGACCCAGCCCTCTTAATTTGTTAATGTTAGAAAATATCTTAATTTTAAGTCACTTTCATCGTCCCCTGGACGCTTAATTTTTTGATGGTTTTGGTTCTTGTACATATTCTATTAGAATTATATTATCCAGGTTAATCCTGACCCAGTCCTCTTAATTTGTTAATGTTAGAAAATATCTTAATTTTAAGTCACTTCCATCGTCCCCTGGACGCTTAATTTTTTTATGGTTTTGGTTCTTGTACATATTCTATTAGAATTATTTTATCCAGGTTAATCCTGACCCAGTCCTCTTAATTTGTTAATGTTAGAAAATATCTTAATTTTAAGTCACTTCCATCGTCCCCTGGACGCTTAATTTTTTTATGGTTTTGGTTCTTGTACATATTCTATTAGAATTATATTATCCAGGTTAATCCTGACCCAGTCCTCTTAATTTGTTAATGTTAGAAAATATCTTAATTTTAAGTCACTTCCATCGTCCCCTGGACGCTTAATTTTTTTATGGTTTTGGTTCTTGTACATATTCTATTAGAATTATATTATCCAGGTTAATCCTGACCCAGCCCTCTTAATTTGTTAATGTTAGAAAATATCTTAATTTTAAGTCACTTCCATCGTCCCCTGGACGCTTAATTTTTTTATGGTTTTGGTTCTTGTACATATTCTATTAGAATTATATTATCCAGGTTAATCCTGACCCAGTCCTCTTAATTTGTTAATGTTAGAAAATATCTTAATTTTAAGTCACTTCCATCGTCCCCTGGACGCTTAATTTTTTTATGGTTTTGGTTCTTGTACATATTCTATTAGAATTATATTATCCAGGTTAATCCTGACCCAGCCCTCTTAATTTGTTAATGTTAGAAAATATCTTAATTTTAAGTCACTTTCATCGTCCCCTGGACGCTTAATTTTTTGATGGTTTTGGTTCTTGTACATATTCTATTAGAATTATTTTATCCAAGTTAATCCTGACCCAGCCCTCTTAATTTGTTAATGTTAGAAAATATCTTAATTTTAAGTCACTTCCATCGTCCCCTGGACGCTTAATTTTTTTATGGTTTTGTGTTCTTGTACATATTCTATTAGAATTATTTTATCCAGGTTAATCCTGACCCAGTCCTCTTAATTTGTTAATGTTAGAAAATATCTTAATTTTAAGTCACTTCCATCGTCCCCTGGACGCTTAATTTTTTTATGGTTTTGGTTCTTGTACATATTCTATTAGAATTATATTATCCAGGTTAATCCTGACCCAGTCCTCTTAATTTGTTAATGTTAGAAAATATCTTAATTTTAAGTCACTTCCATCGTCCCCTGGACGCTTAATTTTTTTATGGTTTTGGTTCTTGTACATATTCTATTAGAATTATATTATCCAGGTTAATCCTGACCCAGTCCTCTTAATTTGTTAATGTTAGAAAATATCTTAATTTTAAGTCACTTCCATCGTCCCCTGGACGCTTAATTTTTTTATGGTTTTGGTTCTTGTACATATTCTATTAGAATTATATTATCCAGGTTAATCCTGACCCAGCCCTCTTAATTTGTTAATGTTAGAAAATATCTTAATTTTAAGTCACTTTCATCGTCCCCTGGACGCTTAATTTTTTGATGGTTTTGGTTCTTGTACATATTCTATTAGAATTATATTATCCAGGTTAATCCTGACCCAGTCCTCTTAATTTGTTAATGTTAGAAAATATCTTAATTTTAAGTCACTTCCATCGTCCCCTGGACGCTTAATTTTTTGATGGTTTTGGTTCTTGTACATATTCTATTAGAATTATTTTATCCAAGTTAATCCTGACCCAGCCCTCTTAATTTGTTAATGTTAGAAAATATCTTAATTTTAAGTCACTTCCATCGTCCCCTGGACGCTTAATTTTTTTATGGTTTTGTGTTCTTGTACATATTCTATTAGAATTATTTTATCCAGGTTAATCCTGACCCAGTCCTCTTAATTTGTTAATGTTAGAAAATATCTTAATTTTAAGTCACTTCCATCGTCCCCTGGACGCTTAATTTTTTTATGGTTTTGGTTCTTGTACATATTCTATTAGAATTATATTATCCAGGTTAATCCTGACCCAGTCCTCTTAATTTGTTAATGTTAGAAAATATCTTAATTTTAAGTCACTTCCATCGTCCCCTGGACGCTTAATTTTTTTATGGTTTTGGTTCTTGTACATATTCTATTAGAATTATATTATCCAGGTTAATCCTGACCCAGCCCTCTTAATTTGTTAATGTTAGAAAATATCTTAATTTTAAGTCACTTCCATCGTCCCCTGGACGCTTAATTTTTTTATGGTTTTGGTTCTTGTACATATTCTATTAGAATTATATTATCCAGGTTAATCCTGACCCAGCCCTCTTAATTTGTTAATGTTAGAAAATATCTTAATTTTAAGTCACTTTCATCGTCCCCTGGACGCTTAATTTTTTGATGGTTTTGGTTCTTGTACATATTCTATTAGAATTATTTTATCCAAGTTAATCCTGACCCAGCCCTCTTAATTTGTTAATGTTAGAAAATATCTTAATTTTAAGTCACTTCCATCGTCCCCTGGACGCTTAATTTTTTTATGGTTTTGTGTTCTTGTACATATTCTATTAGAATTATATTATCCAGGTTAATCCTGACCCAGTCCTCTTAATTTGTTAATGTTAGAAAATATCTTAATTTTAAGTCACTTCCATCGTCCCCTGGACGCTTAATTTTTTTATGGTTTTGGTTCTTGTACATATTCTATTAGAATTATATTATCCAGGTTAATCCTGACCCAGCCCTCTTAATTTGTTAATGTTAGAAAATATCTTAATTTTAAGTCACTTCCATCGTCCCCTGGACGCTTAATTTTTTTATGGTTTTGGTTCTTGTACATATTCTATTAGAATTATATTATCCAGGTTAATCCTGACCCAGCCCTCTTAATTTGTTAATGTTAGAAAATATCTTAATTTTAAGTCACTTCCATCGTCCCCTGGACGCTTAATTTTTTTATGGTTTTGTGTTCTTGTACATATTCTATTAGAATTATATTATCCAGGTTAATCCTGACCCAGTCCTCTTAATTTGTTAATGTTAGAAAATATCTTAATTTTAAGTCACTTCCATCGTCCCCTGGACGCTTAATTTTTTTATGGTTTTGGTTCTTGTACATATTCTATTAGAATTATATTATCCAGGTTAATCCTGACCCAGCCCTCTTAATTTGTTAATGTTAGAAAATATCTTAATTTTAAGTCACTTCCATCGTCCCCTGGACGCTTAATTTTTTGATGGTTTTGGTTCTTGTACATATTCTATTAGAATTATTTTATCCAAGTTAATCCTGACCCAGCCCTCTTAATTTGTTAATGTTAGAAAATATCTTAATTTTAAGTCACTTCCATCGTCCCCTGGACGCTTAATTTTTTTATGGTTTTGTGTTCTTGTACATATTCTATTAGAATTATTTTATCCAGGTTAATCCTGACCCAGTCCTCTTAATTTGTTAATGTTAGAAAATATCTTAATTTTAAGTCACTTCCATCGTCCTCTGGACGTTCAATTTTATTATGGTTTTGATTGTTGTATACCTGACGAGTAAGATATCTTCTTTTTGCGGTATTTCAAATCACATTTTTCTAATTGTTAAAAATCAATATTCAAACTATTTCTAATCATCACTTAATTATTTTCAAAATTTCAATTGTCATTAATTTAATTCAAATTATTTTCAACCATTACTTACTTTCAGGTAAGCAATGAAGATGACTTTTCAGTCGAAAGCGCTCTGCTATAATTTTATAAATATATTTCTGCACGAAATACAAATTTTGATTCAGTCAATTATCTCTGAACTTGACCTCATGTTGCCAACATTTCCGCCATGGATTATTGAATAGCTTTTCAAAATTTACAATAGGTACAATCACAAAGCCGTTTTCAATTTTAGCTTAAGTCAAATTCGGAAACTGCATTAGTATCGTGTGTCATGTAATAGCGTCTTCATGTAATAGTCCAACCTTATTTCATTTCAGACTTTTCATTTGCCGGATACAATGCAATATTTCTAAGAGCAAACAAGTGAGCCTCTGGCAGCGACAATTCTGCGACACCAGACAAGATTTCTCGACAAGAACAGGAGTGCAAATATCCTCTAGGTAGAGCTAATACTCATATCGAAGCCAGCGCAACCATCACAGCGTTCCCGCGAGGACAGTTCTCTGAAAGAGATGCACAAAGTACAGCAACGCGTCGCGGGCTATTGCACCCCGACGCTTTTTGAAAATAAAATATGCATCCGCTATGAGAGAATGAAAAATCATTGGTCGGGGTTTATTGAATAGGACAATGTGATTGTGCTGGGAGGTTCATATTGACGGCGTGCATGTTTTGCGGATACCTACTGAAGATATGGAGTGAAATACGATTCCCGTATTCCATCAATATCTATATTCAGATTGCATTCGACTTAGATATGAATTGCTGGGGAATGGTTCATTATGTTTCCAAAATTCAGTCAGCTGTGGAACTCAACGATGTAGAGTGTAGTCTGCTGGAAAGAACAAGTTGCATGTTGATTGTTTATTGCTGTAAAAACCAAATCGTAACAAAATTGCTAAAAATTGTAATTTCCATCAACCGGTTGCACTTTTACAAACAACCCTCAGGAGGCAAAAGACGTCGCAACGTCGTAACGTCGTCGGATAGTTTACCAAAAAGTGCAAGTTGTGTATCCACCCAGATAGCACACAATGTCCTCAGGAATTCCCCGTTTGATCATCCGTCTCTTCCACAAGACATCCCGAATACTTATCCCACCAATGCTCGTGAGACAATGTCAACACTCCCAACTGGATCCGTAGGACATCCCAAATCATTGTCCGAATCAGGACCCGTGGACTTCCCAAATGGTTCCCCTGGACATTCTGAAACTGTGTCCAGATGACATCCCTAGAATATCCTCAATTAATCATGGTTGATTATGGTGGGACGTCCTCAGGAACACCATCCTAAGCATGTCCCCAGGACTTCTTATCATGTACTTTCTTAGGACATATCGATTAGTACCCATCAATGTCCATGGGACAACACGTGTCATTTTTAGTTGAAACCAATGTTGAAATGTCGTCACTCGTAATGAACACGAAACAGAACGAAATATTCCGATGTAAGAACTACGCCGAACGCCATTTTGGTAGGCAGTTGTGAGTGAGTTTATGTCAAGTTTTATTCGTTCAGGACTGATTTTTGGAGGGGTTGAATTTATTCATGAATATCTTACACCAGGATTGAATAACGAATGATGTACCTATGCCTGAGAAAAGTGGATAAAGCATTCTCAATAAAAGAGAACAAAAGCGGAACAGACATAATTATTGGCATGAGGTCGATAGACAAATACATAAAAACACCCATATACACACCATACATACATACATACATATATAGATGTGTAAAAGTGAATTTGAAATATTTTAATTTTTTTTCAGAAGGCATCAAGATAAATGCTTGATTAAAGAATGAAACCGAGGCAAACTTTCATTAGAGTAGGCTGCCTTTAAAAAAAATGATTAGGCATATATTTATTTATTTTTTTGTTAATTCAAGCAGAAATTTGTCCTTATTCTATTTGTTTAATGGATAAAATTTAACGAAACATATACATTACAAATATTTTCATTCATTTAGTCCTTATTCATTCTCACCGACCGTTCTCTATGATCAAATGCCATATTGCAGTTTATTCATTTGTTTTGCATGTGCATGGTAGTTTGGTTTTGTGAACGCTTAAAAATAAATACAAAATTTGGTGATCTCAATTATTTCAGAAGATATATGACATATGATTGAAGTCACAAAATGGTTATTTTCAGGAATCCATTCCGGACACCGAAAACATGTAAAATTCATTCTTGTTTGAACTATATTACAACACACATATTCCCTTTCACATGATTTCATAATTTTTTTACAATGAAAAAGTTATTTTTTTCCGAAATTTCAGGATTATTTTGAATGTAAACAAAACTTCTTACTTTCCTAAATGAAAATGCACATTTTTTGTTTAGCTTAGTACAGAAGCAGCATTTTCGATTAAAAAAATATATGATTTTTTATTGAAAAAGAAATAAATAGGTGAAACCAAGTGACAGAGAATGTGTGTGGTGGATGGTTTAAAGAAAAAATAATTTTGTGTTTTTAGTGCTCGAAATGGGTGGGTGAGAATTTGGTTAAATCCGAAGGCTGTATTTTTGGAAGGAATCGATAGTGTCATTTTTATGTTTTCAAAGGACTAAACTACTACATGCAATAAAAAAATATGATCTCCGGATTATCCATACACAGCATTTTTAACCATAAAGATAATTGTGATGTCCTAAAGACATCATTGTTCACAGACAGAATTTCCCATGGTTGTCATAGGACATCATAAGGATGCAGGTTTTGGTAACATTTTCATCTCCCAGGGGCTTATTTGGGATACCTAGAAACATCCCTCGGAAAATTTTGGAACGTCCCGTATTGGTTCCAACATGGTCATCTGGGCACCGGCCCATTTGAAAGCAGGCCACCTCTCTAAAACTATTTATATATTTGGTCAGAATTTCATCGAAATCTGTTCGTAAATAAAAAAAATTGAAAATTCATAGAATTTGAAAAGAATGTTATTTAGTGGAATTTCCGAAAAATTTTATTTTAGTATACTGAATTGGTGAATTATTGAGTTTTATTGGTGTTAGAGTATCAGTTGCAATATTTCGTTTAGAAATAAATATAATTGACGATTTCGAAAAATTTTACAATTTTTGAGTTTAACCAATGAGACAACACTCGAAGATCATGCTCAATGTTAGATAGAATTTCGAATTTATTTTCTGTCAAATATACAATTGTTGAATCATCACCAGAAAGCTTGATTTGAATTCTCAATTTAAGTTTTAAAATCGAGTTAATATAAATTTAAAAAGGGACAGGAGCTAGTATAGACCCTTGTGGTATACCACAGTTGATACTTCTTATTGAACTGAATGTATTTTTGATATATACTAGTTATTGATTTATTAAATAGTTTTTGAACCAAACATAAATATTTCCTTTTATTCCAATATCATATAATTTTTCTAAAAGTTTGTGGTTAACCATATCAAAGGCTTGACGTAAATCCAGTGATAATAATCCGCATTTTTTAGTTAAATCTAATCCCAGTTTTATTCTGGATATCATTTTATCTACTGCAGCAGACTCAATATCACTAGATTGCCAGCATCCATATTGTTCTACATACAAAAATTTTGATTTTTTTAAAATATTCCCTCAATCTTCTATTCATTATTTTTTTAATGATTTTTGAAATTATTGGAAGAAACGAAATCGGACGATAATTTCCTATATTATTTTTTTCAACATTTGAAAATTGGTTTGACCTGTTTGAAATTATGTATTATTCAATTTTTCTAATAATGGTACTATTTTATCATTAATTGCATCAATTCTTGCTGCTTTTTTGTTGTCTAGCTCGTCAATTATTTCTTGAATTTCCTGATGCTCGGTGTACCTTAGGAACATAGAAGAAGAAGAAGAAGATGATGAATTTCTAAAAAACCATCTTGAGTATCCGCTTATTCTTGATGGTACCTCGAAAGGGCATTGATGATAAAACAACTGTATTCCATGAGTTTCATTCTAAAAAGTGGTCCACGCCACTGGAAAACTTCAAGAACACAACCCTACTCACCGCACACCTCTAACTTCATTGTTACGCTCACACATAATTGAATATCAAGTATCCTCTACGAAAAAAGAGTCCGTATAGCAAGCAGTGGAACTCAAGAATGCTCTCTATTCTGCGGAAAACAGGAAATATAAGTATACAATACACGATATTATTCGACCTTGGTGCGGAAAGAGTTTTCAAATAAAATGGAAAAACGTCAAGGGTGTTCTTCCGGACTTATTTTGATTCCCCTCAGGATTTTCGTGAGGGTTTGTTGCGAACGATATTCGAATATTCAACGATTCTTGAGAACTGGGTCGAACATATGAATAACTGAGGAAGCAGCAAAGGAAAAGTTGATGTGGTAATAAACTGGGGCCTCATAACTGATATTATTGTGACGTTGTTTACAGATGAGGATCAATATACAATAAGGTATTCATCATTATATTAGAGATTGGGATATTCGTTGATCAAAAGTGAAATCTCAAAATAAAACAAAATGAAATAAAATATGAATGGGAAAGGTAACAACGATTTTTTTTAATTTTTTTTTTGAGAATCGCCCAGCAGAACTACAACGTACAAGTAGATTCCGAACCACTTTAGCTCGGTGAATCCACGTGAATCAATGATGTGAGTGGTTTAGTCCATGGTTTCGTATCAAGTACATACACAGTTATAAGAATTTTATTCAAATTCTCTGGAAGAATAACCATATATACAATATATATAATTTTTAGAATAAAAAAAATTAGAATACTACAATCAATGCGTGTCTGTCTATCATTGAATCCATTTGAAACTATATTTGTACACCAATAATTTGAATACTACGATTAATGCGTGACTGAAACACAGATATCTCAAAATTTTTTTCCGAAAATTTTAATAAGAAAAAGACATATCTCACTCATGAATGAAAATAAAAAAAACTTGAAACTATAATTGGCCACCAATCATGTGAATACTACGATCACTGCGTGTCTGATAGAGGGTACTGACATGAAAAATTGGGGGTGAGTGGGAAGCGAATGGGGGTAATGAGGTTACCGATATATTTTTGTTCATTTTGTTCGTTTTTTTATATTTATCAAGGTAAGCAATTGTTTTTTCATTTGTTTTTGAAGTAATGGAACTTCATTTGAACTTTCTGTAGATCTCTTTGAGGGCAATTGAACTGTTTCTATAACATTTTCTGATATTTTGTTTGTTCTCGAGTTTTTGGCGATTTTTTGAATTTTCTTTTCATAAATCCTAAATTTCTTCGAGTTTATCAACTGTTTTCTCGTCTGTTTTTGAAGTAATGAATAGTTCATATAAATCATGTTTGGTTTTTGAGTTTTTAGTGCTTTTAGGAAGAAAGTACAAAATTTTATATATTTTTTTTCGAAATATGAAAAAAATTCATATCAAACTTTTTGTAGTACTAATTGAGTATAATGAAATTTTTGACATGATTTTTTGGGTTTATGACCTTCCACAATCTGAATATGAAAAAATTTGTAATCCAAAGAAATCTGTACAAGTGTAGAAGGGCAAATTAATTAATTTGCCCGATAAGTTACTGCGTTCACAAGACTGCTGTCTTGAAAGAAATTAAAGGAAACTGCTTGCATTCTTTTATCGAACAACTGCTTTTCAACCAATTCCATCGAAATGGACCGCACCTGGTTACCTCTCCTCAGAGATGAAATAAGAACTAATAGAATGGTGATTGATTGATACCGAACACCCTATGTATCAAGATACCAAATGTCAATCAAAAGAATGTATGACAGATTTCATTTGACTCTGTCAAAGAAAGAAAGATCTTATTTCCAAAACCGCAATTCAAATTCAGTTTTTTCAGCGTCTTTCTAAGAAGTTTTGATAACGGAGGCAGATACAGCCTCCGAAACGTCAACAGTTTTCAAAAAAAGAGAAGTATTCTTTGTTAATTCGATCTCATTTTTTCAGATAGGCAAATTCAGTGTAGGGTACGTTACTGACAAAAATTAATTTCTTTCAAGACAGCAGTCTTGTGAACGCAGTAACTTATCGGGCAAATTAATTAATTTGCCCTTCTACACTTGTACAGATTTCTTTGGATAAAAATTTTTTTCATTTTCAGATTGTGGAAGGTCATAAATCCAAAAAATCATGTCAAGAATCGGATTTCCTCCACAAAATCAAACTTTCAACCAATATTTATAATGAAATTATTCATACACACTCCATTGAGTATGGTATTGAGTTCATTGAGAGGTATTATTTTCAAAACATAAATTCCCAAGTTAGTTCTTAGTTCGGGAGATATATCAATTTTCCGTTTTTTTTCAGATATTTCCTCTACTATTCATTTAGTCGAAAAAATTTATTAATTTTGTCTTTGGTGAATATGTTATTTTTCAGTCCATGAAGAGTCCATCACAACCTTTAGTTAAATATTTCATGGTTACGCATTTTATTTTTCAATTGTACTTCAGATTTGGGTTTATTATTTTTTTGCACGATCCAGTTTTCTTGAAAACTTACTGTTGTCCAAACCGGTAACTTTTATATAAATGTCACTTTTGAATTTTTAGTTGATAGCTAGAAGTTAATAATCAAAATAATCGTCTTCGATCGCTAAAATGTGCTTACCGACCTTGATATAGTTGATATACTATTACAGATCACTTATTTGGATATTTTCAATTACAAAAATAAATGACTGAATTATATTCAAATTCTCAATCATAATTTTCGATACATCCCTTTCATCTTAGTAATTTTACAAATTTTCAAATTTCTTCAGTCTCTGTAATTATTTCTCTCTTGTCCAAACTGGTGAAATATTGAAAAGGGGAACATTCTTCATGAAAATTGAAAAATGTGATTTATTTAATGATTTTTTCAATAAAAACTGTAGAGAATTAAAAAAATCAGATATCTGAATGAAAATGCGAATTTTCACTTTCAGATTTTTCTTTCCTTTTCAGTTAAAGTCTTTTCACAATATCTATCAGATGTAGTTCAATGTCCAGCGTGGCTTGAGCCGGGAAGTAGTTGTTTTCTGTTAGATATTACAAATAAATCACATTTTTCATTTTTCAATTTTCATGAAGAATGTTCCCCTTTTCAACATGAATGCCTCCCAAGAGGTTATCTTGAACGATGAAAAATAGCGACTAAAGTTTGTCTTTCAGTCGCAGATGATTCCACAACAGATTTTATGAATGTCCTATTCATATTTTCGAACTAAAATCAAAATGGTGAAATGTCTTATATAGTTTGTTATTTTAAGAAATTTCCTAGCTGTCTGTTATTGTCCTAATTGTGTGTTCAATTTGTAATTTTTTGTAGTAGGTTGCTTGCTGTTAAGATTGTGACTGGAAATAATTGTTCGGAATCATACCTCCTGTGCTGTACTACTTTTTCAGTAGTTTCACTCTGAATGATCTTCGGAATGGGGTTCACACCAGAATTGAATATGCAAAACAAATCCTATTAGCCGCCCGAGCTCCAGAAATCCTCCAAAATCTCCTATAACATCCTCGAAATAAGACCAACATCATCATGAATAATATTTCGGAAATGCCGATTGTAATCCGTAGAGAGGAATGCTTTATTATCAGAAATTTTGCAGCGCAAAAGGCAATTAGGGACTTATAATATTGAATTGTTTGGCTGGAAAACAGTGCTACCTTAATAGAAGGGATATTAGTGTGGGATCTTGGAATAATTGCTCGACATTGTAGCGACAGTTGGTTGAATTCACGATTGTAATGGAAACTCCGCTCAAGCCAAGGAAATATGTCAGAGATGGGGTTGCCTTGGTGAAATTTGTAGAATTAGATGACTCACATCAGTCAAGGAAAACTTCAAGGTATTTCTTCGCTCCCCATGAATATCCCTGAACGGTCATAAGAATTTTTTCACAAAATCCTTTTTAAATGAGTGTTTGAGGAATATTTTTGTGTTTTTTCCCCAACTTCCACAAATATGTTTTGGATAAAAAGAGTCAATAATAAGAATGAACGGTTTATTTACGTTACAACGTTAGATGTTTCTAAACGAATACTATAACATCATATTTAACGAATATGTGACGTATTGAATTATTATGTAGTGCCCTATAACATTTATTTACGCAGGATTTTGTGAGTGAGCTCAAAAATATAGTAGGAGTTGAACTGGAAAAGAAAGATATAACAAATTTTTTTCTCGGACGGAAAGAAATTTGACATTTTATCTCTGTTGACAGGTACTGAAATATGACTTTTCATGAAATTACTTTTTTCCCGGATACAAACATAGATAAAGGTAGATATCAGATGTTATTGCAAAAGCTGATCTCGCACGCCTCCGAATCTATCTGGCCTTTATTTCTCAGTTCGAAAAAAGCTGATAAAATGAAAAAAATATGCCTCACTGTTGCTTTGAAACACGTACCTATGGCGTAGTAAGCCGCAATCCTATCGATGCGGCTATGAACCTTGTTTGTAAATTTAGATGAAATGGTTGTTCATAAGAGAAAAAGATCTCGCGAACCGGAAGGTCTTAAGCAGTACACATTTGATTTTTTTCACTATTGTATCGTCGTTTTTCCAGTCACAGAAAAAAATAGTGTATAACATACAACCTCGAGCTAATCCAATACGTTTTTCACTCGACGCACGTTTTGCTACGCTTACTACGCTAGAGAACAAAATTCTAATCCTATTTATACCAACTGCTATCTGAGTGGTTAATTGCAATTAACCACTCAGACCGTTTGTCCAAAGAAAGGGAGAACAAATTTTGTTAAATACTTGGAACGCAGAGGCCAAAAATCGAAGCATGTCTGATGAAGCAAACAGAGAAAAAGACCTTTGATGTTTATCAACTCAAGTTGATAGAGTTGATAAACAAGTTTTTCGAAGATCATCCACAAAGACTGAATATTATATTATAAACAACCGAAAAAGAATTAGTTCTAGAAAAGTAGAAAAAACAGAAAGTATTGAAAAAAAGTGCGACCAGGTTCCCGATTGATTTGTCAAAGTTCGAGTGCATCAGACATGACTTCGGTATATACATTAGATTCTCCTTTGTCTGGAATATTTCTACAAAACCGATTGAATTACCCGAATAAGCTTTGATAATGCTGTCTTCTAATGAACACATCATAATGGTCCTACATTGTCAAATTATTTTGAAAACAAAATTATCCACAAATACGTTACACGTGGTGTTCTCAAACCAGCAAATGAAGCGAACTCGGAAGAGGCGATTAATAATCTCCCAAAATAGGGGCGGCTGGCATCGCTAGAAGTGACGTCACGTTGTTGCGCGGGCCTTTTTCCATTTTCAATAGAGCACTGTCTGTCAGTGACGTAATATGACAGTTACGGAACAATGTCATAGGGGGAGAAACAAACCAAACTGAACAAAAACAAACCCATTGAACCCATTTTCCATAATGTTAAGTGAATCTTTCTGGTCAATTTTCTGCGAAAAGTGATTTATAAAAATCGCAATTTACCACTAACACCCACAAAAAACGAATTTTCATTTCATCAAATATCAAATGCTTTGTTTGTCCCCCCATGAACACCATGTTGTGATGTCAGCTGACAGTGATCTATTTGCTGGATTTCGGTATTGTTTTTTCACTCTCC
Organism: Chrysolina haemoptera; assembly: GCA_958298965.1. Lineage (NCBI taxonomy): Eukaryota > Metazoa > Arthropoda > Insecta > Coleoptera > Chrysomelidae > Chrysolina > Chrysolina haemoptera. Next base: position 31,305,143 of record OY282594.1, on the reverse strand, counting down.
AATAAGTGAAATTCTTCAGTAAATTGCTTCCGTTGTACTTTTTATACCAACGGTACTCAGCTTCCTGCATTTTCTCCACATTTATGGCTTGAAGTTTATTTCCCTTTGACACAGCTTAAGAAACTTGAAAACATAAGCTGTGTATCTATGGCCCGCCACTGCATAACTAAATATATTAAAAAATCCATCTCAATATTTTCAAATAACGCATAAATTATGTTACTTGCTTTAATCGTCATATGTGTGCAGTAGTAACTAATCGAACATTATTATGATATAGTTTTGGTAATTAATATTTTATGGATTTAACTACAAAGATAGCGATTCTGCGAACGCTTTCTTTCGAAACAGATGTGAAGTCCCGATTTACAAATTTGCCACCGTGAACTTTGACGGAATGTGAGAGATTTATGTATCAGCGGAGATCAAGTGTTTATGGTGAAAGTGAAGTACCTAGACTGGGATTTTGAATTTCCGAAGTATAGGGATATAAAATAGCTAGGGATGGCAGTGAACTTCAGTTTAAGTTTAACATCAACCAGCAGCGGTCTAGGAAATAATCAAACAGTGCTAGAAAGGTAAGCTTCCTGAATTTATAATAATATCGAGTAGAAGAGGTTCGGCTATTGACAGAAGTAGAGTTTTATGTGTATACAGGGGGAGTTAGAATAAGGCCAACAAACTTCGACTGCGGATTCCTCACCACATGTTGAGATGAAAAGTTCCTATCAAGGTATGCCCTAAAATGCATCTCCTCTCAGATACAGGGTGTCAAAAGTATGAACAAAAATTAGATTACATTTTTTTTCTCCTGAAGGAAAAATTATCGAACTTGGTACACAAATCAAGGTTTATCAATGTGATAATTTGAAAGTGAATTTTTTTATTTTCGTAAAGCAGTGGCGTAGGTACGAGGGTATGTGGTCATATTTTCCTTCATATTTTCTTTGTACAAGTGAAATGACTAATAAGCTCTTGACATCAGTTAGATTCATAACATTCCATGTGCTTAGGCACAAGTGAACGTTACTGAGATATTCGAGAAAAACTGAAGATATATCCTGAGTAGCAACGTAATTTCAGATGTGCAATAATCTCATAATGCTAATTTCTTACAACATATCAATATTTGTCGACCTCTTGAACATGTTTTTATGTTGGAAGAATCGGAAACATAGTACAGGTGAGTCAGATGGGACCGACTCCATTTTTTCATTCATAATTTTTTCATTCATCATATCAAATCGATGTCGTGGAATCAGGTCTCATTATGATTCACCCGTACTGCTTCCAATTCTCCCAACATTGAAAAATGTTCAGCAAGTTAAATATTCCAATATGTTGCGATTGTTGTACAAATGATATCATGTTGGGACTGAGGACATTCTTTCAGTTTTTCTCAATTATCTCAGAGACCTGAACTTTTAGGCATATAGTACTTTTTGATACAGTATCAATGAGCCTAACTGATGTCAACGTTCATTTGTCGATTCACCCGTCAAAAAAAACAGGAAGAAAATTATGACCACATACCATCCTAACTATGCCACTGGTATGCGAAAATTGAAAATTATTTGAATTATAATTTCAAATTATCACGTTAATAAACCTTCATTAGTGTACCAAGTTTGATTTTTTTTCCATCAGGAGTTTGGGAGAAAATAAATTGAATCAATTTTTTTTTCGTATTTTTGACACCCTGTATCTCAAATGGGATGCATTTTAAAACATACCTTGATGACAACTTTTCACCTCAAAATGAGGTGAGGAATCTGTAGTAAGAGTTTGTCGGTCTTATTCTGACTTATCCTATATATCTTAAATAATACATAAAAATAATGAACATAAAATGAATATTTCATCACTTTCTGTATATAAGTAAGATTCAGCACGTTATTATTTTTCCTGATTGACTCGGCCGTTACTTGCTGAGGATCCATAGTATTTGTACAAATCACTCAGAAGACGACTCAATCTTTACAAACTTAATTTAACGTTTATTGCACTAGTGCAATAAACAATTCCTTCACGATAAAAACTCGATAATCCAAACTGATCCGCTTTGTTCGAAACCGTCTACCTGCATAGAGCAAACTGTCTGTACTATGACCACACCTCGTGATAACATACGCTCTCACGGCTACTATGATTTTGATTTTTATAATGCATCTGTAGTTACAAAAACGTCAGTCAAAAATTAATTCCTTCAATTACAGAATTGAAAGTTTCAAATTCAGTAATAATAATGGAAAAAAAGATGATAGTAATTTGTTTCGATGCAAATCGATAGTAATAATTAATTATTCAAGTTGCGCTTTTCATTTTCCAAAGCCTAGTGCCGTACCTTGATAAATCATTTTTTTCTTTGTGCATGAACGTAGAAAATATGTTGTATGCAACTCGTGCAAAATTTCACGTCTAGTGCACTTGCACTTTTTGCACTTCTTGCATAAATGACTATTTATGATAGGACTATGATAATGACAATGATACATAAGTTCAACGAATCTCGCATAAATTGTCGTTCAAAATACTCAATATCAATATTTATTTATTTTTCAGATGTTTGTCAAGTTACTACTCATTGTTCTCGTATCACTCGTATCAACAGCAGAGTTAGATGGTTCACGGCAAAAGAGATCACTACAACCAGGTGCGCCGAATGTGAACGTAGGAAACAAAGATCAACCATGGCAGCTGGACCCCAACGTAGCTCGAGATGAAGATGGAAATGTAGTCACTGATATCAAAATCAAGAATAAAGGAAAAGATCATGAATTCCACGCTGGTTGGAACAAGGTTGTCAGAGGTCCGCAAAGAGCCAAACCCACTTGGAACGTTGGAGGTACATTCAGATGGAGAAGATCTCTTCAACCAGGTGCGCCGAATGTGAACGTAGGAAATAAAGATCAACCATGGCAGCTGGACCCCAACGTAGCTCGAGATGAAGATGGAAATGTAGTCACTGATATCAAAATCAAGAATAAAGGAGAAGATCATGAATTCCACGCTGGTTGGAACAAGGTTGTCAGAGGTCCGCAAAGAGCCAAACCCACTTGGAACGTTGGAGGTACATTCAGATGGAGAAGATCTCTTCAACCAGGTGCGCCGAATGTGAACGTAGGAAATAAAGATCAACCATGGCAGCTGGACCCCAACGTAGCTCGAGATGAAGATGGAAATGTAGTCACTGATATCAAAATCAAGAATAAAGGAGAAGATCATGAATTCCACGCTGGTTGGAACAAGGTTGTCAGAGGTCCGCAAAGAGCCAAACCCACCTGGAACGTTGGAGGTACATTCAGATGGAGGAGATCTCTTCAACCAGGTGCGCCGAATGTGAACGTAGGAAATAAAGATCAACCATGGCAGCTGGACCCCAACGTAGCTCGAGATGAAGATGGAAATGTAGTCACTGATATCAAAATCAAGAATAAAGGAGAAGATCATGAATTCCACGCTGGTTGGAACAAGGTTGTCAGAGGTCCGCAAAGAGCCAAACCCACTTGGAACGTTGGAGGTACATTCAGATGGAGGAGATCTCTTCAACCAGGTGCGCCGAATGTGAACGTAGGAAATAAAGATCAACCATGGCAGCTGGACCCCAACGTAGCCCGAGATGAAGATGGAAATGTAGTCACTGATATCAAAATCAAGAATAAAGGAGAAGATCATGAATTCCACGCTGGTTGGAACAAGGTTGTCAGAGGTCCGCAAAGAGCCAAACCCACTTGGAACGTTGGAGGTACATTCAGATGGAGGAGATCTCTTCAACCAGGTGCGCCGAATGTGAACGTAGGAAATAAAGATCAACCATGGCAGCTGGACCCCAACGTAGCTCGAGATGAAGATGGAAATGTAGTCACTGATATCAAAATCAAGAATAAAGGAGAAGATCATGAATTCCACGCTGGTTGGAACAAGGTTGTCAGAGGTCCGCAAAGAGCCAAACCCACTTGGAACGTTGGAGGTACATTCAGATGGAGGAGATCTCTTCAACCAGGTGCGCCGAATGTGAACGTAGGAAATAAAGATCAACCATGGCAGCTGGACCCCAACGTAGCTCGAGATGAAGATGGAAATGTAGTCACTGATATCAAAATCAAGAATAAAGGAGAAGATCATGAATTCCACGCTGGTTGGAACAAGGTTGTCAGAGGTCCGCAAAGAGCCAAACCCACTTGGAACGTTGGAGGTACATTCAGATGGAGAAGATCTCTTCAACCAGGTGCGCCGAATGTGAACGTAGGAAATAAAGATCAACCATGGCAGCTGGACCCCAACGTAGCTCGAGATGAAGATGGAAATGTAGTCACTGATATCAAAATCAAGAATAAAGGAGAAGATCATGAATTCCACGCTGGTTGGAACAAGGTTGTCAGAGGTCCGCAAAGAGCCAAACCCACCTGGAACGTTGGAGGTACATTCAGATGGAGGAGATCTCTTCAACCAGGTGCGCCGAATGTGAACGTAGGAAATAAAGATCAACCATGGCAGCTGGACCCCAACGTAGCTCGAGATGAAGATGGAAATGTAGTCACTGATATCAAAATCAAGAATAAAGGAGAAGATCATGAATTCCACGCTGGTTGGAACAAGGTTGTCAGAGGTCCGCAAAGAGCCAAACCCACTTGGAACGTTGGAGGTACATTCAGATGGAGGAGATCTCTTCAACCAGGTGCGCCGAATGTGAACGTAGGAAATAAAGATCAACCATGGCAGCTGGACCCCAACGTAGCTCGAGATGAAGATGGAAATGTAGTCACTGATATCAAAATCAAGAATAAAGGAGAAGATCATGAATTCCACGCTGGTTGGAACAAGGTTGTCAGAGGTCCGCAAAGAGCCAAACCCACTTGGAACGTTGGAGGTACATTCAGATGGAGAAGATCTCTTCAACCAGGTGCGCCGAATGTGAACGTAGGAAATAAAGATCAACCATGGCAGCTGGACCCCAACGTAGCTCGAGATGAAGATGGAAATGTAGTCACTGATATCAAAATCAAGAATAAAGGAGAAGATCATGAATTCCACGCTGGTTGGAACAAGGTTGTCAGAGGTCCGCAAAGAGCCAAACCCACTTGGAACGTTGGAGGTACATTCAGATGGAGAAGATCTCTTCAACCAGGTGCGCCGAATGTGAACGTAGGAAATAAAGATCAACCATGGCAGCTGGACCCCAACGTAGCTCGAGATGAAGATGGAAATGTAGTCACTGATATCAAAATCAAGAATAAAGGAGAAGATCATGAATTCCACGCTGGTTGGAACAAGGTTGTCAGAGGTCCGCAAAGAGCCAAACCCACCTGGAACGTTGGAGGTACATTCAGATGGAGGAGATCTCTTCAACCAGGTGCGCCGAATGTGAACGTAGGAAATAAAGATCAACCATGGCAGCTGGACCCCAACGTAGCTCGAGATGAAGATGGAAATGTAGTCACTGATATCAAAATCAAGAATAAAGGAGAAGATCATGAATTCCACGCTGGTTGGAACAAGGTTGTCAGAGGTCCGCAAAGAGCCAAACCCACTTGGAACGTTGGAGGTACATTCAGATGGAGGAGATCTCTTCAACCAGGTGCGCCGAATGTGAACGTAGGAAATAAAGATCAACCATGGCAGCTGGACCCCAACGTAGCTCGAGATGAAGATGGAAATGTAGTCACTGATATCAAAATCAAGAATAAAGGAGAAGATCATGAATTCCACGCTGGTTGGAACAAGGTTGTCAGAGGTCCGCAAAGAGCCAAACCCACTTGGAACGTTGGAGGTACATTCAGATGGAGAAGATCTCTTCAACCAGGTGCGCCGAATGTGAACGTAGGAAATAAAGATCAACCATGGCAGCTGGACCCCAACGTAGCTCGAGATGAAGATGGAAATGTAGTCACTGATATCAAAATCAAGAATAAAGGAGAAGATCATGAATTCCACGCTGGTTGGAACAAGGTTGTCAGAGGTCCGCAAAGAGCCAAACCCACCTGGAACGTTGGAGGTACATTCAGATGGAGGAGATCTCTTCAACCAGGTGCGCCGAATGTGAACGTAGGAAATAAAGATCAACCATGGCAGCTGGACCCCAACGTAGCTCGAGATGAAGATGGAAATGTAGTCACTGATATCAAAATCAAGAATAAAGGAGAAGATCATGAATTCCACGCTGGTTGGAACAAGGTTGTCAGAGGTCCGCAAAGAGCCAAACCCACTTGGAACGTTGGAGGTACATTCAGATGGAGGAGATCTCTTCAACCAGGTGCGCCGAATGTGAACGTAGGAAATAAAGATCAACCATGGCAGCTGGACCCCAACGTAGCCCGAGATGAAGATGGAAATGTAGTCACTGATATCAAAATCAAGAATAAAGGAGAAGATCATGAATTCCACGCTGGTTGGAACAAGGTTGTCAGAGGTCCGCAAAGAGCCAAACCCACTTGGAACGTTGGAGGTACATTCAGATGGAGGAGATCTCTTCAACCAGGTGCGCCGAATGTGAACGTAGGAAATAAAGATCAACCATGGCAGCTGGACCCCAACGTAGCTCGAGATGAAGATGGAAATGTAGTCACTGATATCAAAATCAAGAATAAAGGAGAAGATCATGAATTCCACGCTGGTTGGAACAAGGTTGTCAGAGGTCCGCAAAGAGCCAAACCCACTTGGAACGTTGGAGGTACATTCAGATGGAGGAGATCTCTTCAACCAGGTGCGCCGAATGTGAACGTAGGAAATAAAGATCAACCATGGCAGCTGGACCCCAACGTAGCTCGAGATGAAGATGGAAATGTAGTCACTGATATCAAAATCAAGAATAAAGGAGAAGATCATGAATTCCACGCTGGTTGGAACAAGGTTGTCAGAGGTCCGCAAAGAGCCAAACCCACTTGGAACGTTGGAGGTACATTCAGATGGAGGAGATCTCTTCAACCAGGTGCGCCGAATGTGAACGTAGGAAATAAAGATCAACCATGGCAGCTGGACCCCAACGTAGCTCGAGATGAAGATGGAAATGTAGTCACTGATATCAAAATCAAGAATAAAGGAGAAGATCATGAATTCCACGCTGGTTGGAACAAGGTTGTCAGAGGTCCTCAAAGAGCTAAGCCCACTTGGAACGTTGGCGGAACATTTAAATGGTGATATTTAGAAATTAATAATTTATATAACTGATATACTGTGATAAAATTGTAGCTGTCTCATAATAAATACAATTTGTTTTTTAATTAGTTACTGTTTCGAAGAAAGTATAAAAACCTATGATAAAAATAAATAATTATTTTTGTTATATTCAACAGAAAACAATAACTTTCTGGTGTAAAGCCATGCTGGACGTTGCAGTAGTTATTTTTTGTTAGATGTTATAATAAAATATATTTTTATGATGGTTTTTTTCCGAGAGAGAAACCTCTGAGAATATTGTGTACAGTAATTCCCAAAAATCGTAAGTAATGCATCTGATATCCAAGTAATACCCAGTCATTCCCGAGTAATACACAGTAATTCCCAAGTAATATCCTCCAAGTAATGCCAGTAATGCCCGTCATAAAAGTGACTCAAATATAAAATCGTGTTTTAATGATGAGTTTGTTGTACAAGTCGGAAGACCTTTTTTTTTCATTGCACAATTCGGATTTCCGCTACTGCTCTCTAATTTTTCAGACAATTCCAATTCCCATGTTTTAAAGACTTTTTTTTGCCCTTCACCGATTATTATTGTACAGTAATTGTTCTATCACTTCCGAATAATTCCTGTAATACCCATGTAATGCTCGAGTAATACCTTCCCTTGCCATTTAATGCCCAATAATTCCTAACTAATTCGTCTAATGCCCGAGTAATACACCAGTAATACCTGTAATGTCCCATAATTTCCAAGTAATACCTCTAATTCTCGGCTAATACCCGAGTAATTCCACTAATACCCAAGACATGTACACCAAAATTCCCCAGCGGTTTCCGCCTCGGTTTTTTCCATTTTCAAAAAATTTTTATTTCCCAATTTTCAAAGGAGAAAATTTTTGGTTTTTGCAACATGAATACTGTTCGAAAGATCATCTTGGAAAACGATGTGAAATAGCGACCTAAGTTCGTCTTTCAGCAGCAGATGATTCCACGTCTGATTTCATGAACATCTCTTCATATTTTCAAAATACTATATATATTATTCCAATGGGCCGAGTCAAAGAGAAAACGAAACGTTGTTCATTAGAGGTATTTGCTATTGAAACAAAAAAGGGAGTTATTTGCTTATAACTATATGAATTTTTCGTATATTCCACATATTACACTTGTACCGTTATTGGGCGAAAATTATCAAGACATAACTTCTTGCCTTTCTTAAAAATTGGGCTTAGAGTTACTTTTGTGAGGTCAGACGAAAATGAATCCTTCTCAACTGAAAAGTTTATTATGTTTGCTATAATAACAGATATATGAGGACCAAAACATTTTATCACCTTTGTAGGGACAGTCAAAACGCCTGCAGAGTTTACATTTTTCAGAGATATAGAATAGCACCGAATACATTTTCAGGTACAATATAGTTGAAATAGAAATTATTGTGCAAGTGTAAAGTTGTATTTACAAATTGGCAAATTTATCAAGATATATAAAATCCATACGCCTATCGATGCACGCTAGCAGAAGAGCACAGTATACAGTGAGGACGTAAATAGTCCCCCCCCCACCATTAACTTTTGAACGGAACAAGTTATCGAGGTCGGGTAAAATTTGGGTAAAAAGGTACCACTTTTACTAAATTTTAGCATGAAAAATTTTTACCACAAAAAATTAGCTTTTCGACCAGAATCAGTGACGTAGTTAAAATTCTGCTACAATTAATAGTTAAAATAATTCATTTGTCACATATTTCAAGCAAATTTCAAACCCTCTTCAGTTTGAAACGGCTTGGCCGATTTCCACAATCGAAACGGTGTTGGATAGAGAATCAGAAGGCCTTCGAAACCAGGTGCCACATGCCGCCCCCCCTTACATTTGAAAAAAAAAAAGTTGATGGTGCCCTCTTGACACTAGGTCACGTGACCACTATCATTTTTATGCCAAAAAGTAGTAAAAGTGGTACCTTTTTACTTGAATTCTACCGGATCTCGATAGCTTATTCCGTTCAAAAGTTAAACGGGAGGAGGACTTTTCACGTCCTCACTGTATATTCTAACTGAAGGTACAATTTATACTACACTCTTTATTGTCCGAAAACGAAAGTTCTCATTTTTTAAAATATCTAATGTTTCGAAAACTGCTGCTTTCTAAATTCAACATAACTTTTTTGGTCGATTTCAAAAAACCTACAGATGATGTTCAAACATTTTTTTTATTAAATCAATAGTGCAGGAAATATTTGAAGAAATCGAAAAAACCGATATATCTCACGATCTGAAGCAAAACTCAGGATTTTTTTGTAAAAATACCTCTCGACGAACTCTATCGACCCTCCAAAATTGTTTTTCCGAATTCATTAACCAAGCCAAAAAAAAAATAGGCACTAAAATCTCAAAAGCTAAACGAGATATCGGAAAGTATGTACGAATTATTCCATTGTACTGACTTAGTACTACAGAAAGCTATGGGTGAAATTATGTTCCAAACGGTTGCAGATTTTCAAATTTCACTAATAGAAGTAATGAAAAAATATAAACTGCATCGACTTCGCACTAGAAATCCCTTCGATTATAAAGTGGAGAAATGACAGAAATTGGAAGAAAAAAATGAGGAACTGGTAATTTCTTTCTGCAATCACCTGAAACTGGAATACCAAACGAGATGTAGAAAAATTGTATGTGAAGAGTTTCATTGTCCTTGAACAGGACTACAAATGGCTCGAATAAAGTTTTTCCATAACTTCAAAATCAAATGAGAAAACAGTTGCTAAACTTGAGGAAAAAATATCTCGTGTAACAACGTTATATTAAACCAATCGCTTACTAATTATCGCTTCATTGCCGTTTTCAATTAGGTTTTTTGAACTTCTAAGATACCCAATAAAACAACATTCTTTTGACCAAATAAACGTATCATAAACATTGATAAATGAATCGCATACAGCGAGTTTGATTATTGAAATTATTGTCGTTGAAATTTTCTACCAGCAACGTTTATTTAACCAATGCCACGTTTATAACACGTTTGAAAAACGTACGTGTGTCCATTGGGGAACATCAACTGATTTTATATAAACAGTTTCATCGTCATTGTAACAGCTCTACAAAAGGTTCAAATGAATTTTAGTTCGAAAATATGAATATGAAATTCATAAAATCTTTTGTGGAATCATCTGCGACTGAAAGACAAACTTTAGTCGCTATTTTCCATCGTTCAAGATAACCTCTTGGGAGGTATTCATGTTAAAAAGGGGGAACATTCTCCATAAAAATTGAAAAATGAAAAATGTGACTTATTTGTAATATCTAACAGAAAACAACTACTTCCCCGGCACAAGCCACGCTGGACATTGAACTACATCAAAATGCTCATGACAGGTCTATGTCAAAAAATAATTTTCAAAGTGTCACCGCAGAAGAAATGTTTCTCTCATATCCATCCCTGATGTGTATGCTTCTGAAGAGCCTGTTTTATTTCAATCCTATATCAATCCTCCTGAAGAGCTTGGCAAAGCGAAATAGATTTTTGTCGACCAAAATGTATTGGGGATTATATGCGAGAGAAGCGAACCTTGCTTCAATGAAATGAACGATTTCTGTGAGTGATATTTCTTTAATAACATTCTCCTTATCTAATTTATTTAATGATTTGTTCAAGGAAAACTAGAAAGAATTAAAAAAGTCAGCTATCTGAATGAAAATGCAAATTTTCACTTTCAGATTTTTTCTTTCCTTTTCAGTTAGAGTCTTTTCACAATATCTATCAGATGTAGTTCAATGTCCAGCGTGGCTTGTGCCGGGGAAGTAGTTGTTTTCTGTTAGATATTACAAATAAGTCACATTTTTCATTTTTCAATTTTTATGGAGAATGTTCCCCTTTTTAACATGAATACCTCCCAAGAGGTTATCTTGAACGATGGAAAATAGCGACTAAAGTTTGTCTTTCAGTCGCAGATGATTCCACAAAAGATTTTATGAATTTCATATTCATATTTTCGAACTAAAATCAAAATGCTCATGACAGGTCTATGTCAAAAAATAATTTTCAAAGTGTCACCGCAGAAGAAATGTTTCTCTCATATCCATCCCTGATGTGTATGCTTCTGAAGAGCCTGTTTTATTTCAATCCTATATCAATCCTCCTGAAGAGCTTGGCAAAGCGAAATAGATTTTTGTCGACCAAAATGTATTGGGGATTATATGCGAGAGAAGCGAACCTTGCTTCAATGAAATGAACGATTTCTGTGAGTGATATTTCTTTAATAACATTCTCCTTATCTAATTTATTTAATGATTTGTTCAAGGAAAACTAGAAAGAATTAAAAAAGTCAGCTATCTGAATGAAAATGCAAATTTTCACTTTCAGATTTTTTCTTTCCTTTTCAGTTAGAGTCTTTTCACAATATCTATCAGATGTAGTTCAATGTCCAGCGTGGCTTGTGCCGGGGAAGTAGTTGTTTTCTGTTAGATATTACGAATAAGTCACATTTTTCATTTTTCAATTTTTATGGAGAATGTTCCCCTTTTTAACATGTTCAAATGAAGTTTCTCAATTACTTGAAAAACAAAAGAAATAACAGTCGCTTTGACCAACATTATATAATGAGGACAATAATTTGAATTTTTTTTATTATATACTACATTCCATTAACAAGACAGATTTTCGTCTGATTCCTATCCAAGCCTTCCTCCTTCGTGAAAAAAAACTTTTTTTTTTAACTAATATCAAAAACAACTGTTCTATTTGTTACCAATATTGATTGTTGAATTTCCGTGAAAGTAGATCTTCGTTTTGTTTCTGTAATAAAATTCGTCTGTGAAAGTTTATATGTTGCTACTAATTTCAACACCAGAGAGCTGATTTTTTTATAAGACTTCTCCGTTTCTTGAAGTTTTCACTATCCTCCAAAAGAGTGAACATAAACTGTGGAAAGTATTGATTTAATGTCCTTTAAACTTTTTTACTTTTACTAATACTTCACGTGTAACTGATTAATCTTGAATTTTATATTCATTATTGCACATCCTGATGTTATTCAAATATAACAGTGGTGTCATTTATTATCACAGGAATGGCCGTAATAATCTCTTTTGAGAGCATAATCAAGAGTTCGTCATTAGTGAAGCTCCAGCAAAGGGAGAAGTTAGCGAAAGACAAACGAATGCCATTAGGCGTATAACGCACGTAGAATTCTTTGAGAAAAATGGCGCAGACGTCTTAAAGCCCTGATAAACTCCTTAAGCCTGTTTGGTAGATTTATTGGTATGCGGTTTATTCCATTTCTTTCGGAGGAAATTTACAACGAAAAGCTATTGTTTTGCAGACAGAGCAGTATGTCTAACAAATTGATGATTTTTGTTCGAAGGTATACAGTAATTCACGATTCAGGATTCACATAGAAGTAAAAGTACACAATTGAATCCATGAATCATGGTAACAGTATTGAATAGTTTTAAACTGAAATACTGATCCGGACCAGGAAATTGTTTACAGGTATAAATACGTTTGAGCACGAACACAAACGAGTATGCGAATGCTACTCTCGGGAGTTTTGGCAGTACCATGAAAATTATATGAAGCATCGTTCGAGACTGCGACCCAGCCATTCCTACGTTCAGACGGTGAAAACACAATGGACGATAATACAGTCATCTCGTTCCAAAATTACTGAAACTACTGGTGACAGTCAGTAATAACTGAACAATATCAGTCCAGTAAAACACTCGATATGGAATATTTACGTAACCAATAACAGTTAGTAAAATATCATGCTATAACAATGTTTCTTTAGAGAGTCAACTAACTCGAGTGAACTAATACTTTGGCATATGCCTGGCGTATATTCATCATTTGGGATATCGCCTCGTACAAATAGGACTCGCACCGAATGTGAATTAGTTTTTATTGGCAGAAAACGATCAAAAAAACTGCCAAAACATTATTTTGCTAGTCCGATGTCCTTTAGTTGCCTGTTCACTTCCAAAATAACAAAATTTGCATACATCTCACAACGAACGACCTATTTCAATATAAGTAATATTTGTGACGAAATCAACTAATTAAAAGATCGAATTAAGTTGACTCTAGGAACTACAATAGCCTCCAAACGGGCGGTACCGTTAGCATTTGATTTTTTTCTATTTAAGCTGCAATTCCCAAACGTTACAACAACTTAAAACTGTCCATATTTTTTATGATTCTCTGAAATCTACATCGTTTGTGGCACATCACTAATAAATTTGGAGTTCGATTCTTGTGACTAGACTTGATAATTTTTTTCAGAATTTAGGCCCTTTTTCCCCGATGTTCGAACATTTTTGAGCAACATGTATGGTTGCTGATCTAGTGGAATGGATTTTGTCCCGCGATCAGTGGCGTATCTAAGATTTTATTACACATATAAAATAATAAAAACAATGAAACATATCAATAGCAATAAAATGCTTGTTTGTGATTTGAAGTTAAAATATCACAAAAGGTTCGTAGTATCACAGATTTAGCCTAAAGCCTAAAATTATTTATACGGGCAAGCCCAGTTAAGATATTACAGAGATAGATATACATAATGTGTGTACAGCAACAGTCATAACATATATGGTATTGATAATAATGACGACATTAAAAGAAAAAAAAAACAAAGATCAATGAAAAGTACAAGTACAGTCAGTGTAAAGGTGGTAAATAAAATGAAAAAATGGTCACTGACACAGTTGATTTTTAAACTTTGGTAGATGTGTTGAGAAGATGTCAATATCGAGGCAATTTGCCGCTCTAAGGGATCTTGGAATATAGCTGAAATAAGCAATGTTAGTACGATGATAGGGAGTGTGAAAAGTAGCTATCTGTCTAGTAAGGCGAGTGGGGACTACTAAACTAATTTGAGATAGAAGATCAGGAGAGTCATATTCACCATTTAATATCTTGTAGAGAGTCAATAGATCTCGCTGACTACGTCTAAGTCCGAATATTGAGATAGCTCTCAATTGAGGCGTAATCACTAAAGATGTTAGATTTGAATGAAACGTATCTAAGAAAACTTTTTTGAACACGATCAATCTTGGATATATGGGTTATATGATGTGTGGTGACCAGACAGAGGAACAATAATCGAGGTGAGTTCTAACAAGTGTGCAGTATAGGATTTTAATGGCACTCAGACTAGTGAAGTCACGCGTTGTCCTCTTTATAAAGCCCAACATTTTGGTAGACCTGTTGACAATGGAGGTTATGTGGTAAGTGAAGGTTAGGGAGTCGTCAAGAATTACTCCAAGGTCTTTGATACGGTCGACAGCATCCAGGGGTTGTCCATTGATGGTATAGTCGAAAATGACAGGTTGATGGGAACGAGTAAAACGTATGATATGACATTTGTTTATTTTTAAGTCCATACCGTTTGTCAAGCACCAAGTAGCAAGTCTGCAGATATCGCTCTGCAACTCAGCGGTGTCATCTACACAATTCACAATACGATAGAGCTTTAGGTCGTCAGCGAATAGTAGGGCATTACTGTTGTGGAAGCATGAAGTGATGTCATCAATGAACATGTTAGTTAAACGAAATCACGATATACAGAGTATCTCACTAATGAAAACACCCCAGTAACTTCCGTAACTGAAGATATGTAATTGTGAAATTTGAAGAATCGATAAATACACTAAAACTATACAGGATGAGCTCGTAGTAATACTCTCCGTAACTTCCATAATTTTTGACGTGAAATTTTTAGTTATATGTTTAGGTTTAACAGGTGACCACCAGGTGACCACCAGGTGACCACTAGGTGAGATACGCCCCCTAATTTTTCTATAGTTTTGAAGATACCGATTTCAAATTCAGTATGTAGCTACAGTATTTGGATACGCATATTTTGACGCCACCACTGATAATTTACCACTTTTTCTTCCGGAAATTACATCAACTTTCTATTTTCGAATGTAAAACCCTGTATATCATTACATGATCGGATAGGGATGATCATGAGGAATACAACGATACCAGGTTTGATGCTGAGTAGGAAAGAGATACATTTTCTGGCGTGTCCATCCAACTCTCTCTCCCACTCAGTGAGCTTAAGGATAAAATAAATGGCAATATATCAGTAGTCATTGAAAATAATACCATCAAACTTCATATCGTTGGATTCCTCGTGATTATCCCTAACCGATCATGTCATAAAATTATTGTAAAAAATAAATGTTGCTCTTGTCTTTCTCGAAAAAAGCTCAATTCATGAAATAAAAATTTGGAAAATTCCGTAAAAATTTTGTAAAATGTTTGGAATTTTAATAATTCTCGTAGCTTGACACATAGGTGTAGTGAAATAGAGTGTAGTGAAATAAAGACCTTCAATTACACTCGAATTGAAGCTTCAAACTTTCGAGAAATAATTTAAAATTCAAGTTCCCTGTTTTCATATACTTGATATTATTTTCAATCTTAAATTTATATTAGCGTGTAACGGAATATTTGAACGTGATCTTCACCCAATTCCAAATTTGGCATGATTTGGGTGTGTTTATAATGTGTTTTTAATTCCGGTGACAATGCAGAATGATATTTTTATTGAAGAAAAAAAAATGGCGACTCCAATATGGCGGACGAGTTTTGTGATATTGATCTGATTCGATTCAAAATTGGTATGTGGGGGGTTGCAGGGTCGGATATTTCGATTTTTCAGTAAAAAAAACATAAGTTCAACACTAAAGAACAAGCTTTACTTCCAAGAAGGACTAAAAAGTAAAAAATTATTGACAATGTAAATACTCAAATGTAAAAAAATCGTTGGTTGCTTGACAAAGTTCTTTTGAACTCTTGAACGCTCAGTATTGTTGAATTAAAATAAAAAATATGAGAATATTTATCGAAAGCACCCAAGCGTTTTATTCAGTTTCTAGAACTATTATTTTAGTTTGATGATTTATGAATAAAAGGTTGTTTTTAAAAAGATATTTCACGTGAATTTTCTCCTTATGGCTCCTGAATTGATTTACAAGTATAAACAAAAGACTTCTTGTTCATATCAGAAAAAAATCCTTCTTCAGCTGCACTATTAGGTCAAATTATGGAGTCATTCAAAAAATGATATGCATCCATCATCCATATTTGGGAAAAATAACCAACCCAACAAATCAAATGGCATTCCGAGATAATGTAACATTTAGTTCATGCTATAGTTCAATTCAGTCACTAATGAACTTCTACATTAACAAACTTCCAACCTTGAGCCGGCAACTTAACGTCACCCGAGTGGTGCCAAGTGAAATTCGTTCGAACTCCGAGAGCTTAGAAAATTAAAATGATGTGCCAAGTGCACCGAATGCAATTACGCCTAACGGTCTTCATCGCCGTTCCGGCCTATTGTTTGCACGGAAGAACGAGAAGAAGTGACAGCCGACAGCCACTGGAGCCAACTTTACGACAAAACGTTTCATGCATTGCCGGTCTCTAAATGGCGTGAGAATATGGCCGAGGGTCGTAATACAGAGGTGTAAAAACTATTCACGAATAAGTGATGAGTGCTAATAAATGGTTGTTTTGAATGATATTTTGCAGGATCCAATTTGGCGTTCATAGCATACAGGTAGTTTCATATTTAAGTAAAACCCAGAATGTCGTGTGGAAGTAGTTTTACATAGAGTATGGTTCAAACGAGAAGAATATTTTAGTTCGAAAATATGAATAGGACATTCATAAAATCTGTTGTGGAATCATCTGCGACTGAAAGACAAACTTCAGTCGCCATTTTCCATCGTTCAAGATAATCTCTTGGGAGGTGTTCATGTTGAGAAGTGGAACATTCTCCATGAAAATTGAAAAATGTGATTTATTTGTAATATCTAACAGAAAACAACTACTTCCCCGGCACAAGCTATGCTGGACAAGTGAAAATTCGCATTTTCATTCAGATAACTGATTTTTTTTTTATTCTCTCTAGTTTTCATTGATAAAATCATTAAATAAGATAGATAAGGAGAATATTATTAAAAAATATCACTCACAGAAATCGTTCATTTCATTGAAGCAAGGTTCGCTTCTCTCGCATTTAATTTAATTTTTACTTTCAGATTTTTTCTTTCCTTTTCAGTTAGAGTCTTTTCACAATATCTATCAGATGTAGTTCAATGTCCAGCGTGGCTTGTGCCGGGGAAGTAGTTGTTTTCTGTTAGATATTACAATTAAATCACATATTTCGGTTTTCATGGAGAATGTTCCACTTTTCGAGAAGAATATTTTTCTTACAATTGGTTGACTATAACAGAAGAATCCTGAAATGCGTCAATTTTTATTGCCAACCGCTCAGTCTGCTGAATATATTTTATTATGGTGACTAAATATGAAGAGCTAATGACATCGATGAAATTCTCAAGTAGAAAAATGGGTCATTTGATCCGTGTTTTGAAAGTCGTTTCAATTAGGTATTAGGTCGCGGTTTTTCTACAACTGCCAAAAAAAGTTCACTTTTTTGTGTGGTTTGTGTGTGTAAAGTATTACAATATTTCACTATCAACATACGATTTCATTATTAAACGAAAAAGCGTAAAAAAAGTGCACTTTTTTTAACGGCTGTTGCCAGGCAACCGATAGTTTCATGCAACATTGACAGATCTGAATAATAACGAAATCCTGTCATAAAGCCAGTTCTCATTTTCTTTGGAAACTAATAACCTATAAATATCTGATATACAAATGATTCACCAATAATATTCTTAGCATTCTTACTATTAAATAAGTATTATCAAAATTCCAAACTATCGCGGCGAATATATTGTCAAAACACTATTGGACCTATTCTACCATAGGTAATCCAAGGTAGCTATGGCTGTTTGGCCGTCAGAAACTAGTTGACAACAATAATTAATGAAATTTGTGAAATTGGGCATCTACCCAGATAACAAATTCTTGATAACTATAAATTTAATTTAAGTAGAAATGAAAAGTGATGAAGATTGAACGTAGAAAATCGTGGATAGTGCAAATATGAGATTTCCTTGACATAGTTCAAAGAAAGAAAAAGGTATTCGTTGCTTCACGAGGATTGTTTATTTATTTTGAATACAAATTCAAGAAAATGAAAAGTTACTTCGATGGACTAGTTATTCGAAAGTCAAGTCAACATTAATAATAATAATATTGACCTTGATGAATATGTTATTTTAATATTCGCTTCAAATTTCCCAATTTGCGGGATGGTGTGAAGAGAAAGGGATTTCGACTCTGTCGAAATTAGTCGTTCCATTTGTTTGAAACTCAACTCTCCGGCATACTCTTCGAACTTTGTTCTAATAATGAATCAATAAAAATATGCCAAATTTGCTACATACACGGATCGTGCATTTGACTTGATAATATTGAAGAAACATGGTCGCACAATGCTGTGTTTAAGTAACAACCAATTTACCATTAGGAAGATCCCTTGTGTCCATGGCAAAAGAAATAGTTGCTGCGGGACAAGATTACCAAAACTGTTTGTTAAAGCTGAAGGGTATTATCATTTTCAATTGTTAAAAATTGTTAAAATTGTTTTTTCCGTTAACCAGATGTCGTCCCCTTACGAACGGCAGCCCTCAAAAGTCGAAACTTGTGCGAGCCAAGGATTAACGAGGTCTTACCTTTTAACGTGCGATTCCTAGCACTTTCTCGGGCCATCAGATAAAAATCTGAAGTCGCTGAGGATTCGAACCTAGCCGACCAGCAGTCAATGGTTTTGAACGCTTCAGTCTCAACCACTGAGCTACTTGACCCTTGATATATATAATACAGAGTGGGCCATTGAAAACGAAACAGCGGCTCTGTAGGTCGGCAGAACCGAGCTATATAAAAACGGTCGGACACGTCAACAACATTTTCGAGGGGGACATCGTTCACGATGAAATTCACCCGAAATACATTCCATCCCTCGGAGCTGTGACCGCCACCCCTAAATTTTTAAATGGCAACATATGGCAAGTGATACCTCATTTGAAAGGTATTTCCCTTCTTAATATCAAACAACAAAAATAAATTAATTCTATCGATTCGTTTCCGAGATATAGGAACTTGAAGTTGGAAAATCACTTTTTTTTCACTCAATCAATAAAAATAAGATCTAACAATGCAACTGTTTAAAGATAATTATCATTGTCAAGGAATTAAATAATCTAACTGTTTACCAACAAATAACATGCAATTCCGTTTCAAATTCTTATTTCATCTTCAATTACTCGATCGAAAAAATGTTAAAGTTCTTCAGAATCGATAAAAAGACGTTTTCTCGAATTCGACTCCAATGCGCGTACAACAAAAACATGTATGCGATAATTTTTTTCGCCAAATCGCAATTTTGGACGTCTGGCAATGTCAAACAGATCGTTGATTGAACGACATTAGAGTGAATTACAGCTGCTGAATATTTCCTCAATAATGGTGTATACGATCGCGGAAAGAGTTGAAATAATAACAATTTTTTTCAAGAATGATGAGTGCGGTAACCGTACAGCTAATTTGTTCAATGAAACGCATCCAGATAAACTTGTTGCTAGAAAATACGTTCTAGAATTAGTGCAAAAGTTTCGTCAAACTGGATCAGTAGCCAACACGAAACGAGACCCAGAACGAGAATTTCCTGTGAGAAATGAACCTGTTGAAGTTGCACGTTTAGGACAAGTTCATGCAGACCCAACATTGAGCACAAGGAAATTGGCAAGTGTTACCAATATTAGTAGAACCAGTATCCGCCGAATCCTGAAACATCATAAACTTCACCCCTACAAAATACATTTGGTACACCAATTGAATGAAGATGATCTTGATAGGCGACAGGAATTTTGTGAAATTATGACTACGAAAATAGATGCTGATGAGAATTTTCTTTTCAACATCTGCTTTTCTGATGAGTCTACATTCTTTTTGAATTCGACTGTGAATCGTCATAATTGTCGTTATTGGTCAGATGCCAATCCACATGTTTTCCACGAAGTCCATACTCAAACTCCCGAAAAACTCAATGTCTGGGCCGGTATTTTTGGGGACCGTTTGATTGGACCAGTATTTCTCGACGGTAACCTGACAGGAGAAACTTATTTGGAATTATTGAATGAATTTGTTTATCCACAATTAGTAGACATCATTGAAAATGACAATCGTTACCATGAAGACCACTTGAAATTTCAACAAGACGGGGCACCTCCACATTATGCACAGCCTGTTAGGGCGTTTTTGGATAGAATATTTCCTGGAAGTTGGATTGGAAGAAGAGGCGCTATAGAGTGGCCAGCCAGATCTCCAGATTTAACCCCACTCGACTTTTTCCTGTGGGGTCACTTGAAAAACAAAATCTATGCAACCGAACCAGAATCTCTGGAAGAATTACGACGTAGAATTATTGAAGAATGCCGTCGAATAACGCCGGAAATGCTACGAAATGTGAGGTCTCATTTTGAGCAGAACTTGTACTATTGTATGGAAATGGGTGGTAGACAGTTTGAACATTTAATTCATTGACAATAATAATTATTACGACAGTTGCTTAATCAGATATTGTTTTTATTGATTGAGTGAATAAAAAGTGATTTCCCAACTTCAAGTTCCTATATCTCGAAAACGAATCGATGGAATTGATTTATTTTTGTTGTTTGATATTAAGAAGGAAAATACCTTTCAAATGAGGTATCACTTGCCATATGTTGCCATTTAAAAATTTAGGGGTGGCAGTCACAGCTCCGAGGGATGGAATGTATTTCGGGTGAATTTCATCGCGAACGATGTCCCTCTCGAAAATGTGTTTGACGTGTCCGAGCGTTTTTATATAACTCGGTTCCGTCGACCTACAGAGCCGCTGTTTCGTTTTCAATGGCCCACTCTGTATAGTGGTTTATTTAAAATAATACACTGTCATTTCAATATTTCACGCATAATATTTTTGAATGAGAGCATAATGAGAGCATCAGTTTTGATATTTATTGAAAATATATTGTGCGGTAGTAAATGAATTGCTGTTGTCAAAAATCTCAAAACTATAGCAAATCTTCCATCTAGGGTTTACAATTTTTCGAAAATGTGGGTGTATTTCTTCAATTTTCTCACGATTCGATTTCAATTAAAATAAAAATGAAATTATGGTGATATTTTAAAAATAACCACTATCTTCTTGTTCCAACATATTGTTCACCAAAGACTCGATCTATTTCGCTATTTGCCCACCAACATATTCAACTTTCCTTTTTCTGTACTGAATTTGCGATTATCACAAATGCTACACCTGCACTAGCCATCACACTAGTCTAGTTCCGAAACTCCAACAAGTACTGACCAGTATTCAGAATCGTTCCGAAAGTACTGATGGTTACTGGAAGTATTTTTCCACATTAGGTTCGTGTACCCTGTAAATGTATTGTTTCCTTGCCAGCGAAAGGTCACCAATAGGTTTTCTGCTGCTGCTACTCGCCGAAAAAGCGATTTATTGTTCGTTATCGAGAAAATTAATTTGTCAAATGTTCCATGAGAGCAGAATTCGAATTTTATGTCATCCAAATTTCCTGGTAATCATTCTTATTGATAATATTGCTAACTGTTGCGAATTGAATTTGGTCAAAATACATGTACTTTGAAAAGGGGAAAATTCTCCATAAAAATTGAAAAATGTGATTTACATGTACTTTATTCCAGCTTCAACTCATACGTCTATGCATTGTAATAAAATCTTGAGAGACGCCACTGATCGTGTGACAGAATTATTTTCACTAGGTAAGCAACCAATCATGTAGTTCAAAAATGTTCGAACATCGGGGAAAAAGGGCCTGAGTTCTGAAGAAATTATCAAGTCTATAGTTACAAATCGAACTTCAAATTTATTAGAGACGTGCCATAAACAATGTAGATTTCAGAGAATCATAATAAATATGGGCAGTTTTAAGTTGTAACGTTTGGGGATTGGAGTTTGAATGGAAAAAGGTCAAATGCTTACTATCGTATACCGCCCTTTTGGAGGCCAGGGTAGTTCCTAGAATCAACCAACTCGATCTTTCAATTAGTTTATTTCTTCATAAATAATACTTATATGGAAATAGGTCGTTCGTTGTGAGATGTATGCAAATTTGTTATTTTGAAAGTGAACAGGCAACTTATGACATTGGACTAGCAAGATAATCCAGTGCGAGTCCTATTTGTACGGGGTGATCATCCAAATGATGTCACTTGATAGGAAAAGTAATATGTAGTTACTTAGGAACGTAGAACACAAAAATAGGGTTTAGAATATCAAGATCGGTCAAGTAACGATTTTGCAAGTTGAAATCCTGAAGGGCGACTATCCCCTCTATTGGAGAGCGAAGGACAGACCTGGCCCGCCTTGAACTCTAAAACAAGAAGTTCAGTTGATATGATGTTTTTGAAGCAGTAAGTCGGGTTGAAAATTCTCAGGTCAAGGCCTGAGCCTTGACCGGGGCATCCCGGTATATTTTCTTAGAGTTGAAGGGTTTCTTAATAATTTTACCATTCATTAGAATTTATAATCAGTTTCAAGTATTCAAATATGGTATTGGTGAGCTAACACGCCAGGTATTTTATTGCCAATTAGATAGGTTTTGTTTTTGTTGAGTTAACGAAATATTGTTTACAGTCTGTTTTATAATCATTGTAATTTTCACTATTTTGACGTTAATGATGAAAGTAAATATGCTATTTCCTTCTTCTTCACGTAAATATTAACATTCTAGTAGCATATATTTATACAATTTATATTTATTTTTCTCTTCTTTGCCTTAATAAATGAGAAACAGACTATTTCTTGAGTTTCCTTTGAGAGTTGAGTGAATAATCGATTCAAACCAAAGATTACTGAATTAGTAGAAGCAATCAGTTCTGAACCAATTCATCACCCCAGAGAAATAAACCAACCGGATCATATAGACCGGCGAATGAGTATAGACTAGGTAAGTGAGTTTTTTTTTAACTTGAGGTACATACATGACAGGACCTTCTGAGTCGGCAATGTTGTGTTTGAACTTTTATTATCTGTTTTACGAATTACTTTATTCACTCAAGAGTTAGATCCATCCTATGCAGCGCTCAAAGCTATCTGTCATCCTAGACCAAGCTCAGTTTTGGTACAGGAATGCGGAGATGCTCTTGAGAAATTAGCGGAAACAAAGGAAGTCGAGTTGGTATGGGTCCCTGGTCACAGGGGGGTGCCGGGAAACGAGGTGGCAGATGAGCTTGCCAGAACCGGTTCCACTGCGCCGTTCTGTGGACCGGAGCCAGTACTAGGCATTGCAAGAGGTCAAATCTCTTCTGTCCTAGATGAATGGGTGGAAAGAGAACTAAACGAATCTTGGAGGAATACCGCCGGCTGCAGGCAGTCAAAAGACTTTGTGGCCGGCTCTAGCAAGTCAAGGATGACGTGGTTTTTAGGCAGAGATCGCCAAACACTACGCCTCCTTGTAGGAATACTAACAGGCCATAACAAACTAGGTAGACACCTGTCACTAATGGGTATAAAAGACAATTCCACTTGCTATATGTGCGAAGAAAACGAAGAAACTTGGTCTCACTTCCTTGGCGAGTGTGAGGTGTACGGGAGGCTAAGATTCGAAATCTTCGGAGTCGAAAAACTCCAACAAGAGGAACTTATCGAACTAGAGTGGACGGACATATTGACCTTCACTAGAAGGTCACAAAGGTTCGGAAAGGAAGACTAGAAGAGGCAATGTAGTTATGTGGAGAGCAGGGGATGGCAAAAAGGGCCCATTGGGGCCTACTTGCCTGGCTGCGGCAGCGGCCTCCCCATGATTACTACTACTACTGGATCCACCCTATTATTTTTCAACCTAGAATCCATGTATGTTATCGTCAACCTGACATACAAGATATACACAAGTTGAAGTAGAGGGTGTATAAGCATTGAAAATGGAGCTCAACTCCTATTAAATATACGCCAGGGAAAAGCCAAAGTATCAGTTCACTCAAATTAGTTACACATATGTTCTTTGTTCGCCCCGTAAGGAACATAATATCTGTGAATGTACATTAATATTATTATCATTTTATTTTTATAAAACCTTAACCTTAGCATATTGCGGCAACAATTGGAAATAGCTATAACGACCATCCGTGTTGTTCTTCATATTATGTCCACGCCAATGCATCATGGAGGTGCGTCGGTATCTTGTTGTCAAGGTGAATTGCTCGAGATCGTGGGCCACCGTTGGGTGCAGTATTTGCACCTGGGCCGTTCACACTACCACAAAGGTCCGAATCGTTTGCCTTTCCACCCACGGTCATACATTTCCTTCGCTGTCTCTTTAGCACCAAAATGACGCCTTAATATTTATCGATTGTATTATCTTTAGCCTAGTAACGTTAATGTACAGCGTCAGAATTGGTTTTATTGATTTTTAATATCTATTAGTCACCTTCGAGATGATTTATTATTCATTAACCAAAACTTACGAGTTATAATTATATTATCAGTAGTTATAGAACGGTGATGTTCCATTATTCAGTAGTTGAGTTGAATTTTCGTGTTGTTTCTCCCACATAGCAGTGGTATAGCATATATTTCTCAATTTCTCCAGAAAATTAACATTCATGGTCAAATTAAGTGAGCTGTTGAAGTTGTAAATTTAATAAAATTCTGACCATTGTCGAAATATTTGTTTTTTTTTGGCGTAGGTGTTACAAACCCGAAATTTTGTAAGACATGTGGATATTATTCTGTACGGTATTATCTATACCGGGTGGCCACAAGAGTCATTTGTCAAAAAATTGTTAACATTGTTTTTTCCGTTAACAAGCCCTGTCAACACAAAATGGTCTCGGATATGGTAGCGGGCCTCACATTCATGTTTCAGATCACACCAGTGACCTCCATTATTATCGCACAAACGTCTATTCGGTGCCCCGCTGGTCAGTTCGAGACATCAAAATGTAATGCAAAATGTGACTCGAAATCAGCCCAATGTGACATTCCATTCATACTTCGGAATCGAATACACATTCGGGTCAATTCTGTTTCTCACTAACAATATTGTTATCATAGCAAAACAATTTTCATAGCAAACTATATCCCAATTTTGTGGAAGGATTGATAGCTACATTGCGATATTTTCCAAGTGTTCTACAAAATTGGTATATATTTTGCTGTAAAAATTGTCTTGCTATGTTAACAATCCTACTACTGAGAAACAGAATTGACCCGAATTTCAATGTAATAATGTGAAATTGATTTGACTGGTACTTCTTCTAAAATGCGCTTGACTTCCTGATTCTCCTACATGTCTAAAAATTAGGAGTCGATAATGCTTTTTCACGTATGAAAGATTTTATAGGTTATAATTTAACTAGCATGTAGTCACTAGACTTTCTGCGTAGACAAGAGTTATACACTGAGAACTCACTGAGAGTTTCTGGTAGGGTAGATATTTTAAATTATCTTCAAAACGAATTCACTGCTAGAACAATAAAGAACTGGTAACTTAAATTAATGAAACAAAACTCACCATATGTTTCAACATTTATAAAAATTGTACTTCAATTTAATTATCCTTACTATAATAAATAACGGTTTATATGGAATGTTATGTTAGAAAACAAATGCGTGAATTGATTCTGTAGTATATACTTTTTACAAAATAAAAAACAATAAGTGACATTGAAACAAAATATAGAAATGTAGAAAAAACTATAATTCCATTCCAATTCTCTTGACAGCATTTTCTCCCCAGCGAAATCAGTACCTAACCTGAAAATTCCAAATTCTGTAAATCACTGAATTAACCTTTCTAAGTTTCTACTCACGTTCCGGTCTTTAAAGAATACAGTCCTTGGTAGAAATGATTATTAGGCAATGTTAACAAACACACTTGATTTAACTATTGAAATAAAAAATATCCAGCAGAACACTGCACACTATCAGAAAAACCTATAGAATATTTGAAGAATGGAGTCAACCAAATACAAATTCTACGTGACTCTCGACTCGAAAAACAACTGCGGCCATTTTGTGTCATCAAGCTCAATTTTGGTACCAACCTAATTCCTTCAAAACCGACAAAATCGCTATGAAAACCAAAATTCATGTTAATGTGCTTCGCAGTTTTCTTCACATTTTGTGCCTCAAAACGAAAAGAAAATTGTAAATAATTCATAACATTTTGTATCACTTAATAGTAACTTCAGTTATGTACTTTTGTTATATGTCGATATAGCCGGATCCTGAAATTCCTTCAGCAAAATGGGAATATACTCTTCCAAAAAAACCGTCGATCTGGATTCATTCGGATTTGACGAAAAACGGCTGAGAATTCCATTTCATTTTATTAGACATATCCATGAACTGGAAAAATTTTAGTATTTCATTTCGGTTTCAGAATCGCATCAAATGAAATGGGACCTGATAGAGATAAAGAGAAAGGAAAAGAAATCAGGCAAACACAAGCTGAATATCCCTAATTTTCCGATGGGTGAATTTTCAAGAATAGGATTGTATCAATGGGACAGCAATATTGTCCCATATAATGATTGAAGATTCCTTATGTTAGTCTGAACAATAATAATAGAGGAAAGAAATGTTTGTTTTGTACTATCGATTCTCGTAATTCGAACCTACAGGAAGAGTCTGAGAACTATGAAAGATGGAATTGAACGGAAAGAATTCAAGAAATGGAAAATACCTAAAACACCAAAACTACGTCACTTTCCATGTATGTTATCGCCAACCTGACATACAAGTTATACACTAGTTAAAGTAGAGGGGTGTTTAAGCTTTGAAAATGGAGCCTTAACTCCTTATTATTAAATATACGACAGGCATAAGCCAAAGTATTAGTTCACTCGAGTTAGTCACACATATGTTCTTCGTTCACCCCGTAAGGAACATTGTTAAAATTATCTTATGTTTTTCAGTGAAGTCATCATCCCCAACATCTTCTAACAAATGTACGTGATTCCTGTCTGGATTCTGGAAATCATGGAAATCTCAATCATAATATTCCAACAATTGTCTTAAATACCGAGCTGTAATGAAAAATTTCACTTCGAAAACATACGACAATTTGAAATCGATAAATTATTCACTGTTCTAATTATTTCAACGATCGATTCTATCTCTGCAGATCATGTACAACTGACCTAATTACTCCCGAAACCGAAAGTGGGTCACAGTACCAGAGTAGTTAAAGCTACGTCAGCTGGAAGTGCGATCGAACATCATCGGCAATGCAAATGTTTATTTATTCCGAACATTGCACATACCCAATTTAGATGAACTGGCTAGATTCATTAAAACTTTTCGATTAAAGCGGATTAGAGCCATACTATACGAATAGGTGTGTTGACTTTGCGTCAGAATTCGCAGCTCGATTAACGCGATGATGCGGAAAAAAGCTACGATAAAGCCTATCAGTCTATCGCACAGATTGGCCTCGTTTTATATCGAAAATTGAGTCTTAACTGTATAATTCCTTCCGACACACTTGCAGGTTGTTACTTGATACTGTACACACTTTTAGAGTGTTGATATTGGCATCAATATTTGCCCATTCGTTCTCAAGCGTCGCTGCCCAATATAGGATCCAAGTATACATACTCGAAATTATACAGGAAGTTGGTGATCAATGGCCAAGCTGTGGAAAACGTGAATACTGCGAAATACCTGGGAGTACAGTTGGACAGGCGTCTTAACTTTGGTAGACACATTACTCTGACTATATAGAGGGCTGGTGGTGCTCTCAAGCGCACCTACCCTCTGATAGCTAGAGGCTCAAAACTGAGTGTGGAGAATAAACTCCTTCTCTACAAACAAATCATAAGACCATCGTTAACGTACGCTTGTCCAGTGTTTTGCAGCCTTAAGCCACTCCTCTAGCGAGGTTGGACAGGATGCAAAACGAAGTGCTTCGTATTATAACCAACAGCAGAAGATACATTCGATTGGAAACTCTTAGGAAGCTTGCTGGCGTCGACTCAGTTCCGACATATATTAGAAACTTGTCTTACAAGTTCTATAAATACTACATTGATAAAAGTCCTCTCACCAAGGACATTACTAAGCTTAGGGTGTACGATAATGAGCCCAGCAAACACGGCGGGCTCATCTATCAAGCGCTGGACATCTTCCAGGAGAGACGGGAAGAACCGGTTCCTTAGGGAACCTAATCGAAAGGTAACTCTTAAGCGCAAGTACCTCGACCTGTTTTTTTGCCTCAGCCTTTTCCGGGATGATCATCGAAACAACTAACCTCAGCAACTTATTGCAAACATGTATCTACATGGAATAAAAATGATACAACACGCATAAGCTATGCAGGAGGCGTGTGTCTTACTGATTAATATCACCGCGGGTGATGAAATGTCCGGCATTACGTTAACACCAGCGTGGCCGGATAACGGTGCCCCTTCCCGGGGGTTACTAGGTTCGGTCTGGCAGGGCGCTCTCCTGTTCTCCTGATCGAGGACAGGAGAATTGCTACTTCTGCACCATCTCCCACTCCTTCCTTTCCCCCCTGGGTTAGAAGTTTGTGGAATACAGATTTGTGACATGTCAATACCTGTGAAATGTAATTTTAATTGTATAAAATAAACATCTATTTATTTATTTTATTTATTTATATTGGCATCAGAACACTTTAAGACGTCTTATTTGAAAGTCAATACCTGGTCCACCCAAACAGCGCTATGATAGAGAAGCAGTAAATGGCACAAGATAAATTTTCATACATCTTCGGTTAATATTTTACCTTTGCTGCGCAACGTCGCAGGTATGCTACATAGATTTCAGAGTTATTACTTAATTATATAATTCTATAAATCATCCCAGGATATAGCACATTGGTCGTTAAGGTTCTCTATGCTAGCAAATTGCACACACACATTTTCCAGGATCCAGCATTGTCACAAATCCCAGCAATGGAACACCTGTCAACCTCCAAGTAAAGGCGAACAAGGCTGACTGGGAGGTTTCTTCTTCCCGTAAGGAATATGGGCAATGATCTGGACCTGATGGAATATTTCTTTTTCTACTGCATTGAAGATCTAGCAAATGAACTATGCAGACTGTTCAGGATGAGTATTTGGCTGGCTACCGCAAACCTGGAAATCTGTGAACATGGTTTATTCCAAAACCTTATTAGTCTAAGAGCCGAAGAAAGGTCGAACTTCACCGTTCTGTTTAACCAATGGGACATACTTCTTACTACAAAGTGCTTAGAGTACTAAGCACTAAGCACCGATTTGAAAAAGTGCTCGTTAGCACAGTTTTTGACAAGTCCTAAGCACAGTGCTCGGCACATCTCCGGGCATATGCGATTTTTATACACGATTCAAATTGTCAAAAGGAATATGGTTTCTGTCGATTCATAAATTTCGCGCCCCAAATCACCAAGAAAATCAGAAACCGTACTCTCTTCTGTCCGAACAAATGACGCCTGTTTTTGAGACATGACGTTTTACAAACCAGATTCTAATTGTTCTGGTCAGCAGCTCCTCAGCGGCACGACACTGGCTCAATTAGTATCTACTGGAGATGGAGATAGAATATTGGGCTTTGATGAGAGTTCAGAAATGGGTAAGCTTTGAATGAATACGCGTCCATCGGAAGACTCCACTGAAGATACCAAGGGGATTCCAGAGTTTTATCCAAAGAGTATGAAAAATAACCACATCCTCTATACAGGAAACCGTTAACGTAATAACTTCCCTTAAAAATAACAGCTCCTCAGGACCAGACGGTTTGGCCGTGAAATTCATGAAAAAATATAACTCTTTCTTCCTGACTCCTCTCTGTCACATCATAAACCGATATTCTTGAAGAGACATGTACCCATCCTTATATCTGGACATAAAAAGCTTGCTACAAACTATAGACCAATCACCATAATCAACAAATCTGCCAAAATCTTGTCCAGTTGTCTTTTTGAAAAAAATAATATATTATCGGGTTGTCAGTACGGTTTCAGAGAAGAGATGTCAACAGAAAATACTGTTTTTCAACTAACTCACAACATTTGGAACAACTTCAACAATGAAAAGAAATACTTAGCGGTATTTGCAGACTTACCTAAAGCCATTGACACTGTCAACCATAAATAGTTATTTATGCAACTAGTGCAAATAGTAAGTGTTTATTGCACTCGACGTGAAATTATTCGACGAGGCCGTTGGGCCGAGTTGGACAACACGTCGAGTGCAATAAACATTTTTTGCACAAGTTGCATAAAACATTTTTTCTACGTTCCTGCAAAAAGCAAAAAAAATATTATTAAGATGCGGCTCTAGGTTCAGGAAAATGAAAATCGCAACCTAAATAATTAATTATTACTATCGATTTGCATGGAAACAAATTACTATCATCTATTTTTCCATTATTATTACTCAATTTGAAACTTTCAATTCTGTAATTGTCAGAATTAATTTTTGACTGACGTTTCTGTAACTACAGATGCATTATAAATATCAAAATCATAGTAGCCGTGAGCGCGTATGTTATCACGAGGTGTGGTAAAAGTATAGACAGTTTGCTCTATGCATGCGTAGGCGGTTTAGAACAAAGCGGATCAGTTTTGATTATGGAGTTATTCTCGGGAAGACATTATTTTTTCAAGTCTGGCTGCTAACATTAATACAAAATAATATGAAATATGTAACTATTCAAAACTAATTGCCAATCTCACAGAATATCTAATAAATAGGTATAGTAGGTTTGAACGTTCATGTTTGTCATGATGACAGCAAGTTGAAGTTGAATGACATATGAGTGCAATAAAGAACTTCTTTTTCCACTAAATATAGTTCAATAAAGTTTTGCTTTTTGCATGAATGTAAAAAAAACTTTATTAAACCGTTTAGGAAATATGGGAGTTAGGGGTCTTATAATTCAATCATTTTAAAACTATTCATCAAATAGGGAACAGAGGGTAAAAATCGATAATGAACTTAGTGATCCATTACCTGTCACAATGGACGTACCTCAGGGAACAGTATTGGGTCCCATCCTATTTTAAGTGTACATCAATAATATGTATAACCTTGGACATATTAATGACATCATAATATCCTACGCAGACGACACGGCACTCGTATGCGGATTCCGGGGATAATGTTTACCAGAAAGCTGAACAACTACTTAAAAATATATACATCTGGCTGAATACAAGTCTCTTAAGCCTTAATGTAGGTGAAACAAAATTTATAACATTCTCTGCCACTAAAAAATATCAACCTTCTAAAAACGCTCTAACCGTACATAAAAATGGATGTCAAACCATGAATCTATGTTGCTGCCAGGTAATTGAAAAGGTTGGGAACATCAAATAACTGGGTGTGTATGTAGACCAGCATCTAGGATAGGTAGTTCAAACTGATCACACGGTCAAAAGACTCAGAAAACTAATATACAAAGTGGATAAGCTCCGAAATCTCAACAACATCAAACTTCCATTAACCATTTATAACTCATTGGTAGAATCTATTCTTTGATACTGTATTATAATATGGGGGGGGGGGTCTATCCAAAACTGCAATACATAACATCGAAGTTACGCAAAATACAACCTTGAAAATTATCTTAAAGAAAGAACGAAGATATTCCACTGAGGCACTTTAGAATGAAACTGGTTTGCTAGGAATAAGAAAGTTATATATCTATTGTTACAGACCTGAAATTTGATAAAGATTTCTCGAATTGTTCGAGATCGTTCGATGAATTAGATGAAAAAATCTAGAACTAACTTTTGTTCTGGAACAATCGTCGAACATTCTTATTGTGTTCTAATGGTTTCTTCATTTTTCTAGAACTTCATTTTTATATATAAGCAATGCATTTGTGAGATGGAGTTAGTTAGTTAGGAAGTTACCTTGAGTTACCTTGGATACTAGTATTTTGGTATCAGAATTTCAGTTTTGACAGTGACTTGTATTACAGTTTTGTCAAGTGAAGTTTGAATAATAAAGGCGAGTCCATACCAGTGTACACTTATTTTTGAACGCAACACTATTATTGCCTCATATGGACGCAAAAAAACATATCACAATCCATAAATCATGACCACAACACTAGTATCAAACCCAAACAAAACCTAAATATTCCCCTCTGTAGATTAACTCATACACAGAGATTTGTATCCTATATTGGCCCAAAACTGTTCGACCGAGTTCCACAGGAAATAAGATTATTTTCTGAAGAATACAAAATGAAATCCAAAATGAAAGAATTCGTGATTACTAACAATAATAAACTGAAAATCATTTTGGATATTGACTGAAGACCATCTCCAACATACAAATTGCCTCCTGGGACCCAGTTTTTCAAATTGTAGGATAAGATTCTCTATATATCTCAATACCTGATTTAAAAAATCACGTATTGCAAGGAAACGACGTCATAATGAAGTCATTTTCTCTATAGAAATCTTTTCCTACAATTTCAAAAATTAGGTCCCTAAGGTAAAAATTCATTCAAGCGCATCTCTTCCCTCTCTCTCTCTTCCTCGCTCTTGCTCTTACCTTGCAGTTTTCATCCAACAATAATTAATTTATGATGTAAAATTGGCTATGAATAATATGTATTTTATTTAACAATTCTCCAATTCATATTGATGTAAGATATTTGTATTTACCTAACCTGAATAAATTACTTACTTACTTACATAACTATTTGTAACTGGCATTGGCGAGACCTTAGTAGTGATTTTTGAATCTCTTTCACGTATAATTATCAAAAAAAGTGGGTAAATAAAACTATATTTCCTATGGAGTTCTCATGAATATTTCCACCCGAAACATTCCTGCGAGATTATTATAACTGTTTTTGAATTTGTCATCTGTTTTTAGTAAGATATGCGGTAAAGCACCAATCAATCAATTCATTTTAGCAATCAAACTTATCATTGATAACAAAGTATTGACTTCAATGTGGAATTTAATAGTGTATCTGTGATTCATTATCTCCAACAAAAATATAAAGATAGTTATCTCTAATAGCTAAATTTAACCTATTCTAATTCATCTGATATAATCCTTTAGAGAAAGCAATACGTGTAATTACCATATTACACGATAAATCAATTCGCATAGATAACAAAGTAATTAACTCGAACAAAACAAAATAATGCATTTGATCGGATAGCTTCATGAATATGTATTTAACGGAATTATTGTTACAAAGCACGTTTGTACAGGGTGCCTCGACGCTAATGGTCATTCACACATGGTAAAAACTTTTTGTTTGCGAATAATTGAAGACTTTCAACCATTATTCTGTTATAGACACAAAATTCACTGTTTCTATTTGTTGATATGTGTGTGGGTGGGTGGGTGTGGGTGTGTGTGTGTGTTGAACTATGGAAATCAGTTTGTTTTCGAGTTTGTTTTTCATTTTTTCATTTCATCTGTCGATAAAGTGAAAATTAAAATACAGGGTGTCCCAGAATGAACGGGACAAACTCCGAGGGTAGAATCCTTACTTCATTTTAAGGCTGAATGTTCCAATAAACATATACCCTAAAATGAGTATAAACCGAGTTACAGGGTGTTGAAAGTGACACAAAAAAATATATTTTCCAGAATAACTCCATAACGGCTTAACTTTTCTTAATGAAATTTGGTATGTCACTTGACATCATTCAGTTTCATATTTCAAGGCAAATCATGTTTGTAAATCTAAACAGGGGCGTATGGCAGGTGGGTACCCCTATTCGCCCCTCCCCAACTTTCACGCCACTGGATTAATATAGATTTCGTCTTCTTTATCTAAATTCCCAATATTTCCTATACAGAAAAGAATACGTTTCGTTTCACAAATATCAACGGTTTTCGAGATATTTAAAGTTGAATAAGTGAGTGCGTATGTGATACGGATACTCATTAGTGATTATTTTGTTAGTCGCTATGTAAGTTTTAAATATCGGGAAATTTTTATGAACTAAATCCCTCGCAAATGCCAACAATCTTCGAAATATTTAAATTTATACTCATTGCAAGGTATGAAATATGTTGGTTATAATGTTATAAATAGTTACTTTCACATTCCTTTCAAAAATAGTAAAGATTTTGATACGCACGCACTTAGTCAACTTCAAATATCTCGAAAACTGTTGATATTTGTGAAACGAAACGATTCATTTTTTGTATAGGAAATATTGGGGATTAAGAAAAAAAAAGACGAAATCGATATTAATCCAGTGGCGTAAAAGTTGGGGAGGGGCGAATAGGGGTACCCACCTGCCGTACGCCCCTGTTCAGAGTTACAAACACATGATTTGTCTTGAAATATGAAACTGAATGCTGTTAAAAAAAAAATTGTTAAAATTTTTTTTCCGTTAACCAGCTGTCTTCCCCTTACGAACGGCAGCCCTCAAAAGTCGAAACTTGTGCGAGCCAAGGATTAACGAGGTCTTACCTTTTAATGTGCGATTCCTAGCACTTTCTCGAGATAAAAATCTGAAGTCGCTAGGATTCGAACCTAACCGACGAGCAGTCAATGGTTTTCAAACTTCAAAAATATTTATTGATTAAATTCATAATTCATATTAACAGATCATGTACAAATCTATTCATATATATATTTAAATATATAGAGACGGCTGCAGCTGTTCCCCACGTGAATGGGGAACTTATGCAACCCAGCCGATTTCAGTTCCAACCACTGAGCTACTTGACCCTAAATGTGAAGTGACATACCAAATTTCATTGAGAAAAGTTAAGCCGTTATGGAGTTATTCTGGAAAATCAATTTTTTTGTTTTACTTTCTACACCCCGTAACTCGGTTAATGCTCATTGTAGGGTATATGTTTATTGAAACTTTCAGCCTAAAGATTGAGTGAGGATTCTACCTTCGCAGTTTGTCCCCTTTATTCTGGGATACCCTGTATATACTATCTTAGAATAATATGAGTATAATTTCAGCAAACGTCATCTGTGGAATACAAAAATAATTTGCAAAGAATCCTCGATTTTCATTGATAAAAGAAAAGTTCATGAAACGGTGCGGAAAGTTCCAAAATATGATCAGTTTTTTTCAAAAAAAAAACAAATTGAAAAGACTACATTATGATGACCCTGACTCAAGAATGGAATTTTGCTAACTGATGACTAATGTGATTGATGTAAGCCTGAAATAATTAAAAACATTAATCTTAGGAATGACTGCTCTCTGAATAAGAAAAACTGATAGAGTGATAAAAATCTACACCTTTTTAGGAATCGACATTCTCAGCATCCTCACAAAGTAAATATGTGGGCTAGAATTGATGAAGATGAATTATATGCAGGATCCTTTTCGTTGGCAATCTAAACGAAGGAACGTATCTCAATATTGAAAAGGAAAAAATACTCAATAAACAGATTTCATGAATATCCCAATCATATTTTAGAACAAAAATCAAAATGCAATGCACATGACAGGTTTATGTCAAAAAATTACTTTCAAAGTGTTACCGCAGAAGAAAAATTTCCATCATTTCCACCCTTGATGTGTATAATTGCTTCTGAAGAGCCTGCTTTCCAATTCTGTCAATCTTCCTGATGAGTTTGGCAAACCAAATAGATTTTCATCGACTAAAATGTATTGGGGATTAAATGCGAGAGACGCGAACGTTGCTTCAATTAAATGAACGATTTCTGTGAGTGATATTTTTTGATAACATTCTCCCTATCTAATTTATTTAATGAATTTTCAATGAAAACTAGAGATAAATAAAAAATCAACTATCTAAATGAAAATGCGAATTTTCTCTTTCAGATTTTTTCTTTTCAGTTAGAGTCTTTTCACGATCTATCAGATGTAGTTCAATGTCCAGCGTGGCTTCAGCCAGGGAAGTAGTTGTTTTCTGTTGAAGAATATTACAAAAAAATCTCGTTTTTCATGGAGTATGTCCCCCCTTTCAACACGAATAAGAGGTTATCTTGAACGATGGAAAATAGCGACTGAATTTTCTCTTTTAGCCGCAGATGATTTCACAACAGATTTCATGAATATCCTACTCATATTTTCGAACAAAAATCAAAAGTATCTCGATATATTGGAAAATACGATGGAGCCTACTATCGTGGACCAACTGGAAAAGCAGATTCATCCACAAGGCAACCGAGTCTTGTATGAAAATCAGCTCCATCGCCAATAAGACGGCGCTCCATCGCACTAATACGTTAGATCAGGGTTTCTCAAAGTGTGGTACGCGAACCCCTAGGGGTTCGCCATTCGGCGGCAGGGGGTTCGCGACAAGATTTACGTAATGGCGGCTTGATGACTGGCCGGCACGTCCGGCACGCATGGTGGTTACATGCGACTGAATTCGTCGGCTCGTGCTAAAGATGGCTGGACTAGTAACCAATTTGCGGTCACGAACGACAGCATGAATTCTAGTTTGAGGACTAAGCAACAGGAGTCATTATTAGAAATGTCCGTAGATGAAACTCTTCAAGCTGATTTAAAAAGGATGTCTTTGATAGAGTTTTGAGCGTCTGGACAGGAAGAGTATCCCGAACTCTCACGCAAAGCAGTGAATTTCCTTTCACCCTTTGCTAAAACATACTTAAGTGAGAGTTGGTTTTCACACCTGGTCATGACGAAAACTAAATACAGAAATCGACTTGATACCAAGTCAGAATATAGGTTAAAATTGTCCAAAATTACTCCTAAAATTGACTTCATTTGCGACAAGAAACAAGCACACCCATCACATTTATATTAAAAAGATATTTCTTCTGACACTTCATTTGTTACCTTTTATTGAAATAAAAACCTTATTTTCTTCAACAGTCAATTTTATCATTGTCTTTGGGGGGAAGGGGGGTTCAATCAGTTAATTAAGGTTAAGGGGTTCGCTGTCACTTGGAAACTTTAGCAGGGGTTCGTGGAGCCGAAAGTTTGAGAAACCCTGCATTAGATAATAGTTAGATGATCATTATAATAATCGCAGGATTGGAAGAAGAGGACCTATCGAGTAGCATTCAAGGTCTCCATAATTGAACCCTTCTGAATTTTTTTTCAGTCGGTTTTTCTGAAATCTTCATAGAACTCGACCAGCTTCAATTAGTTAGTTGATCGATAAAGCCGAAGTATCTTCCCCGAAATGTTCGCGAATGTGAGAAACAAATTTGAAAACAGGTTATAATATCGTTTGAAGAATTATTACAAAAGTCATTTCAACTGTATTGTCGTAAAAGTCCAAACACACCGTAAATGTAAAATGTATATTTATGATTATAATTTTCGACCCGGTCAAGGCAATGTTATTTTTCAGATCATGCCTTGTTTTATATTTTCTTGGTTTCCATGTTTCAAATAACAAATACGAGTTTTCCAAAAAGCTACTGATGATTCGATCGGGGAGTTCGTTATCGACCGTGCCCAAAGTTAGTTAGGGTAATGGGGGGAGCTGGGGAGTCAATGAGTACTAAGAACAATTAGATAATCTGGTGATGTTAGTTCCCTTGATTTGTACTGTAAGTATTTTTTATCTATTTTATCAATTATTAAAACGTAACCACCAGGGAGAAATTCATTTTGTTGTATCTGTTAGCGAAGCATGTCAATCTATTCTAAAGTAAATTCCATTTTCACGATTTATTTGTACCTATTGAAATAAACTTTGTTTTTATACTTTTCTATAAATGAGTTTCACTAAATAATAAAGGGTTAAATTCTACCTAGCAAGTCGTGATTAAACCCCAATCACGACAGTATTTACACTAGCAATTTTTTTTATGGTATTTGAGTTATACTATTTGATTTCTGAATTATAACTGATCTATTGAAGGATGGGTTGTGGATATCACTCAGTGAAGAACTCACAAACAACAGTTTATCAAATTCTGAAAACATTCTTGGAAACCCGGTGAAAATAAATAAACTATGCAATTATATTTTTGTATACTAAGGTTGATCCAGTTCTTTTTTTTCAATATGCTTGGAGTGTATTTATTCTTTCATATACACTTTGTAACGAACATTAGTAAGTGAATTATATATTTTTCGAATAAATAGTGATGTATTTGATGGATATATCAATGAAAGGATACCTTGCACAAAAAATTCACCATCCAATGTTCACTTATCGAAACTGTAACATTTTACGACGAAAAAAAAAAAATTTAAATCACGAAAAACAAAAAGGAAGGTCACAGTCGTACTCATGGGTGTGTAAATTATAGTTGGTAGCATTGTAAAGTAAACGTGAATTCTCACAGATCGGTTGGGGTTTACCCCAGAGTACTTCGTACCTCCCCATTATATACATCTACCCTATTTGCTTATATATTCAACTCGCTGAAGTATCAGTCAGCGAGATGAAACTACTAAGCACCGAAAAAATATCATTCTGGGTTCATCATTTGTGGAATCATGCATGACTTCATAGTTTCGTCCATTTTCCATTCAAAAGGATACATATATATTATACTATATTATATAAAACAAATCATCGCTGGAGTGATGTGTGCTTCGATCAATAAACTTTCTCCCTTGCACCGACGCGGAGGCACAAACGCGTCAGCTGATCATAACGCGTGCAGAATATTGAGAACAATGTGTTGCTCTTCACCTCGACATTGTTGGTCAAACTTGAATTTCACTTGGAGGGAAATTGTGTAGTAGGACATTCACTTTTCGCATTAGGAAGTAAATGAAAATGTACTTGAGAGGATTGACACAAGAACAGGTTGATCATCTCCAAAATCTTCAAATGGAAAGAAACAAGAACAACGGAAGCAATTGAGTATAGAAGCAAACGAGAACAAAGATCATGAGAAAATATTGTTGAAACATCATGAGCAAAACGTAAAGGAAGAAAAAAGCTATGAAAAAAATGTGTGAAACAGATGGGGAAAATAGAAATAATCTCAAAGAAAGGATTGGACCCAGTTGATTTATCGACCAGACCAACTACAAGGTGAATTTAGTGCAGAATCAACGACCAGAAAAAAATGCAGAATAAATCACGACGTTCGCAAGAAAGTCTTGAAATTCAGTAAGAAATTTCTGACAAAGGCTAACTAACTAACTAACTAAAAAGGTTTTTATTGTGAACTCTCAAAATTTAACAATTCATGGTTAATGACATGTCATCATATATACGTCATTCGCGCTCTTTCGTAACCCAGGGGGTTAGGGGAAGGACGGAAAGACGGGCGCTACTCTTCTGCCCCCGATCAGGAGAGCAGAAGAGCGCCTTGCCAAGCGAACATAGACACCCCCGCGAGAGGGCGCTGTAGTCCGCCCGCGCTGATGGTAACGCTGGCCGGACATTTCATTATACCACGGTTGTAGTTCGGCATGATACACGCCTGCTGCTGGGAGATGGTGCAGAAGTAACAACTCTCCTGTTCTCAATCAGGAGAACAGAAGAGCGCCCTGTCAGACCCAACCTAGTAACCCCCGGGAAGGGGCACCGTTGTCCGGCCACGCTGGTGTTAACGTAAAGCCGGACATTTCATCACCCGCGGTGATATTAATCAGTAAGACACACGCCTCCTGCATAGCTCATGCGTGTTGTTAAATGTTATTCAATGCAGATAATGCTCTTTGCAGATTATTAGGCTGGTTGTTTCAATTTTGAATCCCGGAAAAGGCTGCAGCAAAAAACCGGGTCGAGGTACGTTTCAGTTATACTATCGATTTGGTTCCCTATGGAACCGGTTCATCCCTTCGTTCTTTGAAGATATCGAGCGCTTGATAAATGAGCCCGCCGTGCTTGCGGGGCTCATTATCATACACTCTGAGCTTGGTGATCTCCCTGGTGAGGGGACTTTTATCGAGCATGTAGTTATAGAACTTGTAAGACAAGTTATTTATAACTGTCGGGATCGAGTCGACGCCTGCAAGCTCCCTAAGAGCTTCCAATCGAAGGTATCGTCTGCTTCCGGTGATAATACGGAGTACTACTTTGTTCTGCATCCTATCCAATTTCGCCAGTGTAGTTGGCTTCAGGCTGCAGAACACCGGACAAGCGTACATCATTGTGGGTCTAATTAGTTGCTTGTATATTAGCAATTTATTCTCTAATGAGAGTTTGGAGCCCCTTAGGTTTAGGTTAGGTTTGAATGTGAGTGAGCCCATATCAGGCTCTCCACTGCGGCCAATGGCCTATTGTGGCTCACCCTATGGTTATATTTCTCCCAGTATATCCAATCTCTTAACGAAATTGAGTAACATATTGGGAGAACAGTTTACCAGATCTTCTGGCCTTACTTTTGTATTGCCAAATATTGAAAATCTGGTTCTGGCTGCTGCAGGGCATGTACACAGGATGTGTTTAGCCGTTTCATCATCCTCCATGCATAGACGACACTCTGCATCCTGTGCAAGTCCGATTTTATGCATGTGGTGTTTGAGTTTGCAGTGGCCAGTGAGCAAACCTACTATAACTCTGAGATGTGCTCTACTGAGTTCTAGAAGTTTGTCAGAGTCCTGTTTTTTCCTTGTACAAGCAATACATGCTTTGGAATGGACTAGTCCTGGTAGACTGAGCCAATACTCAAGTTTCAGAATAGGTATCACCAGTGCCTTCTTCAGACAATCTGGATAACACCCCCACTTTATGATGGCGTTAATCAGATGTATCATCTGGATGAGGACTTTCCGCGGCAGGTTTCTGAGAGTTACGGCGTCCCAGCCGTCCGGCCCAGGCGCCTGACAAAGGCTAGCTATGATTCGAAATGGGCCAATATCCCAATAACAACCTTTTGAAACATAAATCTATTTAATGAATTCAAGCATATGTCTTTTGGTCTCAAAATTGAGAATATCATGAAGAACACATCATTTATTTCAGTTTGATTAAATAATATGAAAGTATCAGGCAGTTCAAATCCTAAGAAACCGAACAAAAAATATATTTTATAATCTCACTCAATCCATGAGATCCTGTTGGCAACAAAATGTCAAAGTATTTTATTTTCAAAATTTTATTCACAGTCTTTGAGATTTTTTTTCATAATGATTCCATACTCATATACTTGAGGATGAGTGGGGCGGTGTTATTTGATATTGATCAACAATAACCACCCATAGCTGAAGACAGAATCGATCATGAGACTAGGAAGTTCATCCAAATTATCCAGGAATCAAAAGCTTTCACCACTAGGAAGAAACTGGTAAGGAGAAGACAGGGATCTTTTTTCAAACTACATTTTGGATACGGTCAAGTTGAATGATGAGGAGAGAAAAGGCAAAGCACCAGCATCCCCTAACACCAAGAAAATATAATGAATATGGGAAAGGAGAACAATAGCTTGCTCAGAAATCCACAAAGATCCAGAGTCTAAATGTCAGAGACTTTATGTGGCGGATATCTAAGCGCCCCCAAAGAGGAATCAGAATCAGAATCAGTTTATTCGTCACAAAAAAATACATATATATTCAATACAAAAAAAGATCAAACACAGATGCATTCTTATCGGACTAGTCAAAAAATGGGATATAAGTATACAATTAAAATAATTAATATACAGTTAAAATACAATTAAAGTACATTTAAAATACATTTCAAGAGTTGAGAAAATCTTCTATACTATAAATTATTTGTCCTGTCAAAAAAAGTTTCAGTTTGGTGCTAAAAGACATATTAGACATATTGCAGGTATATTGTTTATCACAGATACATTTGAATTTATTATATAATATAACTTCTATGTAGTTAGGCGAGTTCTGGCAAATTTGTATCCGTGAGTATCTCTGGTGTATATTATTTCCCTTCATTCGTGTATCATGCGAGTGTAAGTCCTCGTTTTTCTTAAAGCTGTTTTCATTTTTGTTGATATAGGTGATGCTTTGAAAAATGTATAAGTAGGGCAATGTTTGTATATGCGATATTTTAAATAGGTCTCTACATGTTATCAATGGATGGACATTGAACATAGCTGTATTTTTTTCTGTGCTCTGAAGGCCTTTTCAGCATGTGAAGAGGAGCCCTAGAATACTAATCCATAGTGTAAAATTGACTGAACAAGTCCAAAATATAGTATACTCGTGCATCGAAGGAAACAGAGTCTCTGAGATGCCTTATCATATAACAACATGTGCTTAATCTGGAGCATACAGTTTGTGTATGGGCCTCTCATGTTGATTTTTGGCCAAGAGTAATTGTTTCTGTAGCTTGAATTGATTTGTTGTTGATATGTAGATAGAGATTATGGTCAGGCGTAACATTCCTTTTCACTAGAAGCTCCATTACTATTCGTAATTAATTGTTCAATGTCACTGTTTGACATCAGAATATTAGTATCATCAGCATATAAGATGATTTGATCAGGATAGTTGCAGATTTTTTCTATATCAGATGTAAATATTATGAAGAACAGGGGTCCCAATATTGATCCTTGAGGTACTCTTAAATTAGATTTTCTTATTTGTGATTTTGTGTCATCATACATTGTTATTCGTATACGATCAGATAGGTAGGACTTCGCCTAGTCAAGAGGTACCCCACGAACACCAATAGCCTCTAACTTAAGCAGCAATAGATCCCGGTCGATCGTACTAAACGCACGGCTCAGATAAAAAAAAAGACCTAATGTATTTTCTTTCATATTAAGTTACTTGTACAATAATTCCAATGTATCAAGAATAGCAGTTGTAGTGGACTTTTTTTCTCTAAAACCATGTTGTATGTCAGGAAGCAATTTGAAATATTCCAAGTAATTTGTTAGCCTTTGACAGTATGCTGACTCGAAAATTTTAGAAAACTGATTTTGGATACATATCAATCTACAGTTTTTTATATCATTAGCGGATCCCTTGTTCTTGAAAATTGGCATTCCTTTTGATTTTATAACGTTTGGAAATATTTCAAGAGAAAATGAATTATTTATGAGGTGACAATGTGGTTCAGCAATGAGTGTGGCAACTGATCTGATCACTCTGCCATCAATATCATCTGACCCAGGTGTAGATTTGTCAGCAGTTTTCCTTATTATTGATAAAATTTCTTCAGGTGTTGTTGGTGTTAAAAAGAAGTTTACAGGTGCTCTCTCAATAATAGTTATTTATGATACAAGTGTTAAAAGTGGCATTTTATTTTGTGAGTGGGGAATATTGCGAAACGAGCGTTAGCGAGTGGAGCAACCCCACGAGCAAAATAAAATCACTTTTAACAAATGTATCATACAAAATTTTTTGTTCAACAGTTACTGCTAGTAAGAAAAAAACAAAAAAAAAATAAGATCCATAAGGATTCGAACACACGATCTTTGGATTACAAGGCTGACTGACAGATACTTCAAATATAATAAACCCCAACGCACTTTATTTATGAATGTCATTATTTGTCAGTGATGAAGGACATTCTACAGTTGGACTAAATACTACTTCGTTTGTAACTTCAAAAGGAATTAGTATTATCAATTGCGCAAACGACCAAATACATGTGTGAACTTTTATAAACGATTCCTCTTGAGTAGGTGTTCTGATTATAATATCTGATTGAAGTGTTTCTATTAGAGAGATCTATATTACTGAGTATCCATCATCTCATCTGTCATTTTACTTTTAACACTAGTGTTAAAAGTACTTTTAACACTAGTGTTAAAAGTGATTTTGTGAAAACGTCAGTTTTTAGTTCATGTGTCAATGAATTAAAAACGTCATTTTTAATGTCAGTTGTACAAAAACATATTGTAGTTCGGTATCTGACGATTTATATTGCAATCAATAAAATAGTCATTTATATAATCAGCTTGCTCTGCAGAAGTTCCTCCTTGCAGAAATCCGGCAAACGGAGAAAGACAAGAAAGTGGTTTTTAAGGAAGCTAAAGAATTCAGGTCATCACCAACAATTATAATCAAGAGAAGAATCTTCTGAAAGCTGATAACCAACTTCGGGGATGTTCGAGATACAATGGAAAGACTCCCTAGGAACAAGGTTCCTAGGGTGGACACGACTGATGCAATTCTCTTGAGGAATTCCCCAAGGAAATCTCATGTTAAATTGATTCACATCATAAAAATAATATGATCGATTGGCAAGCAAGATAATCCCTTTCCCGAAACTGGGTAAATCTCAATTAGAACTGTCGCTAAACCTCATTCTGGCAAAACAATTCGGTTTCCGAAATGGCAAATCAAAGTGCTCTCAGATTTCACGGATAAGGAGCTCGTATTGAAAAAAAAAATCGGTTTATCAAACACAGGATATTGAAACAGCAACAAATAATTTCATTAACATGATTAACAATAATATTCGAAAATCAACTAAAAAAAAACAAAGTCACAGACAAGAAAGGGAAATGTTCAATAACAATTGGCATCATTAAATCTATTGACAAACTGGATAAAATATACCAGCAATTACTAAGGGAATAACAATCCGAAGAAT
Source organism: Chrysolina haemoptera (assembly GCA_958298965.1). Taxonomy (NCBI): domain Eukaryota; kingdom Metazoa; phylum Arthropoda; class Insecta; order Coleoptera; family Chrysomelidae; genus Chrysolina; species Chrysolina haemoptera. Next base: position 31,260,746 of record OY282594.1, on the reverse strand, counting down.
AAGTACACACGCTATAAAAATAAATTAACAGATATCAATATCATGGAACAAACAAAATGTGATTATTATAAAGCGAAAATTGAAAAACATGCAAAAAATATAAAAATCCTTTGGTACACAGTGAAAGAAATATTTTCACAGAATAAAAAATAATCGACCATAAAAACAATAACGCGCAATGGACAGAAAATAAATGAAATCAAGTTCATTGTAGACACAGTCAACAAACATTATATCTCAGTTCAACAGATCATTCATAATATACAGTGTCGGAAAGTTTTCACCTGGGGTATGGTGGTTTTATGAGAGCGTGAAGAATAGCTTGCTATAATGTTGAGAGAGCATTACAATTTCTCCTCTACTCGCTCGAGGAAGGGATATCGACTGAGCTGTTAATTTGTCCAGCGAGGTGATAGATAGGAGAGGCGCGCAGTGGTGCGTCTCTCTTATTTATGTGGTATTATCATATCATTGCGTTCCTTGTTGCTCGTGTAGATTTCGTCCCCAGGTGAAAAGTTTCCAATACTGTATATACCAACACCCAGCTGTAACGGAGACTTCTGTGCGTTGTTTATGGCCCATTATTGAAAAACTGTAGGAGAATTAATCAACCCAAAAGGCATTTTGAGAAATTAATAATGTCCACCCGGCATCTCAAATACCATTTTTGTGAAAGATTTTGGTTTTACAGCTATTTGGTGGAATCCCTGATCACAGTCCAGAGAAGAGAAATAGAATATATCGCCTAATAAATTCAGGTGCTCCTCTATATTAGGCATTTGATGAATTTGTTTGATTGCTGATTCATCGACAGCCCTGAAATCGCAACATAACCCAAATGAGCTATCTTTCTTTTTGGCTAATACAATGGGGCTAGCAAAGTCGAAATGTGACTCTCTCACAATACCAGCATCTACTAATTCTTCTACCGCATCCCTCACCAACACCCTCTCCATTATTGGAAGTCTGTATGGTCGATAACAAACAGGTTTGGCATTCAGTATTGGAACCAAAGTTTATTTAGTTAATGTGAAGTATACTGCCAATAAAATATTACACAAAATATTACGAACCCATAGTTGTTTGAGTATATTATATTGGCAACGAGGATGGGATTTAGTAATCTGAAATGTGGCGTTACCACAAACGCTGAGAAAAACAGCTTTTTTTCTCGCTTCCTCAGTGATGTTGTTGGCTTGGAGAAAGAAATTGATTCTCATTTTATAATTTTCCCTCGAAAACGGTGATGAAACACTGAATTCTTTGATCGTTCCTAAGGATGTCATTTCATGAGAAACTTTAATAAGTAAACCAACGTGGAATTAAAACTATTACTGGTCAAATCCGTCAGTAAACATTAACAGATATTTTGGGCGAACTAAAGCCAATTCCAGATGTTATTTCCCCAAGAATGGTCAGATGGGCGATTTTATTGAATAATTACATATCATATAACAAATCAGATAATTTTTGGAATGGTAATAACGAAGACCAAACACTTGAAGGTATTATGATGATGGAACAGTTACCTGAGAAACCACTCCATGTGAACGTTGTTGCAAATTTAACTTCAAAAGATACAATTTTGGCGGTAGCCGTGTTATCATTGCGGAAGCAGCTAGATCAGAAACATTGAGAATGTTGCATTCGGCTCATGAAGGTATCGTGAGAATGAAAGCATTAGCTCGAAGCCACATGTGGTGGCCATTAATGAACGATGATATCGAGAAAATGGCAAAGAATTGTGGAATATGCCAAGCATTGCATCGAGCACCAACTTCCTTGGGAATGGACTTCTCAACCTTGGAGTCGTTTACATATAGACTTTGCAGGTCCTTATAAGGGGAAAATGTTTCTGATAGTGGTGGATTCTTTCTCAAAATGGCTCGAAGTAAAAATGATTTCAGCGACCACTTCTCATTCGACTATTCAAGCTCTTCGAGAAATAATGGCTACACACGGACTTCCAGATGTAATTGTGTCAGATAATGCAACAGTTTTCACGTCCGAAGAATTCAGAGACTTTATGAGGAAGAACAAAATTCGTCAGGCGAAAGTATCTCCATATCCCTTTCAGCAACGGTCAGGCTGAAAGGTTGGTACAAGAAACCAAGAAGGGGTTATCCAAATTGAAGGAGGGAGACTTACAGATGAAACTGTCTGGGTATCTTTATTCTCAACACACCATAATATCTACAATTACAGGGGAAACTCCTGCAGAATTATTATTCGGTCGCAAAATACGAACAAATGTTTCATCCAAATTTTGTAGAAGAAATGAAAAATAAGCAGGCAGAAACTAAAGAGCAAGAAGCTGCAAGAACAAAAAAGAGACTTTTTCAAGAGGGGGAAAATAGTAATTTTCCTAACAAGTGCGGAAAGACTTTCCGCATGAGTTAGGAACAATACTTAGCGTAGGAAACAAATTCATTTTTTCAATTATTTATTCATGCAAATGGAAACAACTAACAAGAGTAACATTTTCTATCCACTAATTATTCGTAATATTTATTGTAAATGTACAATTTGATGCATTATGTAAATTTATAGCGGAAGCCAGCATATTTTTTGAAGATGGCTGATATCCTGAAGAAGAAGGTAACTCGGGCAATACATTATCGAAAGACATCGAATGTGCAGGCACAGGCATCAAATCGTTGCCGATCGATATAGACGTGGATGGTTCTAAAATGTACCCGGAAGACGATGTAGTATTCAAATTGAGAATTTTGTTGGACATTTCTTTTTTTCGATTGGTGGAATCTTCTAAATACCCCTCTGCAACTGAAGTCGATTTCCATCTTCCTAGGCGTTTGATATTAGTTCTGTATTTCTGTATACGTTCAAAAAATAACCATCATTTGCTTCTTCAGATATCACGAAGGATCTAGAGGAATGATTTTTGGAATCCTTGATATTAACAATTATCAGGTTTTCTTTGTCGTCTATGTCGTCAATGGTGAATTTTGTCAGCTCTTCTCGTCTGCAAGCACCAGCTAATCCAAAAATTGCTACTAACTTAATCATGAGGTATATGTCATCGGGTGCTTCAGTCATCAATTTTGAAACGTCTTCTTGACTGAAGATTTTGGCCTTTTTCGGTCGAAAACCGACATTCTGTCTTTTAATGAATGCAATTATTTTGTAAAATTTGCTAATATCCAAATTTTGCTTTACTTTGAATACACTCTTCAACATTGAATACCTTGCCCATAAAGTGTTCGGCTTCCATGTTTTAGACATTTCTAAAAAATAAGCCAAGAATACTTCTTCTTTATTTGGTTTTTTCACTTTTTTATTGTTGCACCATTCAATAAAACTCGTGTATTGCTTCTCATACCTTTGTTTAGATTTCGTTGGCAATAACTCTAAGTTCGCATCTGTAGCTGCTTGCACGATTTCTTGTGGAAGTTCTTCATCAGATGAATAATCCATTGTGGCAATTTCACTGAATCGAAATTTTTTTATAAGTAACGCTTTGTCTGTCACTCTGACAATTACAAACAAATTTGTGTATTGATCGACATGACAACATCAATTGTTACCTACTCGTTATCAGATCAATCAAAGCCTATATATAGGGTGATTTTCATAACAATACATTTTTATTTATCAATATTTGTTCATTTTTTCAATAAATAGTGCAAAATGATGGATGATTTTGAACAAACTCACTTAGTATTGCAACAAAAAAGCTTGAACTTTCATATTTTGTCACCCACCACTTATTTTTTACGAGGATATCATATAAATGTTTTTCCCGCACTAGTGTGGGAAAAAATTTCCCGCACTAGTGTAGGAAAACTTTTCCTGCACAACTGTGGGAAAATGACACTTTCCAAACTGAATTGCGTGCGGGTAGAGGGTGAATCACGCACGCTTGTAGGAAAAATCTTATACAAGAGTTTCGGAAAAGATTCCAAGTGGATACCGGGTGTGATTTCTAAAGTCACAAGTCCTTTATCTTACTGGATAGAAGGAGTCAACGGGTCTATTCGTAGACATGTTGATGCCATCCGCCCACGAGAAATTTAAGATAATTCTATAGAACTTCCGGATAATACTTCGAAATGGGAGTGTTCCATTCTGAAGGAACGTTCGCAGAAACCAAGTAGTGATAATCATACGGCAATGGAGGAAAATGAATCCAATGCTATCAAAATATCGGAAAATGATCAGAGACGGGTTCGAGAAAGAAGAGAACCAGAATGCCTGAAATACTATGAGAAATGAGAGGGGAAAAGTGTTATATACTCTTGTTAGATTGTATCATTCAGTATTGGAACAAAAGTTTATTTAGTTAATGTCAAGTATACTGTCAATAAAATATTATACAAAATATTACGAACCCATAGTTGTTTGAATATATTATAACAAACCAATTCTCAATTCTGTAGATTTTCGGCAAAATAACTTTTCCACTCATTCCAAATATCTTATTTCTAAATCTGAATCGGTATTTATATCAAGATCATCCAAACTGAATGGTTTCGACCAACCTGTAAAATTAAAAGCATGCCACGATGTTTTCGATATTGAATATTTTACGTGGAACAGTCATTTTCAACATCCAACTCGGAGTTCACTTACGTCCGAAAACACATTTCCAAACGTATTGCCTCAAGGTTTCCAATAGTAATAAAAAGCGACCATCGTCCAAAGTATTCAATATATTCGTGTCCGTGATTTTCATCTAATCTTTCACGCACGGCAAAATCCTTGATCTTTCCAGCCAACTCCGAAATGTGTCGTTCATTGTTGTTTTTGCCGGGAGAGTGATTTCCTGCAAGGAACTTATTGGAAGGGCGTTAAATGAATGTTTTGCCAGTGTAAATATTTATTCAAGACAAACCTCTAGCCAGTCGTGTTCACCGAGAATTGGAACTCGAGTGCTTTTGCTACCTGAGTCAATAATATCAGAACCGAGTGAAAAAATCCCCCTAGTGTAGATAAACAGACCACTGAAGGGTTATTTACTATTTGTTGTCACAGACAGTAATGAGCTGCTTTCTAGGGCGTCAGAAGATACCATCAGAAGCTTATATAGTAGTGTACTGGCCGCAATAGACTGAAATATAAAAACATTCGTTGAAAGTATTAGCGGAAGGGCTAGTTCCTATGAGGTACAGAACCTGGGTTAGTTCTCAAGTTAAATTAATGTAACTAGTTTTGGGGAAGTGATAAACTTTTCGTTCTGATGAAAACGAAGTGGTCGTTGTGCTGGAGCATTTTCTTCTAACCAAGAGGAACCTGTTCCAAACCCAGCGACTGCGACTGAGCTAGAGTTGTTTGGAAACAACTCTCACATCCGCTTCAGATCCCGGACATCCCTTGCACGTACAAGTTCTTCATTCATTCACTTATTCATCCTTGGAATAATTTCTAATAACCGAGAAAGTCAATTCGGCGTGGCCGTTATGCATATTCAGAACTGAGATGGAAAATTTTTCTTGACTTTCCTATAACAACCAACGAAAGATTATATTTTGATTTTTGTTCGAAATTATGAATAGGACATTCATAAAATCTGTTGTGGAATCATCTGCGGCTGAAAGACAAAATTAAGTCGCTATTTTCTATCGTTCAAGATAACCTCCTGGGAGATATTCATGTTGAAAAGGAGAACATTCTCCATGAAAATTGAAAAATGGAAAATGTGATTTATTTGTAATATCTAACAGAAAACAACGACTTCCCCGGCACAAGCCACGCTGGACATTGAACTATATCTGATTGATAGTGTGAAAAGACCCTAACAAATAAATAAGATTTTTCATTTTTCAATTTCCATGGAGAATGTTTCCCTTTTCAAGAAAGATAATCGTTCTACCACTTTTTTGATAAAAAGAATTAGTATTGCTATTTAACGTGGTAATGCTGCTTCGGATTTTGAAACAATTCCTTCATCGCATAATTTCAATGAATCATGCATTCATTTCAGTACGGACTGAAAGACAAGCCGAGACATTGGTATAGCCATCAGTCTTATATCAAGGTTAATTCGCAAGTGATTGATCCACCTTCTTCTTTTTCATAGGTCATTCTTGCCCGCCTAAAATGAGTTGTACTCCTCGTGGTTCTGGTTTTATTTCAGCGAAAGAGCTTCATCTAGCAAGGGCCGAATCGATCATTCTACGAAACCTTTCATCACTTGGAAGGATCGATGAAAGCTTGCGAAATGGATCTGATGTAGATTTTCTGGAACATGTTCTTCCTTACGAATCAGTTGACAGTTGTCTTGCGAAGAAAATTGGATTAGATAATTTGGGAAACACTTGTTACATGAATAGCATTTCACAAGTGTTATTCATGACGAAGAATTTCAAGAACGAGACTTTAACGATGAACGAGAATATTTCCTACTTATTCACCAAACTCAAACACCTGTTCATACAGCTTCAGTTTCGTAAGAATGTATCATTTTTTCCACCATCCGATTTCCTGGAGTCTTCGAAGTCCACTAGATACTCGTTAGGACAACAAAAGCATTGTTCCGAATTCTTGGAGTTCTTGTTGAATACTCTTCGTGCGCAGAAAGAAAAAATCAACACTCTCGACCACTCTGGATTGAATGATTCCGTACAGTCTATCTCGTCTTGTGTTTATAGATTTTACGCTGGAAAAATCCTCACTAGTTTACGTTGTAGAACATGTTCAAGCGGTAGCAAAAACGTATATGAACTTCAACTAGCATTTCCCGATATGACTGATAACCAGTCCGTGCAAAACTTATTGTTTCATCAACTGATGACGATCAACTGTATTGCCAAATATGAGCCAAACCAACTCATAATTATAAGACAACAAGTATAGTTGAGGCACCAGTCAATTTACCAATAACACTAATGCTCTTCAAACACGATTCAAACTCTGGTGGAAGCACCAAACTCTTACGAAAATGAATCAACCTAGCAGACCACTATTATAATATTATTTATGCAATTATCGTCCACTGTGGTTCTGGCGTTGAATCTGGACATTACTTCGCATTGGCCAAAGACAAAAAGGACTTGTTCAAGTTTGATGATAGTTGTGTCACTGAATATTCTGATGATATGTTGAATTTATTGGAGCCTCTGGAGACACCCTATGTTTTATTTCATGGGAGAGAAGGACATTGGCAGATCAAGATCTTCAGATGATGTGGTGCTGGAGGTTTTTCCGTGTTTTCCTGCAGCTGAAAAAGCAAATGCGCCACTAAAATCAATCAAGTCGCCCCGGAGCGCCAATTAATTTTTGTTTTTAATTTATTATTTGTATACTGTTAATTTATTTGTTATTATGTCATTATAGATGATAGGCTTTTATTTTTATACTTCAAAATGCATCAAACATGTATTTCATTTGAATGACGACCCGACCCAATTTACGTATCAACCAGTTCAGTTTTCGATATGGAATTTCGATATCCTTAAAAACAACATAAGAATTGATTATTTTGCACATCCTAGTGTATGCCTGTACAATAATACTACATATACTTTCCCAGGCGCGTGCCTGAAAAGGCATGACCGCCTTAAAGTGAACGAAATTGTACGTATTAGAACGTAAATGATATGAAATATGCTCGAAATGACTGGATTAATCCCCCCCTCCCCAATGGCCATGGAAAGACTTTGAAGACCCTAAACACAGTAAGAATGAAATGGAAGGATTCAGGAGACGAAAAGACGAAAAAAAATCTCAGTAAATTGTGCCTTTGTGATTGATTAGTACCCGGCCGCCCCATGGAATGACCCAAGGCACGCACCTGCATTTTTCAAACATATTGAAAGATCTTCAGTTTGTATTCAGCACCCGTTTTCTCAATAAAATTACAATAAAAATGAAATGACACCTTCATTATTCTATATTCTCAAAAAAAACTAAAAAAAAAATCATGAACACCATAGCCTGACGAAATTGGACAAAGGAATTCCATTCATGGAAATTATCTATCCATACTTCGAAAATTAAGTGACATTGAAATCAAACATCACATTTATGGAACAGGCAAACTCAAACTCCTCAACCCCTCCGTCTAGACACGCTCCTGAGTTTTGTTTAATATCTTGACAAGCTTATTGTGACCAATGCAGATTTCTTCATTTGTACTGGTGGTTAAATTAATCACGCAAATTTAGGGTATTGCTTTGGTTGAGAGGCTGGAGTACAGATGGCGCCCGTGACTTAGTGAACGCTAGGCTGCGGGCGGTGTCTCAGCTTCTGCCTTGACATGGAAATTTTGTTGAACCATTTGTTGCACAAATTAGTTATTATCTGCAGAGACCTACCCTACACTGATGAGGGCAAGAACCCAGAAATCGACTTATAGGTGGTCCAAATGTTTAAATGAACATTTCCATGCAACCAGCAATTGCGGAGACATCCTTGTAGGAACTCTGCACGGAAATTCATTAGATGTAATTACATTCAGGAAAGTTGTTGTTTTCTGATGGATTTTCGACCCAATTATTCCTATTGTATAGGATTATGGCAATAAGCGTCGTCCCGGTAGGGCGGGACATCTTGTTTCTCTCTTATTATGTAAACATTATGAAAATCACATTTGATATCAAGACCGCCCTGAACGATACTGGTATTGAGATGTCCAAGTTCTGCAGACCCACTCAGCTCATAAGGAAACAAACGGTTAATGAAATGTAAACGGTAAGAAAAATTTGAAGGCATGCAAATATTTTCATTTTCCAAAAATCACAAAACTAACCATATTCATTTCTACAACAGATAAACACAAAAACAGTATTATCCAACTGAATTCCGAAGATTGTTTTATTTCACTCAAAAATATGCATGACCTTAACTTTCAAACCGAATGCTTCTCTTCGGAACTGCCTTTGGGAGACAGAGAGTAATTAAAGTGGGAACCACGATATGCTGCAAGACCCTGAGGAATTCAAGGGATCTTTCTTGATAATGATTTGTGCCTTGCGCCGTAACACGAAGTTTGTTACTACAAATGAAATTAGCACGCCTAAACTGAACTAAGTTTTGAACGAATGCGTCTTTGTTGGTATAATATGCCAAATTTTTGGTATGTATTTGTGATAGATAGGTACTTAGTAATACAACAGAGAAATAAATAATTGGAAAACACGATTAAATCACTTATATGTCCATCGGAGACGATCCATTGCATACAGTGGAGGTGAGATTCAATAGGAAATTGAAAAAACTTAGGAGTTAGGAGTTAGACTGTAAGTTTTTTCAATTTCCTATTCACTTATATGCATATGTGGAAGAAATCCATTTCATGTAAAGGAAGTTACGTGAATATAAACCGATTCAACATTCATATAACATATAATCCAGTACAATTGGGTTTTGAGACGAGAATCTATTGTAGCACCATCAAACTTGGTATGCTAGTAGTTAGAACCATGATAAGCACGAAAAAAAAAATTAAAAATCTAAAAATAATTAAATAGATTTTTGCTGTAATCTTGGAAGTTTTATGATATATCGGTAAAACAACTCAACAATAAAAAAAAAAACAATTTTCCACAAACATTATTCCTACTAATTTCTTATTAAATGCGCTCGTTTTGTCAGAAAACGTTAAGGAACGCCGACATCAAATTACAGGTTTACCCTTACCCGCCGCTGAAAGTTCTGGAGGAGCCAAAAATTTGATTGGTCATAACTCTGCTAAAAATGACCGGGGAAGGAAAAGGAAAAGTTCATATCTTTTCTGAAGACTCATACCTTCCCATGCAAATATAATATGCGAGTATTCGAGTGCCTTTTATCGCACTTCACGGAGATGTTTGCGGATGATCCGAAAATCATGAATAATTTAGTAAATATGGAATTATTATACCGAAACAGCAACCCATACTCTCTTTGGACTAAATGCAACAATTTTAAAGTAGTGAGACAGGTCCAACTTAAACATGCTAAAAAAACTTTGTTTTACTCCTGCCTCATATTCAACTTACCCATAAAACCGGCATTCTCTTCAGTTAATTTTGAGAATAATCTGAAAATAATCGCTTATTCATATCCTGCGTATACAGTATCGGAAACTTTTCATCTGTGGTATAGACAGAAATGTACGCTAGCAACAAGGAATGCAATGATATGATGATACCACATAAATAAGAACTCATGTTGATATCCCTTCCTCGAGTGAGTAGAGGAGAAATTGTAATGCTCTCTCAACATATAGCAAGGTTTTCTTTACACTCTCATAAAACCACTATATAATACACCAGATGAAAACTTTCCGATACTGTATGTTTATAGGACCGGTTTTTAATATCTTGTTAGCGTAGTTTGACTGCCAGCTAAATCTGACTGGTGGTTAGAATGAATATGAAATTATCTCAAATGAAGGATAAATTCTAACCATTAGTCAAATTTAGCTGTCAGTCAAACTACGCTCACAGGATATTGAAAAACCAGCCCTTAATAACACTGTTGTGAAGTGAAAACCTCAAGCTTGAAATCACATACTTCATTTTTTATGTAGGATGTGTATGAGCGATTATTTTCAACATTTACTGAAGAAACTGCCGGGATTATGGGGAGTTGAAAACTGAGGCAGAAGTAAAACCCAGTCTTTTCTTTGGCATGTATAAGTGAGACTTGTCTCACTAGTCTAAAATCGTTGCATGTGGTCCAAAGAGGGTACTTCAGTATAATTATTTAATATCAACTAAAATATCCATGACTTTCGGATCCTCCGTAAATATCGTGAAAGGGTTATGTGAAGTGGGACAAAACACATTTTAGGTACTCAGATATTCACATATTATATATTATGCATGAGGAAGTAGAATTCTTCAGAAACGATATACACTTATTCTTTTCCTTCTGCTATAATTTTTAGTGAAGCTATGACAAATATAATTTTTGGCCCTACCTGAACTTGCAGTGGCGAGTTAGCGCGAGCCTGAAATGTGATGTCGGCGTTAAACCACGTTTTCTGAGAAAACGAGCGGATTTCATAACGTATTACTGAAAATCATTCTTGTGGAGAATTGAATTATCTCTCCACCTATTGAAATCGTTTTTCGATAAATCTTTTTTTTTTCTGATATAACAACAAAAAAAATATATTTTTTTTTAAATGAAAAATTTTTTAGGTTCCACCCCTGATTTTTTGGTAAACAATTTTTTTCTAATAATACATGATGTCGAGATGTCATGTGCCGAGTTTCAGAGTGCTACAATTCATTCTCCACTTTTGGCTCGAGTTTGTCTGTCGTTACTGGATTAATATACAACGGAATCATTACAGTTACGAATCTGTCTGTTTTCAGTTACTGCGTAGCAATTGAAGAGTTCACTACTTTTATAGTGATATGGCCAATGCGTTTGTTTGACAAAGCTCACCACTATAGCCTATTACAAAAATCATTCAGAAAATATCATCCTATTCCTGAAACTATATCTTGCAAATCGAAAAACCGCAATCAAATTCAACAACTTCTAGTCAAATCCTTTTGTTAATGATTCAGGGGTATCACAAGGGTCTATATTGGGTCCACTGTTGTTCAAAATGCATGCGAAGAATATATCTGACTACAACGAGCATAATAGTCTCTTGTTATATGCAGATGATCTGGAAATGTACATGAAGATCAGCTCCGAAGTGATGACTGGAACACGTGACGTGACTTGTTAAAAATGGCGGTGTGGTATTGGGATGGAACTTCAGTGTTACAAATTGTGAAAGTATTGGGAAAATACCACTTTACGGTTTTCGGTTAAAATGCATCTGCTGGGTGAAATTTAATTTTTAAATTATTATTACTATTTTTTTTTCAAATGAAAACATAGTGGCTCGTCCGGTCAGAAAAAAAGAGCATTTCATTACGGTTAATTTGATACCGTACACTATTAGGTCTCCAAGAAACTTTCGTCAACAAACTTAAAAATATTACAGTTGATCTTTCTTCTTGAGATTAAAATAATATTAAAATTTATCGAGTAACCTGTGACCAACTCAAATGATATAACAAATCCATCATTCCAAAAACTAATATCTCCTTGCATAAATTATATTATTAACATATTTTTCAATCAATAGCGTACAAAATAGTTTCCTAATTTAGATTTGAAGAAGTGAGTTAAGATAACATATCGACAAGAAATATTTTTTTTCATTTCAATACATCTCAATTACCTTGTTCTATCAGTTATGTAGGTCACAGGTTACCCAATGTATTTTAATCGTTTAATATGAATTTTATTATAATTCAAAATGTATAACAATAACAATAATAAAATGTATAAAATAAAACTAAATATAATCTCAAAAGTGTGATATTAAGTGCCTTCCTGCTCATAGAAGTACATCGGAAAGAAAGATCTTACAATATTCTACAAAAATGTTAGAACTTGCTGAATCCGAGTTACTTTTTGAAAAATGCGGTTTTAAATCGTATACAAATCCTCCAATTTTTTTTTCTGACGTAACCAGCCACTATGTTGTCATTTGAAAATATAGTGGGAATAGATTAAAAATTAAATCTTACACAGCAGGCATACTTACAATCTTACACTTTAGGAATAAAATTAATAATTTGAACGTATTCGTAGCCCTCTAGGTTAAAAATTAAATATCGAAATAAAAAAGTATATAGTCGAAAAAAGTAACAAGTGATATATTGTTGTATTCAGGATGTCATATAGAGGCAAAAAAGGTGAAAATATACCGAGTATCTCTTTTAAAAATCGAAAGATTATATCACTTCCGGTGAGACCGGAAGTTGCACTAATCTGAGTCACTTGTCGAAAAATGCAGTTTTATGTCTCATACAGATCCTTTGAATTTCATTTCAATATCTGCAAAACCAAAAAAGTTATAGGGGCGAGCCACTTTCCGTGGACACCCGGTATATATTTTAAAGATTAAAGATAGTTTTGTTGGAAATATGATCTCTCATCAATGAAGAAATATACCTGAAAAATACAAAACTAATAAAATGTTTGTATGGAAGCAATGGTTATTTTTTCAAGTGAATATATTCAAAAAATTATCATCAGCACGAATCTCATTCATTTCTGTAGATCTTATATAGTTCTAACAAATCGACATGGTAATATTCAATAATCTTTTCTCTCAGTGTATGATTGCCGAATTCAGTATCATTCCAAGAAACCAAACGAGGAAAAAAAAATTATCCGATTTATATACAATATCCCATAAAAACAGAAAAATCAAATCAATTTCATTACTTAGCATTTATGACTGAATGAAACCTGTCATTTTTTAAGAATACAGATGTAATAAAATTTCATTGAATTCAATTCAATTCAATTTAAGAGTAGATTGAAAAATCTTTGAATATGAATTCCTCGAATAAATATTAATATACAGTGAGGACCATATGTAACGGATAAAATCATTTTCTACGTTATTAGCCATTTTCAAGAAACACCCTGAAACACGAAGGTTTATGTTTTTGAAAAGACACTGTGATTCAAAAAAATCACCCCTTCCTTACCTCTTTCAGAGTTACCGCCAAACAATCATTTTTTTTTAAGAGAATAGTGGGTTAAATGATATCTATCTCATCTATCTATCTCACGGACATGTCTATTTTTTTACTTACAAGCGGTCATTTAACTTGCCCTGTACGTGTGGGACAAATTTTGCAACTGAAATTTGACCCACTTCAAAATGCCATGCAGAATGAGGGTCCTTCACAAAAATAATTAAAATAAAGTATTAATGGATCATCTTTACTCTAATGAGCTCATAAACAAAACTAGTTCATCATTTGGATGAAAAACAATTCAAAGAAATATTACCACTCTATCCTCCCTTTCATCCACCAATGTAGTTCAACCCAAATACGATTCAACTTGAACCCAATACACGAAAAGAAATTCCGAATTCCCTTTCATCCTTATCCCAGTCAATTATTTATATCCATAGAGGAAAATATTTCTTTCTATATTAAACGTATTTGTTTCCACAAAAGACAGCAAATTACAGTCGAAAATAGAAGCTATTTCCATTCGGAAAATTTTCTGAATAATTCATGAGAGAAAAGTGCATAAGGAAAAATAGAATAAACGTGAATGCATGATTTAGGACTATTCGAAAGCATTCTTGAAAGGTGACGTAAGAGAAACATTTAAAGTGGTAAGAAGGAGATTTATGTTCGAATGTTTTCGATATAACAAAAGAATAAAAATATATCTCGATTGAAGTTATCTCCAGAAGAACTTTGGATATATATTTTACGTCTGAGTTCGTGATAGAAAATACAGATATTTATGAAATATGTTACAGTTCATCCAGTTTGGAATGTTTTTGAACATCATCAGAAAGTCGTGATACAATCCGGGATATACTAATCTGATTTATTGGAATGGAATAGGGATCATTCACTCCTCCTAAATCACGCAAGGATTTTCCGGAGATACTGTTCTGACCTGTTTGTTTTGCATAACCCAAAATTGACAGCTCTTTGAATATAAAGTTAGTGATAAATATACTTACTATGGAAACAACCCGAACTGAAAAGTTCGTAGCCCACTTACTGTCTGATGGAAAAGTATTACAAGGGTAATGGTGGGACAAACGATCAGTAAAAAATAATTGAGTGTGATTTTAATCACTGGGTTGTACAATGGAAAACAACGCCAAAATATCATGGACTCATCAATTTTATCAGGCACTTGATATGTTGTGAATTTTGCTAAAATAAGTGAACATAATGTAATTTCGGTGTTTTTTAGAATTTTTGAAATTCACAATGAAAACGGGTTTACGGTGCTTTTATACCGATTTACTTGAAATTGAAACCATAGTAATGGATACTTGGTAAAATGGTGAACATTTTGTTAGGGAATAAGATACAATTTTGATGTTATTTACAATTTCTGAATAGTTTATTTAGGAATGACACCAGAAATTCACGAGTAAAAAGTTTTCACGGTGCCTTTTTACAACGTGATGCAAAACGTACATCGATGAATGGAATTGACACAATTTCACCTGGTAAACGATAATATGGTGGAAATTATCATGATTGTAGTCGAAATATTGCTCCGACTTCATGAGAAAAACACCAATATGTTGTAATAAAACAAATTTTACGGTGTCATTGTACACCTCCTTTTGAATGAAATAACAATAGTGTGAATTTGAATAACGAAGACAATTATATTGCAAGCTAGTAAATTTCATCAAGTTCACTGGCATGTGGTCATGTGGCCTGCATCCATCCAGTCGAAATTATCAGTAGAATGCTCCGTTACCAGCAGTTCACCATTACCCGATAGTACCCAACGCCTTCACTAGAGGGCCCACTCTACAGAACATCGTTGTTTGCACAGAGCATATGAGCTCAAGATACGAATGCGACCGTTATGTTATAGCATGTTTCAGGTAGCACAGAGAAATCTGAATAGCTCAGAAATGAGGAAGCCGAAATAAAGAAAAATACCGAGACAGCAGAGCCCGACCGCCGTCCAGTACAGGTTGAGCAGTTCTTGGGCCAACCGCCAGAGGCTTTTGGTGTCGTTAATTCACACCGGATTGTTTCAAGGTAAACACTGATTGGTGTTATTCGATAATAAATAAACCAGAAGAGGCTCTCAGACTAGTGTTTTATTACACCAAGATATAAAAAAAAAACACAGAATTGTATTACCGGTATGAAAATACAGTGTTTGTCGTGTTTAAAGTATGAATATATTCATGAAACTCCTGTAAAATTTCACTTATTTCTCATGTATGTATAGATCAGAAGATTTCAATTCACACCATATTAGTGTTCAGGAACACTACTATTTTGGATCAATTAACTTATATTATATATGCAACACAGTAGAAACACTATGCAACACAGTAGAGGCAGTTTCTTCTAAACCAATCAAATGAACAATTAACACCACGATGGTGCTTCCTAAGACTTTTTTCAGGTGTGATATCTAATGTGTATCAAAATTACCGATAATTTGCCATGAAAGCATGTTGTCTAAAAACTGCATGAATTTATTTTCATATTTTCGATAAAATATGCAGTTTTTCACTGACAACATGCTTGAATGGAAAATTATCAGTTTATTTTGATGCACGAGTGTAATTCGGTAGAATATTTCCGGAATTGAAAGAAAAATGTAAGTGCTGCTGTTCCACTTCCAACTACATTTTCCTCAATAGATTGTATGGACCACCATTCACTAAAACGCGACATTTTTTCACTTTTTGAATTATATCTAACATTTATCAGTATTGTCAGTCAGTGTTGTTGTCATTGGTGTCATGCCGACGTGCAATTACCGCTGTAATTTTTCGATAATTGCATTCCTCTTATGACAAATTTTATATAGGAGGGAAATATTTACTATAATTATCAGGACCTATATGGACACCGAACGGTGTTATCCGATGTAGGCTGGTGTAATTTTTTTTTACAGTGTATGAAATTGCATAATTTTGAGAGTTTGTGGGATTTCACTTGACGCGGAGAGACTTTTCGACTACAGATAACTCTTTTTCCACTCGGTACATAGACTTTATAAGGTTTTGTTCCCTTTTTAAGGGATTTTTCACCTAAACCTCATATAAACAATGCGGAGGGCTAACTCTTATTGCGGAGGCAAAGGTCGTGGTACGTTTGTTGGTGAATTAACTCAAAGATATTCTTAGAAATCCAATTTATGGCAGTGAGAATAAAATAGCTAATTGAAAGTTGTTATTTGGACGCCATCTACAGGAATTCTGATATAGTATTTCATTCTCAAAGCCAGTCTCTGTAGAAAGTCTTCATCACACTGAAAGAGAAAACACTCCAGACATACAAGTAAAACAATTATTAAAAAATAGTATTTAATCAAATAAATGTTAAGCCAAATTCAGGGCTTGACGATCTTGAGACAATCAATAAACGATGATGAGAGTAATCAGGTTGAAGGGAAGAAATTTGGTTCTTTTGACTATTGTATGTTATGCAAATGGTCATAACAACTTACTTGGAATATTAGGTTAAATGCATTTAAACCTTATATATTTCCTTGACCAATCATCAGTTATAAGAAAGAATCAACCAAACTCCTCTCCTGTTAATATTTCAAGCTCTTCGGGCTCCTTGATTCAAATATACTGTAACAGCAGCTCTGGAACACTCCTGAATTCCCCACCTGGTTCTGGACACCTGATCGAGTGTGTAATTCAGCCAGTCAGCTATCATAGGTAGCTATAGTTGTTATTCCATATTGTGGTAATTTGGCAATCGGCCACTAACATCGCCGCTCATTCAATGGCGAGAAATAAGCTTTTAACTAAGCTTTTTGAAATTAAATTTAAATCAATTTTTGAAATTAAATCAAATTTTGAAATTAAATCTGGTCTTGAAATTTAATTTGGTCGAACTACACACATAAAAAAAAGGAGAAATTGTTGTAAAACATGTCCATTGACGCCATTTGAAAAATCATGAAAATTCATTGGAAATAAAATTATTTTAAAAGCATTCAAAAACGAAAAAATATTTATTCCAATGAATTCCACTTTGAATTTTAAATAGATAGTTACCTCTTTATAAATGTTATTAATATACACTGATTGGATGATTTTCAAAATAAAAATTTAAATCATCAGCGAGTTCTTCAAGTGAGACCAAACGCAGAAATGGACGAAATGGAGGAAATGGAAGATAACGGAAATTCAAAATTTAATCCCCTCCTGAATTTCTACAAACAGTGTTACCAATTGTCACACTATCAAAGAACAGCTTACTAACTGTTGGCTCATGTTAAGATCACAGAACTCATAGATAGAATGAAACCAACATCTTGCCTACGCATGAAAGCTTCAATTTACTATCGCTCTCTGCATGATCATTACAAATAACATCCATGGTTTGGACGGAACACGGAACTCACACTTTGTCGGAACTGGCTAATTGATATAATTTTGAATCCAAATAAAAACGAGAAGAAGAAGAACTAACTATCTTTAAAATGTTGAGAAGAATAAGACTTCAATTCAAATAATTCAAACGTGACTTTGACAGTTGAGCATACCTAAAGTTGTTTTTACATTTTTTACTGATTTTATTAAATAATGAAATTGAACGTTTGTAGAAATACAACCGTTATAACTTATTTATATGTCTATACGGCATCAGGAAGGATGCTGGATGCTTCACTCTACAAGCTGTACGTCGTTTCAGGTACCTATACTCATTCCTATCCTATGAGAGCTACTATGACCCGCCATTTCAAAACAGTACTCTGGTAGAGCCTGAGAAGTCCAGAGAGTTATGAGCACAGTAGCTAGTGACGAAAATCGTGATATTTCGATGGACGCGTAGGATCATTAGTTCGTACTTGTCTGAGAGTGGAAAATAAAAAGTTCTCATAAATTTGGCAGTATTCATGCCGTTGCAGAATTCAACTTTTATTGCATATTCATGTTCTTCATGGAAGTTCATCTCAACTAGTTATTGAGTAACAAGTACTGTTCATAAAACGCCAATCAACCAGATCTTGCATCATGTCTAAGTTAATTTACTTATTCATGTCTCGCGGTAATGTGGAAATATTATTGTTGATAAAGTTGATGTTTAAACTATTTGTCTTGATGAGGAAAAGCACATCCTGTGACATATTTGTGTTTTTACTATCTTCATCGAAATACAACACGGTCCCCATTTCTTCACTAATTTTGATCTGATATCACCACGAATATTTTAGTTGAACGATATATATTTTATATCTTCCTGTTTCAGTCTAACAGTATGAAATGAGTTAGGTAGAGTTCATGTGCTTATTTCTTCCTTACTCAAAAGTCCTCTAGTTGTCAAGGAAACCATAAGCAAAAAACTGATTATATTCATGTCAAAAAACAAGGTTTGTAGAGCTTTCCAGATAAGTTCTTTCTTTTGAGGGGTTACAAGATACTCCAAACTCAAAAGTCCTCCATGTTAAAAAACATTGTTAAAGTTGTTTCTTCCGTTAACCAGCTGTCGTCCCCCTACGAACGACAGCCCTCAAAAGTCAAAACTTGTGCAAGCCAAGGATTAACAAGGTCTTTCCTTTTAAGGTGCGATTTCTAGCACTTTCTCGGGCCATCAGAAAAAAAAAATCTGCAATCGCGAGGCTTCGAACCTGCGACCGTTATCAAGTAAAATATAAGCGAAATAGAATGAATTTGCTCTTCCATCACCCTTCAGTACTTCTATGAGTTTTATTTCTTCGGAGCCATCCATGTTTATCAAATGTTCAACCTTAAGCCTTTGGTTACTAGGATTGCCACAGGTATTTCCACTTTGTTAACTGAATGCAAAGGATGATAAGAGAAACTCTGGCATACCTTCGAATTCGAAGATAATTATATGATGCCATACACTTTAAACAAAAAGATGTTTTAATTTTCGAACTAAAAGACAAAATTGATTTACATGATGGACAAATCCCTAAGATGAAAAAAATCAACAAGAAATCTCTGAATGTAACAAATTCTATGTAGCAAAATCAATTTGCAACTGAAGAAGATGAAAAATGTCCAAGAAAACAAAAAATGGACCTCGTCTTGATACAAAAAAGAATATTGATAGTGTTTGATCAGAAACTGAGAATTTCAAGAAAAAAACCCAGTAGGTCCCAAGAAATAACTAATCAATAAATATCCGCTGATTCGCGAGAAATCTGGACCTCGAATTGAATTCAATGTGTTGATACATCTATACGATGGATAAAGATGAAGATAATAACCCTCTCCAAATATATCCACCATGTAGAAAATATGAGGCAATCATCTGACAGAAAACAACTACTTCCCTGTCTAATACCACGACGGACATTGAATTACATCTGACAGATATTTGTGCAAAGTTTTTCCAAGAAGACCCTGACAATGACGAGCTTCATGATAAGCGAAACGCGTCTGCAGGAGGTCTTCCCCAACCGAAAGAAGGATAATCTGCTGTATAATGACAATAAGCAATTGCAACTGGGTCTTTTTGGAAGAACTTTGCACAAATATCTGTCAGATGTAATTCAATGTCCGTCGTGGTATTAGCCAGGGAAGCAGTTTTTTCTGTCAGATGTTTGCCTCATATTTTCCACATGATGGAAATATTTGGAGAGAAGGGTACTTAGACATTGTCGATTTTACTATTTCATTCATTTGATACTCTCCGGCAGGAATTCTCGAAAAATGAAGATAATGCTCAACTTGATAATCAATGGGTGTGAATTGATTTAAAAAATGCATTGTAGGCAATAATGCTAAACTGATCATTAGAGTATCTGAAAAAAGACGATTATTTGAGACTAGCCCCAGAGAGAGATTGTTGAGGAGAGTCTTTCGTTTTCGACAGTTCAATACGTACCTACTTGGGCTTTGATCGGTAGAAGCCTTGTGCTTTTGAAGCTGTTTTACTGCCGATTTTTTTTTATTCATTTGTGTGTGGTGTGGGGTTGGTTATGATCGCACCACTGGAAGAAAGTGGAGTTGAATCTTTCAGTTTTCCCTTCCTGGTGAAGGGTAATATTACAGTCTTGCTGGGGTTGACAGTTGAAGGATATTAGAAACTTTACTTTCTAACGTTGTCCTTGCCAAAATGGCAAGGTAAGTGGCGATGCTATTTATCAGTGTCTCAGAAATTATTATTATCATCATAAAAAGCCAGACAAGTCAACGGCTTTCCAAATAATCGAGAATTTCGTTAATGGAAACAATCCACGAATAAAGTAACATTGACGTATCATTTTCATTGTTTGAACACTCGTTATTTTATTAGTGAAAATTTCTCGCCAAAGTTTCGCACAAGAGATCAAAAGTTTTTGAAGTTCGATGATGACACGACGCAGGATCTCAAAGTTTTTAATAACTTTCAATTCGTAGTAAATTGGCGAACATATATAATCCACAAAGGGTTTCATTTTTCACTTCTCTTGGCAACAGCTTGGGGTTGAAGTGGAAGAATTTTTTTTTCCGACAAACACTTTATAACAATTAATATAATAAGAAACCGATCTCATACGGCTTGCTGGCCTTCATTTCACACTGCCTTGCAATTTGTGCATAAATTCGCGGTTTTGTTTGCTGAAATTTTGGAGTGATCTGAATTATGTATAACCCTACACCTTGCTAAAAGAAGCAAACTCACCGATTTGAAAATATCGTGTAAGCTTCTTGTCCGATCATACAATAGTTATTTATGGAACAAGTGTAAAAAGTAGGTGTTTATTGCACTCTACGTGAAATTGTCCAACAATGCCATCAGGCTGAATTGGACTACATATCGAGTGCAATAAACTCTTTTTGCACGAGTTTCATACAATATTTTTTCTACGTTCATGCAAAAACCAGAAAATGTTTCATTTAGGTGGCACTAAACTGTAAGGAAGACATTGTTTGTTTAAATCTATCTGCTAAAGGTAATTCAAAAACATTTTGTGTAATTCAGATGATATTCGAAGGAAATAATTTTATTTTTAACAAATTGCATTTTCTAGTAATTTCATAGTCCATTATATAATGAATATGATGAAACTTGCAACTATTTAAAACGTAATATAATCTCACAGAAAATGGGCAAAATTTGGCGTCGATTTGAAAGTTTATGTCTGTCATGATGACAGAACGCTATAGTAGGATGACAGATGAGTGCAATAAAGAGACAGTTTTTCCACCAACTATAGTTCAATAAAGTTTTATTTTTGGAAAAACGTAGAAAAAAGGTATTTATATTGGTTTCCATGTTCTAATATCAAAATTTAAGATAGTAATTTCGATTTCCATAAAATAACCGTATAGCAAGAGTTGTCACTGTCAGTGTTCCATCGATCAAGTGTCAATTGAAGCCCGCATTCTACTTCCTCTTCTTCTTCATATCTCTCTCTTCTGCTTCTTCACTTTCATACTTGAGTGCAATACACACTCTAGACTCTAACGCATCACATTTTAGTTATTTACCCACCCCACTTAGACGGGCATTTCCGTAAAAAAAAACATTATTAATCCTTCATGCCCTATTTCTCCAGGAAAGTGGGTAGCAGCCTAAAGCAAAAACCCATAAAAAGTGTGTAGCGACCTCATTGGTTTTATTGAGATTGCAGGGTGGTTACACAAAATTATTTTGTGTCTTTTGTTTGTGGGACAGCGGGACCAGACAGCATCATTACCTGGAAAAATAATGGCCAGTATATTCCGGGCAAAATGAGGATTAAATAGGAGCCATTGGTAGACACAAGAAATTATTCTCTTTACACATTAAATTGGGACTTATGAAAAACAAATACTTCATTCAAATTCAAATTAGTATATTGAAAACAACAATAACAAAGTAAAAATATAAAATAATTAATCGGCGATTCGGGGAGGCTTAAATGATTTTGATGGCTCATTCTCTTTCACAACGCATCATCTAAAGAGTTGGAATTCAATGGTTGAGAACTTCTAAAGAGGTCCGATGAATTTTGGAAATCTGCTCCACGGTTAAATAGGATGTAAAGGCTCCAAAAGTTCGAAAGAAAATATTGTATTCACGCAATTGTCATCAAATGTGCACCAGTTAGTTCTGTTTTTGGCTAAGGTGTAGTAGTGACCATAATCAACTTCAGAACCATTCAAGAAACAGAAGCTACCCAAAACACCAAAACTACGTCACTTTCACTCGACGCGCGTTTCGCTAACAATGTTAGCATTCTCAAGAGCTATACGATTACGCGCGTCGAGTGGAAGTGACGTAGTTTTGGTGTTTTGGGTAGCTTCTATTTCTTCGATTGTATTCACACCAAAGGTTCCAAACATCCATTTTCGTTCAGAACCATAGTGAACAATGACTGCGTAAAGCTCACAACTGCAGTGCAAGATTGGGTTGTTCTTTTAGTTTGATTCGTTGAAATAGTTTAATAATATTTGAGTTGCTGAGTAAAAAATATTGTGAATGTGATTCACAAAAATAGTAATGCTTTCCGGTATTTACAAAATATCTTTATGAGTATTACAGTAGCAAAACAGGAGGAGGAGATATGTGTTTGGGCAACAGATCCGTGAAGATATAAAAAATCCTCAGATTGAAAGCCATTTATTACTGATGAAAAATCTGCTTGTAAGTAATTGAAATCTTTTCAACAGACTGGAGTTATTGAAGATTAATATCCTGTACTTGCGTATGGTTTTTTTTTGAATGACGAACAGGTGAAAACGTTTTTGCCAAGAAAAAAGATTTTCAGAGAATACCATCGAGGATTTTAGAATTTTCTTAATAATTCATACTAAGATTTTTTCCAGTAAATAAATATTTCTAAAACTGGGGATGACAGAATTTTTTTATTATTTTTTCTGGATAACTTTCACCCAAATAAACAAAAATTATTTACAACTTTTAGCTGAGGTATAAATTATGAGAAATATTAAAATTATTATATGAAACAATACTCCAGCCTGCAAGAAATTCGACATTGCTAGATATTGAATTCGGTTATTTCTAAAACATCTCCCTCACAAATGATTTTACACATTCTCTATTCTTCAATAATATTTTCTATTCAAAATGAATTTCAATAATGAATAATTTCAATTGTATACCAGTTGCTCGTTAGTGAGTGGAATACTTACTGTAAGAATGTAAGAAAGCTTTAAAATCATCAACCTTTAATTATTTCCACTCCCTTCTGATTCTTTCGTGATTTTACGTCGAAAAAACAGCTTTGTGCAAAGCAAATAACGAATAATTGCATTCTTTCGTGTTGTTAGCGTTCAGACGACCAATTTAACCGAAAATGGTTCATCTTATCGGCTATTTTGTGCGGCTCTGATGTTTGCTGTAATTTTCTGAGACTGAGACTTATTTATGAAGAAATGAGGGCACTTCAGATCATGAAAGAATGAAACTCTTGATACATCACTTCATTTAACGTGCGTGGAGATTCCATAAATTACATAGAGCACGGTCCTGGGCATACAGTGTGTCGAATATTTTGTCAATACTAGGCATGAATAGTTTTCACACAGTGATGGTGGTAGGAGGAACTTGATTCATTTTCACTATTCGTGATTCTCAAGTTTGTAGATTATTAGAATATTTGAACTTCGAAAAGGGGGAAAAAATCCGTTTATCTCCTCGCAGGCTTCATGTTCTTTTGAATACATGTAATTTGTATAGTACAAAAGTTAACACATTCGTAGACATGAGTTCGAAAGACGTCAAAAAATCATCACCAATTTTTTTTACAGAATCGGGTTTATTTTTGTCCAAATGTCACGAATTATTGTAAAAAATAAACATTTTTGTTTCGCACTTTTTGACAAAAAACAAATGACAGTTCTGTCCCACTACCAAAACAAAAATTGTGATTGACCTGCTACAACCGTAACAAAAAAAACGAAATACAGAAAGGAACTGTTAATTTCCAAAACTGAAAGAACAATCCCACAAAATAAAGCATAAGATGTACTAATGCTAATTAAAGGAAAACGTAAATATGTCAACTTTCAAACTAAAAAAGACAAAAACATTTTCGTTAGAAGCAGAAGAATATTTTGGTGATTTGTAGCACTCTGTATGGAATAAAAAACCAAAAACATAAAAAAAAATACATTTCAGACAGTCAATTTACACATATTCACGTCGTCCCAATACTGAATTAGCGCGCAAACTGCATGAACATACCTGTTTTTTAAAGCGATTACCCCTTCTATCACTCTGGGAGAGTTCTTGCAGTCACACGCTATCAAAATACTGTTTTCCCCTGTCTACTGGGAAACACGAAGAATAACACGTATTTCAGATCTGCTGGGGACGGTTCGGCACAATATGAAATGTCTGCTATAGCAAGCGTGTCCCAGCGCTCATAACGGCTATAGCAGCTCTGTCCACAAATGTGTTAATCTTTGTCATTAGAATTTGCTTCTGTAACGTGGAATATGATGGTTCAATGATTTTAATTCGAATGTTTTGAGTTTCATAATTATTTTATTCATAATCTTGGTGTGAAATTTCCTTGCCCAGTATCATATTTCAGATAGTCATTATTTTGAGAAAGGTATTCCTCGATCATCAACTCGCAAAAGTTTTCAGAATGTTTCATTGGAATATTTCTTGAATTAATTTTCCATAACAGAAAACATTCCATCAGAACGCCAATGAATTTTCACTACCAGCTTTGTTTACGCTCTTTCATGCCCGTCCAGGGAACAGAGGTATGGAAGAAAAGCAACAAGGCATGGAAATTCCGCAGAAAGTTAGTTTAATTTAGTCTCCAAAGTAGCCTAGGAGACACCCGAGTCCCCGCAGACCCATTTAATTTCACTTGCTAATTCGGACCCATTATAACTTTTAACCGGATCCGCCAGGTTTTTGTTTTGTCTGCAAACACATATGCAATTTAAATTTTCACTTAGCACCTTCGAAGCCGCCTTTTGTTTACGACTTCTGCTTTCGTCCGGCACAATGGCCTTATTGGCATCACATTTAAGTTATACGTGACTCAACAAACCGTATATGTATCCGTAGATTCACGCCATGATTTGATTATAAAAAAAAAATTTTGTGGAATATTTTTCACCACAAATATTTTTTTCTCTACGGGCATTTTCACGAAAACTACCCATTAAAAATTCATCGAAAAATGCATTTTTTTCTGAGGGTTTTCATTGGTGATCAACCTTTTCTTTTGATCTGTCAGCTTTCAGCCAACTCTAAATATTTGCGAGAAAATGAATCCATTGTTGCTGATCACTTATTAGAAACATCAAAATTAACATTTGAAATAAAAAATTAGTGAAACCAGCGGACGTTTATGGAAAATTAGGTAGTTATGAAAGTATGGCTATTCACAAGAACGGACTGAAGTCTTCGCTCAATAATGTTGATGGGCCATCAAATTTCACACTATATAATAATAATAATAATAGATTTTATTGATAGGAATAGCAGTAACAGATTAAATTAAAGAACATAATGTATGGAAAATAGAATATCCTATCAAATGGCAGGATTCAATGTATGACCATAGAGTACCATGATCATACCTTGCTCTTCCATCCAACCATGAAAATGAAAATATTAAAAATGGCAGCCCTTTTCAAATAAATTGTGAAGAAAATGGATGTGAATCTGAGATTTTCAGTTCGATATGTAGATGACGTCTTTGTTTGCTGGGTTGGAACGATACGACAGTTAAATAGTTTTCTCATTTATTTGAACAGCCTTGATCCTAATATAGAATTTACAATGGAAATGGAAGACGGTCACAATTCGCTAAACTTCTTGGATTTAACCATTCGCCGCTCAAACAACACACATAATTTCTCAATATATCACAAACCCACACATACAGATACTACAATTCACAATCAATCTATGCATCCATACTCCCACAAACTCGCAGCATACCACTCCATGATACAGAGACTAATAAATATCCCGCAACACCAGTCAAACTTTCAAACAGAATTAAACAGGATCAAACAGATTGCCGTCAATAATGGATATAAAACATCCACAATTTTAAAACAAAAACAAAACCGCAAAACTTTGAATTTAATCTATCCTCAAATCAGAGAAAAGAATGACCGTCGTTTTACATGTCTAACATATATCGGTTATTCAACAAACAAAATATCTCGTTTCCTTCAGAAGCAAGGCATAAATGTAGCATTCAAGGCAAATAACAATTTGCATTCCTTTATAAATAATTCAAAGTCAGCTCGGGACAAATTCAAAAAATCTGGGGTCTACAAGCTCAAGTGCGACGATTGCAATGCCTTATATATAGGCCACACTGGCCGTAGTTTTAACCAAAGATTCGATGAACATTTGAGAAGTTACAGACTAAAAAAACAAGATTCAAACTATGCCAATCACCTCATAGAAAATAGCCACAATTTCACCAAAATCCGGAAATTCTACACATTCAATCGAAAAGCCTAAAATTAAATATATTGGAATAGAAATCAAAAGACATCTTTGTAATAAAAACAGCTTAGTTCTGAATGATCAGATAGACCTGTATAATTCACCGATCATTAATAATGTTATCTGTAATTTCTCAAATGCCCCTTGATACCTCTACCTACCCACTTTCATACTTTCCCAAATGACCCTTGATACCTCTCTCTATCTACCTTAATGTTATTTTTAGTATTTAACGAGATGACCTTCTGTAATTAGGTTAGTTTATAACTGGCTCAGAAGATGACACAGTGTGTCGAAACAGCTGTTAGCATTAAATGTTAGTATTGTGTAAAAATCTTTGTGAAGTATTACTTTCACTCTACCCATTCATTTTCAAGAGTTTGTATATCCATATCGCTAAAGCACATTGTGATAGTCAGAGGCAGAAAATTTTACAAAGTTATATTAAGAATGAAATCACCCAAATATGATGAAAAAACACAGGTATTTTACAAAAATATCAAACAGTTTCAAAACCAATTTGAAGAACTAATTTTAACATGAAATGACCTGGTTTTTGATGATCTGACAAAGCAATTATGTGAACTACTCTCACAAGCAATAGATATTTTACCAGATCCGAAACATCCTGCTATGAAAAAATAATGTTGCAAGGAAAAATAAAACGACCTTTGCACGTGAACAATATGGATTTGAAAAAAACAGCAATCCACAACGTTTGTCCAAAAGAAAAAGAGAATCCATGAATGCCCAATATCAATTTGAATTGGTTCAGTTCCGATACTACAACCGAAGACGAGTCATTGCCAGTCAAATTTTGAATGATGATACTCATCGAACTTGTAAAATAGAATTAAACAGATTACACCAGGATTTTCAATCACGCTTTGGTTTTCCGAATGATTTTATTCCTAATAATTAACCTGTTGTCAACCCAGAAGAGCAAAAACGAATCAACTCTGAATATGACTCGAACATAAGTAAAAAATCGGTTGAGATTGCAATATCTCCATCAAAATAGACACTGCACCAGGCCCCGATCCGATTCTTGCTAGAGCAATAAAAAACGAACATTGCGCAGAAATCATTGCAACCATTGCGTCATCATTCTCAAATGGTGCCATGTCCCAAAACCTTTACAAAATTCCAAGACCATACTTATTTACAAAGGAAAAAGGAGTGATTGTGAGTTCAGTAGTAGTTAGAGACCGATTTCAATATGCTCAATCAGACGTGTGATAGAACTAGTACTGGATAAAGAGCTGAGATCATTCGTAGAATTCAATATGAATCAACGTGGATTTACTCATTCACCAGGTACCCATCCTGATGCAACAGATTTTATGAATGTCCTATTCATATTTTCGAACTATGACAGGTCTATGTCAAAAAATAATTTTCAAAGTGTCACCACAAAAGAAATATTTCCCTCATATCCATCCTTGATGTGTATGCTTCTGAAAAGCCTGTTTTATTCCAATCCTATATCAATCCTCCTGAAGAGCTTGGCAAAGCGAAATAGATTTTTGTCGACCAAAATGTATTGGGGATTAAATGCGAGAGAAGCGAACCTTGCTTCAATGAAATAAACGATTTCTGTGAGCGATATTTTTTAATAACATTCTCCTTATCTAATTTATTTAATGATTTTTTCAATGAAAACTAGAGAGAATTAAAACAATCAGTTCTCTGAATGAAAATGCAAATTTTCACTTTCAGATTTTTTCTTTCCTTTTCAGTTAGAGTCTTTTCGCAATATCTATCAGATGTAGTTCAATGTCCAGCGTGGCTTGTGCCGGGGAAGTAGTTGTTTTCTGTTAGATATTACAAATAAATCACATTTTTCTATTTTCATGGAGAATGTTCCCCTTTTCAACATGAATGCCTCCCAAGAGGTTATCTTGAACGATGGAAAATGGCGACTAAAGTTTGTCTTTCAGTCACAGCTGATTCCACAATAGATTTTATGAATTTCGAACTAAAATTCTTAATGGTTGTTTGACCAAAGCAAAACGGAATCGAAATCGTGTTATTGTATTCCTTGATATAATGAAAGCTTTTGATTCCATTGGACACCAACATGTCATTAGGACATTACAATCGTTTCCATTACCAACTAGTCTTCGTGAAGCTATAGTAAGTCTCCAGATAGGTGATTCAACACGAATTCATGCAAATGGAAATCAACCAGAGAAAATGGAAATGAAATGTGGAGTTTTTCAGGGTGCTCCACTTTCTCCATCTTTATTCAACCTATAAATGAATTATGTTGTGAATGAGTTCAGTGAACCAGAAATTGCTGAAGAATACGGTTTTGAACCTACTGAAGATCTGTAAAATTCAACCGTATTATTCGCCGACGATATTGTTTTGCTTGCTAATTCCGAGATGGTTTATAAGCGTGTTTATCTCGTCTATTATTGCCGAATAAAGATTCAATACCTGCAGGATATATTTCGAGAACATAAATACATACCAAAAAAAACTATTCTGTGATCGATAGAGATTCCTTATCACAAGGTTCTCGTACATATTTTTGGTGAAAATAAAGGTATGCCTCAAATGGCTACAAGTAGGCTGTAACATTGGGCTGTTTATTCATCTGGTTTTGATGAAAGAATATTATTCCAGTAACGACAGACAAACTCGAGCAAAGAGTGAATAATCATTTTTAGCACTCTGAAACTCGGCTCATGACATCTAGACATCATGCATTATTAGAAAAAAAATAGTTTACCAAAAAATCAGGGGTTGAACAAAAAAAAAATTCATTAAAAAAATATATATTTTTTTGTTATTTCAGAAAATATAATATTTATCATGAAACGATAGGTTGAGAGATAATCCAATTCTCCACAAGAACGATAGTCAGCAATATCTCATGAATGTGAATGTGAATGTTGAGGATGTGAATAAGCGATAATTTTCAACATTTAGTGAAGAGAATGCCGATTTTATGGGTAAGTTGAAAATGAGGCAGGAGTAAAACAAAGTTTTTTTTGGCATGTATAAGTGGGACCTGTCACACTACTTTGAAATTGTTGCATATAGTCCAAAGAGGGTATGGGTTGCTGCTTTAATATAATTATTCCATATTTACTAAATTATTCAAGATTTTCGGATCATCCGCAAATATTTCCATGAAGTGCAACAAAACACATTTTAGGTACTCAAATACTCTCATATTATATTTGCAAGAGAAGATAGGAGTCATCAGAAACGATATGAACTTCTCCTTTTTCTTTTCCGATCATTCTTAGCAAAGTTATGACCAGAATTTTCAGCGGCGGGTAAGGATGAACCTGAAATTAGATGGTGTTCAATAACGTTTGAGAAAACGAGCGCATTTTATAAAAAATTATTAGTGATCATTTTTGTGGAGAATTGAATTGTCTTCCACTTCGTTGAGTTGTTTTTTCGATAAATCATATACTTTCCAAGATTACCGCAACAATTTATTTATTTATTTTTAAACGAATGTAAAAATATGTTTCACTCCTTGAATTTTGGTAAACAATTTTTTTTCGTGTTTATCGTGGTTCCAACTACTAGCGTACCAAGTTTGGTGGTGCTACAATCGATTCTTGTCTCAAAACCCAATCGTACTGGATTATATATTATACCAAAGGAAGAAATCTACATTGTTCACAATGATCTTGTCAAGAAAAAAACAAGATGTCCTACCCTACCAGGACGACGCTCATAATCCTATACAATGGGTCGGAAATCCATCAGAAAACAACTACTTTCCTAGCTGATACCACTACGAGCGTTGAATTACATTTAATGAATTTCCGTGCAGAGTTTCTACGAGGATGTCTCATGTCTTCACAATTGCTAGTTGCATGGAAATGTTATTGAAACATTTGGAACACCTATAAATCGATTTTTGGGTTCTTGCCTTCATCAGCATATGGTAGGTCTCTGCAGACAATAACTAATGTCTGCAACAAACGATTCAACAAAATATCCATGTCAAGGCAGAAGCTGAGACACCGCCCGCAGCATAGAGTTCACTAAACCACGGGCACCATCTGAACTCTAGCCCCTCAACCAAAGCAATACCCAAAACTTGCGCGATTAATTTAACGACTAATACAAATGGAGGAATCTGCATTGCTCACAATGAGTTTGTCAAGAAAGAAACAATTTTTTTTTTTTTTTTTAAATTTTACAATTTGTCGGAAACTTTAACTTATTTTTGTTTAGTTATATCGGATGGTTTACCTGTGTATTATCGTAAGGTGGGTATAGAAACTGGATATGATCCAATTTTATACCAAGTATATTCTTTTCTCAATGAAGTTTGGCGAGAAATAGTTACACATCAAGAATTGGTTCAAGTTTTCAGCCGTAAATACGTATTTACTGCTCGAAAATGGATGTTTGGAACCTTTGGTGTGAATACAATTCAAGAAATAGAAGCTACCCAAGACATCTTTATTTCTTGAATTGTATTTACTGCTAACAAAGTGTATTTTGAGAATATCGAGTGATTATTCAAAACAAAATGCTTATCAGGAAATTAATGAATGAAATGAATATTATTTTCAAACCCAACATTCATATATCAACAAAGCTACTAGAGGGCTAGGCAATTATTTAACTTGTTCATATGTCGATGTAAACTACTTTATTTCTCAAATAGTGTTCAGAAGTAGTGTTCTGAAAACCAAGTGGTAAATGATTTGTGTTTTATTTTTGTCCAAATGTGACGAATTGTACAAAATAAAAATTTTTGTTTCGTACTTTTTGACATAAAACAGATGACGGCTATAGCAGTTCTGTCCCACTACACAAAAAAAATGTGACGGACCTGCTACAACCGTCACAAAAAAAACAACAATCCCACAAAATATAGCATAAGGTATACTAATGCTAATAATTGAACAAAAACGTAAACATGTCACCTTTCAAACTAGAAAAGACATTTTTCCACATCATTTTCCTTAGAAGCAGAAGAATATTATGTTGATTTGTAGCACTCTGATTATGGAATGAAAAACCAAAAACATAAAAAAATACATTTCACACATATTCACGTCGCCCCAATACCAATACCAATTCACTCGCGAACTGCATGAAGATACCTGGTTTTTAAAGCGTCTACCCCTTTCATCACTCTGGGGGAGTTCTTGCAGTCACACGTTATCAAAATCCGTTTTCGCCGTCTACTGGGACACACTTTAAAGGCTGTCATATGAATAACACGTACTTCCGGTCTGCTAGGGGCGGTTTGGCAGCGCTCATGACGGCTATAGCAGGTTCGTCCACAAATTTTGGACCACCTATAGATCGATTTTTGGGTTCTTGACAATAACTTATGTCTGCCACAAATGGTTCAACAAAATCTCCATGTTAAGGCAGAAACTGAGACACCGCCCTAGAGTTCACTAAACTAAACCAAGTGGTAAATGATTTCGTGTGTATTTTTTGTCGCCTACTGGGAAAATTAGTCCACAACTAAAGATCATATTTTCGTTCATTTCATCTGTATTGGAAAATCAGGGAATTGTACATTTCCTATAAAGGCATACAGACCATTATATATACACCAGCTTAAATACCTCGTTATTTTTCGTTTCTCAATCTCATATATATTTCCTTTCAGAAAAAATAAGCTTCTTGTTGCTGCTCTAACGACCATTTTAATAAGAAAACACATCAGGAGGGCCGCCTTTTTATCTCCATTCCTATTTTGCCAACGCATCATTGCTTCGTGGTTTCTTTGTTCCCCCCAAATTGAAATCCTCCCTCTTGTCAAACATATATAGCATACCCTGTTCACAGGTTTTCTAAACCCAGTTCACCTTTCAATGCAAGAATAAGGCTGTCTTTCGTTTTATCACTTATACACTTACAGCAATATTGACTTTATCCAAGGAAATTGTCGAGAGGTGGTCACTAGCGTTGCTCACCCTCAAACCCAACTTCAGATAGCTGATTAATGTAAGGATTGAATATGAATGTCGATCTGATATGCAATTCTAAAATGGTCCACATTATAACTCTATAGACAGATAATATTTATTTCACCGAAAACCTCAGTAATTTTTTTTTAATATGATAATGATTGAAATATACCTACTATTTTCATGTCCGAAGATTATTGTTGTTCAATGATCACGACCTAATTGGCTAGTAAAACGTATTCTCCGAGTTTTCATAATTTTAATGCCAAATTTTAGCCTTTTTCAGGGCTAAAATAAAATAAATAGTGTGCACAAATAGAAATACAGAAATATACAACATATGTATTATTGGATTGGTAAAATTTGTGAATAAAATTGTGTATAGATGAAATATTGTGAAAACTAAAATATAAATAAAATACTAAAGAACCCATTGTCTTCAAAATTTTCAAATTTGAGATTGTATTCTGACATATGTTACGGGTTCTTTGGTACAATATTTTATCTATACACACTATTATTCACAAATTTCAACGATTCAATTATTTATATGTTGTGTATGTATGTAATTTGTTGTTGTATTTACGTACACTTTGTATTGTAGCCCTGAAGAAGGCAAAAATGTCGTCGAAACGCTGACACTAGCATTGTAAACATTTAAGAAATGCGGTTTACAATTCCACTTGTTCCTGATCATTGAACAAAAATAATTATTTATTGCATTATGATATTTCTGATAATCCTTACATCATCAGCATTTTATGATCTGATTTTTTCTGGTGATTAACTGACAATTCTTTCCGCCGGTGGCTGATGATTCCTGAACTATGGCGACGTGCATTTCAGTAGTTCTAAGTGAATAGGGCTTAGAAAGTATTCGGTCATACATGCTTACGGAAATTATTTCGTGTCTGGTAGGTGAAACAAAGCACTAACGAGATGTTTTGATGTTCTGTTATTATTTGATTCTATGTATCAGCATCTTGTTCATAGAGGGTGCTGAGGGTGTGGATAACATAATCCATCAACATGCAGTTTTGTGTCGTAGTTGTTGAAAATTATATTTTATGTAGACAAGGTAGTAATTATATTGATTAATTCTTGCTAGGAATTTCAACCAATCAGAACGTTCAATACAAAGTAATCTACCGCATATGAAATATATTGCTCTCCAGCACACAAAATTTTAAAATTATTTTAATTTCCATAGTAACCAATTCCCTACAGCTATTTACAAAGGAACTCAACAGGCCCTCAAATTTTGATGTTTATCAATAATTATTTTGAAATGGGACGATTCAAATCTTCATGAATATACTTGAATTAATGAATTGTTTCTGTTATAATAATGAAGAAGAACAACTGAGACTTCGTGAACAATTATTTTGATAGTATCTGGGCGCTCGTTTTCCAATCTAATATTAGCAAGAGTAGCATTTGAAACTATTCATTGTTATTATAACTATTACAGTAATATTGTGGAATTCTTAGATTATCGTCAGTCCTCGATATGTATACCAAATTTCAGATTATTCGGATGATCCGAAGTAGGTAAAAATAGAATTTAATGGTTATTTATGAAAAAGTAAGTGAAATAAACAATTTCATAACGAGTCACATACAAAATTTTTTCAACGTTCACGCAAAAATCAAAACATGATTTATTAAGGTGCGGCATTAGGTGCAGGAAACTGAAAAGCGCAACTTAAATAATTAATTATTACTATCGATCTGCATTGAAATAGATCACTATCATCTATTTTTCCATTAATAATACTCATTTTAAAACTTTCAATTCTGTAATTGTCAAAATTAATTTTTGACTGACATTTCTATAACCACAGATGCATTATAAAAATCAAAATCATAGTAGCCGTGAGCGCACATGTTATCACGAGGTGTGGTTATAACATACAGACAGATTGCTCTATACAGATAGACATTTTGAAAAAAAGCGGATCAGTTTCGATTATGGATTTATTCTCGGGAAGGCATTGTTTGTTTAACTCTGACTAATAACATTAACACGAAATGATATAAAATGTGTTCAAAACGTGTTGCCAATCTCACAGAATATCTGCTAAATAAGTAGTGGGTTTGAATGTTTATGTTTGTCATGATTATCATTATTATCAGTAAAATCACGTTTTTCCAGAAAAGGCACCTATACAGGATGACCCAGAGTTAAACCGCCAAACGTTCAGTATCGTTTTTCAGGCAAAAATAAGATTATTTCTTAGGTAAACCTGTATCCCAACGTGTTTCGTTTTCGTGATACAAAGTTTGAAGTTTTTAGACAAAAATTGTTTTTTATTGTATAATTTTATTTCAAATACATCAAATCAGGCCCTTAATTACTGCAAATAAGCATGCCAAGTTTTATGAAAATCATCAAAATGGTTTTTGAATAATCAATAAAAAAAAAATCCCAAAAACTTTGACAACCTGTATTTCGAAAACGAAGCAAGTTGGGACACATGCTTATATAAAGAAAAAAATTTATTTTCACCTGAAAAACCGAAACTGAATGTTTGGCGGTTTAACCTTGGGTCACCACTCACCATGTATAGATGAACTTGAGTATCAATACCTTATCTAAATACAAAATAATCAACAAAACAGTTCAACAGTGGATTCACACAGGATTTATTTTCGTAAACAACCGGATCAATGACCGGACCATTTGCATTTTGCATAGACATTAGACGACAACAGGCTAACAACAAACGAAAGCAACGTGTTTGCCAGTTCTCGCGCGTGCACACTTGTAGTGTTCGAACAGTCCCGAACTTTTCCGAGTACAACTAAAAATTCACCCAACAAGATAAACGTACCAATGACTCCAGACTCTACCAAGAATTGGAATTCGCTACCTCATCCATACATGCGTGCGTTCTCTTGTAGTCTACTCTTTAACCCACGCACGGGACAGTTCGATGTTTTTGGAGTACCAACAATGCAAACGAAAAACATGTTCCACGTACTTTCTGTGCACCGTGGACATCGCTGCCTCCGTTGACGTCACGGTGTGAACTGTCATCATGTCATCGACGCGGTTGATGTTGACAAACACATCTTCACAACACCTGTGGATAATAATGAAATGTTTTGATTCGTGTTGTGTCTTGTGTGTGTCAGTGTGGCCCTGTATTTAGCTTCTTAGTACTGCCTTTAGCTAACAATGTTCCAGGTGGGATACTCAGTAACCCATGATGTTTGTTTGTTTTCATTTTACTGTGATAATTACGTTCCTATTCCATTAGCTTGCAACCCATAATACGGGTGAGAGACTCGCCAAATCTCTGTAAAAGTATTCTTATAGTCCGGTTCGGCATTCAGTGTCTTTTCTTCACCGGCATTTGCCTTTCAAGGTCTGGAAGGATGGTGGACAGAGGTTCCTAAAATTTTGTTTCAGTATTTCACAAAATTTTGCAACTCTCCAAAAATTTTTTTCGCATTTTCTAACATGACTTCATACACCTCTCTTTCACGGGAGTGCAAGAAGTTAGATTACACCCTATACATGTCTCTTGCACAACTCGCCCCGAAACTACCACAATTATCATAAAATTCTACGCACTTAAATCTCCACTTGAAAGCAATCTGCCTCTTGTCGACGAGAGTTGAGATTCCTCTTCATTTTCTTTGCCGCTTTACCAACAATTTCTATCGTTTCTTTGAACAACTCGCTTTATTGTTATTACAAAGCGAAGTTGCCGTCTTTGCGTAGCTAAATTCTTCAGGAAGTTGTGCGGATTAGTCTCAAAGCAACTATTACGTATTAACGGTTCAATGTTATACTGAAAGTTTTCGTGTTTGCAGTTATTTTTGTTTGACTTTATGGTCTGAACCTTCATGAGACTCGTATAACTTGATATGAAATGATTGTTATTAGACGCTAGATGTTTTCCTTGTTATAATCGAATATTTTCCCATTTTGTGAATACTATTAACATATAATCAATAATAATAATAAGGAACAAAAGGACCCCGCACCGTTTCAATGAGAAATTGGCTTTCGGTAAATTTGCTCGAAATTTCTAGCCTAGTTACTTATATTTTCTCCGTTATCGTGGTGCAGATGTGTACAATATTCTCTTTTCAAGTCGATTTTTCTAATTCCATACACGATTTTTTCCAAATAGACCCTAAATTTTTTCCTAAGCAGCATAACTGAGATATTTGTATGATATTTTCATGTACCTATGAAAAGGTCATATAGTCAATATCTAGTTATGCTGCCTAGAAAAAAATTAAAAAAGTACTTTTTTTAAACTCATATGACTTTGGAGCTGTTGTGCCAATACGTTCGCCAGATCTAACACCTTTGGAGTTTTTCCTTTGGGGGTATCTGAAGAAAATCGTGTATAAAACTGGATCAATCGACTTGAACGACTTATAAGAGAAAATTGTACACGCCTGCACCACAGTAACGGAAGAAATGATTAGGGAATCTTGTACGAGAAAACTGATAAGATAATTTGAAGCATGTAAGAATGATGATATACATTTTGAGCAGCTTTCATAATTTTTTTATCAATGAATTAATTATCTGTTATGGAATTTTGTTCAAACTCTCTTATCCTGTCAGTTGGACATCTGTTAAAATATCAAATGTGATACATCGTTGAGGATAGAATTAAATTATAAACTTAAGTTACCTACTTCTTCGACTCACATAACTAAAATGACATTCAGCTTACCGCGCTATTATCACAGATTCACAATATGTATCTAAATCAAAATTTTTGAAAACAACATTTATTTTTTAAAAATATTGCTAAGGTTACTGTTTGGTTTCAGTGGTTACTAAACCTTCTGACAGAGTAGGTCTTGACCTGTCAATTGAAACTGTACTGATAACCTTTTAGAATAAAAAAGAAATCGCAAAATTTATAAACTCTTCGAGAAACTTGTTCAATAAACACTTATGGCGCTAAGCTCTACTTATGATTGAAATACTCGTTACTGAAAGGACGTTAATAACACTTGTTACACAATATACTATTTTGAAATAGAAAAACTCAAATCAACAATTTGATTGAAATGCAATAGGAATATTGATTAAATGTTTGGTTTTGTGGTTTTTTGACATAATTTTTTTGATATTTAACATCCCACAGTTTGGTAAATATGTTAATCAAAATCATATCGAAATGGGCCGCACCTGGTCACCTCTTCACAGATAAGAAGTTGACATTCCCTGTATCAAGATAGCAAATGTCACCCAAACGAAATTTTTAGCAGATATTTTTTACTTTCGTCAAAGAAATGTGCATAAGGACGTGAACAAAATTTTTCATTGGTAAGGGTGGCACAGGGTATTATTTGCCGCAACTCCATGTTTTGATAATATTCATATACAGTGACCGCCAAAAAGTATGTACCATATGGGAAAAAAGTTTATTATTAGAGTATTGAAAAAAAAAAAATTCATGGGAAAAGTTTGTGCATGTCCGATAACCTAAAAATCGATGATAACAAAACTTTCTCATTTTCTCCACACCAGAGAGTACTAAATTGAAAAAATTGAATTTTGTCAGAACCCTTGCTGTTACATTGGTTCGTATCTAATAGATATATCACAATTCCACTATTATTGCGATGATAGGGAGATCCAAAAATATCGTGTTTTTCAGATTATAATCAATTTTTGATGATAATCGTGCACGAACGTTTCACTTCGCACATAATCTTACAAATAGTGCGTCAAATTAAAGAGGCTTGAGTTTTCAACATTGCATGCGAAGTGAAACGCTCTGGCACGATTATCAT
Source organism: Chrysolina haemoptera (assembly GCA_958298965.1). NCBI lineage: Eukaryota > Metazoa > Arthropoda > Insecta > Coleoptera > Chrysomelidae > Chrysolina > Chrysolina haemoptera. The sequence goes on along the minus strand of OY282594.1, from coordinate 31,222,219 downwards.
CGAAACTTGATTATAATCTGGAAAACATCATGTTTTTGGAGTGTCATATCATCACAATGGTCGAGGAATTCTGATATAACTGTTAGATACGAACCAATGTAACAGCCAGGGTTTTAACAAAATCCAATTTTTTTGAATTTAGTGCTTACTGGTGTAGAGAAAATGAGAAAGTTTTGTCATTATCATTGAAATACAAATGTTTCAGTATGGTCAAGCTATTCATATGATAATAATTTGATATTTTTATACAGCTAGGAAAATATTTAAAAAAAAATTCTATATTCAATTTTCTCTCATTATCTTTTCACTTCGTATATGTGTATAAAATTCAATTCTAAGCAACTTTTTCAAATCACTTTTTTTGATATCTTGCCATTTTACCCCACTTTTTGCGTTCTCATAGTAATTTTTTTCAATTTGCCGCCATACCAGCGATCACGTGACATGTGTCAAAATCGATTTTTAGGTTATCGGACATGCACAAACTTTTCCCAAGAACCTTTTTTCTAATACTGTAATAATAAACTTTTTTCCCATATGGTACATACTTTTTGGCGGTCACTGTATATGGAATGCTTTGGAGCACTCGAGTGCTCGCGAGCACTTTTTGGGCTTACTAAGCACTGAGCCTTTTCCTTTAATGCTTCGAAGCACTAAGCATTAAGCACTGAATTAGGAAAGTGCTCGGGAGCACAGTGCTTAGGAGCACAAAAGTGCTTCGAACTCTTTCAAGAGCACTAAGCACTGTGCTTTCGGACAGCTCTAGTTATGAGAGATTCTTTTCAGCTATTTCTGTTCACTGGAAATTGTCGAAATAGAATTTCGAATCCTCGTCAGTAATTTCACATGAAATAATTAGATCAAAATCTTACAGACCGCTCGAGAAAATGAAAAAGACTCCAACCTGAGGGTAATTCAAATTGAAATAGTAATTCTTCGTTATTAACTCAATTAAGTGCTTTCGATCGAACTGGTTGAGAGTTCGAATTCCACTTCAAATATTTTAATGGAAATTGAAGGATGTCTGTAGTGTTTGGGATGGCACTGATCTAGTTCCTGAAAACATCGTACAAGGATTGAATTTTATAGGTGGCAGAAGATCGATCGTAGGAGAAAGTTCGAGTTTCTGGTCGAGAGTTTCATTTGCATACGTTCAACCTGCCCATCGAGGCATGTTATGCCTCATGCTTCAGTTGAAGTGAAGTGGGCAGATTCAGCATAACGGTACGTTCAACAAATGTGTGTTGATATCGTCAGAAATCTAATATACGATTATATGTTAATACAGTTGTCGAACAGACTATACTGTTGCAGAATGAGGTGTTGATCAGATAGTCAAGCCACCGTTGGCGCAGTTACATTTTGCTTGGAAACGCATGTTGAAAGGTGAGACTCTGTCATTCCTAGCTCGCAAGTCTTCTGGAGTCTGAAGGAAACAGCAGAAATAAGGAGGAAGAAACTAGGACATCTTGATAATTCATTAGCAGAAATCTATTCAAGAAATAGAAGCTACCCAAAACACCAAAACTACATCTCTTTCACTCGACGCGCGTTTCGCTAATAAGGTTAGCATTCTCAAGAGCTATACGCTTACAAAATTCTAATCCTATTCATACCTACTACTTATCTGAGTGGTTAATTGTACTCATCATCTATTTTAACTGACCCTCAATTCTACCTACATACCTCAATTATCTACTAGAATGGTTTACTTTAAATCAGGAACTACCTGCTCTAAACTACTTGTTTCGTTTTCCATGACACTTGGATTAACGACTAACATTATATTGATATAATAATATTTACTATACCAACATATTTGAAAACGAGGAAAAATTATTAGTAGAAAAATAACGAATAATAATAAACTAAGTAATGATGACGAATGAAGACTAAATGAATTATGAAAGAAATAAACTTTCATTGTACTATGAACTTGAACAAAGGGCTGTATGGAATGGGGCCCTTATCAGCATTCATACTACTTTTACACTTCGCAATTTCTAGACTCTCGAATGTATCATGAACCTGTCTAATTAATCTCAAACTTGTGTCATCAAATCGGTGGTTTGGGCTCGAAAATCGGATATGAGCAATGTGCTCTCGGAACCGTACTTTCATGACCCCACTGGTCTGGCCCACATACTTATTCTCGCAGTCCTCAAAGCTAATCTCATTAATTCCTGACTTTTCTTTTTCTCCCGTCTCATCTTTGGGAGTACCCAAGATTTGTTGTATTTTATATGAAGTCTTGTATACCACCTTTATATTGAGGGTTCTGAAAATGCTGTCGAAACCTCGAGTAACTTGAGTTTCGTATGGAATAACGATATATTCAGGAAGAGTTTCCTCTGTTTGAAAAGTCGTAGAGTTACGAAGGGATCTCTATGTTTCCTAATCAGTTTGTCTACCAATTCTACAGAATAACCGTTCTACTCAGCCCCTTTCTCGATGATCATCTTCTCAGTTTTGAATCTCTCTTTGTTGAGTGGAAACGACAAGAGTCGATCTGAGTGTGTTCATGTCCTTCCTGTAGATAACGAATTCAAGCTGATTTTGGTCGTTCCTAATTACTAATTTATCTGAAAATGGCAACTGTTTTTCGTTTTCAGTTTCATACGGTATAACGGTTGTATTTCTACAAACGTTCATTTTCATCATTTTTACCGTGGAACATGGCAGTGTGAACGGGGCACTAACTGAGCTGTAGGTTTCTGAATATGACTTACAATGTTTTTGTTGGTTAATTCTTATTTTACAGCTCGAAGAACGCTGCTGAATACTCCACCAAGTCTGAATAATAAATTATTTAATAAAATCAGTGAAAGATATTCATTTCTTTCCAAATAAAGTTGGTTATAACTGAACTGTCAAAGTCAAGTTTGAATTATAAATAGTTATTTCTTCTTCTTCTTATTCTTATTTATATTTGGATTAACAATTAGATCAATTAGCCAGTTCCGACAAAGTGAAAATTCTGTCCAAACCATAGATGTTATTTATAATGATCATGCAGCGAGTGATAGTATAATTGAAGCTCTCATGCGTAGGCAAGATGTTGGTTTCATTCTATTTATGAGGTCTGTGATCTAAACATGAGCCATCAGTTGGTAAGCTGTTCTTTGATAGTGTGAAGATTGGTAACACTGTTTGTAGAAATTGAGGAGGGGATTAAATTTTGAATTTCCGTTATCCTCCATTTCCTCCATTTCATCCATTTCTGCGTCTGGCCTCATTTGAAGAACTCGCTGTTGATTTAAATTTTTATTTTTGAAAATCATCCAATCAGTGTCTATTAATAACATTTATAAAGAGTTCGACCAGATTTAAATTCAAAATTTGATTTTTATAATTCGAAAGCTTATTTTTAAATAAGCTTACTTAAAAGCTTATTTCTCGCCATTGAATGAGTGGCGATGTTGGTGGCTTATAGTGGTTTATAAGAACCAAGGAACCCAAAGAGTTTGAAATATATTAACAGGAGAGGAGTTTGGTTGATTCTTTCTTATAACTGATTGGTCAAGTAAAATATGTATTATGTAATAATATGACCATTTGAATAACGTACAATAGTCCAAAGAACCAAATTTCTTCACACAACCTGATTCAATCATTACTTCTAGACTTTTCTAGATCTCATCAAGCCCTGAACTCGGTTTAGCAAACGTTCAATTCATTAAATACTATTTTTTATGCAACCTGATTGCTATCATCATTTATAGATTTTTTTCAAGACCGTCAAGCCCTGAACTAGGCTTGACAACATTTATTTGATTAAATACTATTATTTTAGTAATTGTTTTATTTGTATATCTGGAGTATTTTCTCTTTCAGTGTAATAAAGACTTTCTACAGAGACTGGCTTTGAGAATGAAATACTACATCAGAATTTCTGTAGATGTCGTCCAAATGAGAACTTTTATTTAGCTATTTTATTCTCACTGCCATAAATTGAATTTCTAAGAATATCTTTGGGTTAATTCACCAACAATCGTACCACGACCTTTGCCTCCGTAATAAGAGTTAGCCCTCCGCATTGTTTATATGAGGTTTAGGTGAAAAACCCCTCAAAAAGGGAACAAAACCTTATAACGTGAACGATATGGTTTGAAACTGGCTATTCAATTCTGAAACAAAACTGGCTACGTCGACCTGTTCTGTATCAAAAATAGCGAACACGTCGTTCACCTATCTAACCCATACGTGTTGAGTTATACATTTTACATGTCCTTGAAATAAATGTTCTGGTTGCATCTGCACTCTACTATTTCACATAATGAATATTTTCCAGGTGTGTTCATATCCATAATGCACATTTTCTTACTTTGATAATTGGATATAAGACGTTACTGAAACTTCCATGATCCGCAGAAAGAAAAAGCGATTAGAACCGTACAGTTTCACTTATTTTAACGAGGTAACTATTTTCCAGCCAACTTTGCTGTTCGTGATAATAAGTGACAAATTGCACTTTAAATGCAAACATTAACACAGAAAACAAACAGCTCAACACAGCGAGCTCGTTATGGAGCTGGTCTAGACTGCATTTTACACTAGAGGCTGAAAAACTGACATTCCTCTAGAGAGTTTAGGGAAATGAGGTGTGAGGTGTGTATTGGGTCTGTCTGATTGGCCACAGCCGACTCAATATCCCGGCCGTGGTGAAAAAATCGACAACAGGGGCGGCGCGTCAAGGGGGGGGGGCCGCGGGGCACAGCCCCCCCACTTTTTCATCCAAAATAATCCGTAAATCGTTGAGAGTAAACAGTAGCGCGTTACTACAAACAGTTCAATTTTATAATATCAGACATACCTACATTATCAACAGTGATAGTGAAGATAATGTGAGCTTGCAACTTAGCAGAATCGATTTTGCGCAGGATCTAAATTTCATGTAAAATTAAATTTTGAGGCTACAGAATTGTTCAAAAAATTCCGAAATTGTGCAATATTTTCCATTTATCAAATTATTAAAAAAAAATCCAAAACCAAAAATCAGTTGAGCATCGGAATTCACATATACGAATTGAATTATTTGCACACACAAAAAAAAATCGCAAAAAAACTGAATGCAGAAAACCGATTCCCGTTTCACCAAGGTACGGTTTGCTCTTACATTCTAAGGGCCATTATATAATGTCAGCTGAAACCCCTCAAGCCTCAAACCAGTTATATACTTCATCCAACAATATGAAAAAAGAAATTTGAATATACACTTTGAGTGCCCTCCCACTTTTGTGACCCACACGCCGCCCCTGATCGGCAACACCGCATGGAAAGCAATTTGACGTCCTACTCATTAATTCTTTAATGTGAATATCTCGGCTTATTCGAAAAACTAGGAAAAATACATAAGATAACGAATTTTTAAAGAAAAGAACGACGATTATTGTGGTTATTTAATTAACTAGAATAGCAATATATTCAATTTCTTAGATGTGAGAAATCTATAAAGTTTGGTGTTTCCATTATCTAAAATCCACATTTCGGGAGATTTTCTTTAACTTTTTTTCTGCACTTATCAGAAAAAGTATTTTTAAAAAAATCTCCTGAAATGTGAATTTTAGGGGTGGAAAAATAAAACTTGACAGATTTCCCATATATAAGAAATTGAATTGATTGCGATTCCAGTTGGCGATGAAAAAATTAAATAACCAAATTCAATCTCTTATGTTTTTTTCCTAGTTTTCCGAATAAACCGAGAAATTCACATTAAAGAATTAATGAGTAGGACGTCAAATTGCTTTCCATATGCGGTGTTGCCGATTTTCGCACCACGGCTCGGGAGATTAAGTCGGCTGTGGATTGGCGCTTTGTGTAAATATTGAGGCTATTTATATTTGAAAATTTTATATTTTATGGTTTTCGTATATTTGAGTTAAGTTAGTACAAATGCAATTCAACAAGTTATGTACCTTTAGCATGTCACAGTCACAGACATACCAGTTGTTGCTGACTTGGTTTAAAGATGTACGAGTAGAAAATGTAAAACAGAGTAGGGACTTTCAAAACAATATTGCAGTTTCACGCACGACCCCATTTAATTCAAATATGGGTATGTATCAAACGGGACTTACAGCCAGTTCCATAATTAACACCATAAAGGATCCTTCACTTGAAGTCGGCTTTATGATAAAGTGTCCTCTAAAGTGAACTTTAAAGTGACTTCCGTTTCATAAACGTACCAACACCTCCTGTTAGATAACGCCTCCTTTAAAGCGTCATTCGTTATTTATTTATTTATTTATTTACATGAATAGGCCACTCAACAGATGGTTTTACCCATCCAATTACAGAGTAGCACGAAAATAAACAATATAATTAAATGGTTGTGAAAGCTTACAATAAAGTACTGAGTGGAGATTAACAAGAGTCATTCCTAGAAGAAGTTACTCAGTTGAAAAAATGAACATGACATATGATTATAAATGTCATTTAGAAAAGTGAACATGGTACAATGAATGGGATCAAAAACTTAGATATAAAACTAAATAATGATTATTTTGTATTAAACAATACTTGAGACATTTCTAAGTATGATAAAAATAAACTATTGAAAGTGTCAATTAAGTAAATAACGCTACCAAAAAATAACAGTGGCTTCAGCCATCAACATGTTACTCAAGGTTATTGTGAACAAGAAAAGGAAGAGGAAAAAAAAAAAAACACAGTTTCATCAATGCTTTGAAAACATTATTGCTTTCAAACGTTTTTTGAACCTCAAGAAGGAAGTGAAAAAAATATCCAAATCAGAATTATTACCAACAACAGAATTGTAGGATCTCAGGCATCTAATGAATGGTGAGTTCAAGTGTGCATTTGTTGAGCTGTGGGCTGCTACGAACAATGGTCTGTTCCTAACGAGGTGCCGTGTGCAGTTGAAGTTGAGATTACTAAGAAGGGACGATGAGTCAAGTGAATTGTTGACTATTTTATAAATCATACATATTTCTAGAAATTTCCGTCTCATATCAAGTTTTTCAATTTTATAGTATTTCAGATTCTGTTCATATGAGAAGTGGTGACGTTGTTTATTGAATCTAAAGTTAAGTACACACAAACTTTCTTTGGACTTTTTCGATAAGGTTGGAATGTACATTGTAATGAGGGTTCCAAATAATGGAGCCATACTCTAGGGTTGATCTTACCATAGAATTATATAGAGCAATAACCCCATCAGGTCTTGAAAAGCTTTTAGTTGCTCTTAAAATGAAACCAAGATTTCTTCGACTTTTCAGAACAATTTTCTCAACGTGTCTGCCAAAGGTGAGTTTAGTATCTAGATGAATTCCTAAATCTGTGTGATTGATGACTTGTTTATTTTGTGGTAATTCATGATCACTTTGATGAAACGAAAGAACACTCTTTTGTCTTATTTCAACTAGATTTTTATTGTTACGACCGGTTGCGGGTTTTATCCCATTATCAAGTTTATAAACTAACTACTACCTTAGCACGACTTGGCGACGAATTTTCACTCGAAGCATTTAGAAGCATTTTAAACAATGTTCTCCAAACTTATGGGAAAATGTGAGATAGACAAATTGTAGTTTTTAACCTCAACTTCAAAATGCCGCTTTAAAAATTCAAATCGGACCATTTCTCGTAATATGACGCATCATGCAAAATATGGCTGTAATTTTTTTAAAACCCGATTGTAGGAAAACTATTGAAGCGACAATTTCCACCTTTCGGGAGCTCAACGTACATGATATTAGCTACCATTACCCGAAAAATTATTTCTTAATATTGAAAATTGAGGGAGATACGAATTTTTGAAAAAAGGCCTTTTTTCAAGAGTATGAGTAAAGCCATTCGTCCAGTACCTTTTGAGATATTTACAAAAAACTAAAAAAAGGACCCTTTTTTTTAATAATCATTGTTTAAACAATTGCACAAAAAAAATTTTTGAGTTGCAATTTGGATTTTAGTTATTTATAAAGTATCCCCGAAGTCATGGCGCAAGTCGCTTACTATTAGAATTAATTTCCACAAAAAATTTATATTGGTTGGTCTACACATTATTGCAGTGGGATGTTCAGCTTGAACATTTATCAAGTGAGATGCTCATAGCCAGAACTACTTTTCTGGGCATCACAATCATTGATAGATGTCCAAATTGGAAATACCACTGCAATAGTCTAGATGCAAAGTTTATAGCTCTCTCAGTTACAAAAAATATTTTGAGAATAGTGTACCAATATTCACTTTAGAACCATTAATTCGGCGTTCATTAATAGCCCCGAATATTATTGAATTTTTCATCAGGGCTATGTAATAAGGGATAAAGTTCACAAGACAAATTTATACCTTCCACAGTTTTGTCGACCACCTTATTTTTTCAAATTGAGTACATATTTTATATGAGCTTTGAATGGTTATAATATATCAAAAGTTTTATGTTGGAAACACAAAGCCAGGTCTTTTATATATTCTAAACGGCTAAACATGTATATATATATTTTTAAATTAAGTTCTTTTTCCCCTTTATACCAGAAAAATATTTTACAGTGTATAGCTAGTTCATACAAGAAAAGTGCACTAGACATTTTCGAAGGAATATGCTTGCAACTGAATGATATTTTCAACTAGCTTTTTTCTTATTCACCCACCAGTAATCCAATCATCAAAAAAACTCCGTACGAGTCTAACACAACTTCTTGTATGGATTGAAGCTAAGCAGAATATACAGCCATTCTTCTCCCCATATTCTCGTACTCCCGTCGCTTTATGCGTATAATTTTCAACACCTCCTATGTAAACTTCATCGTGTAGTCTGCGGAGTTTATTTGCAGAGTAGGCAGGTATATTAAACAAATTCATTATCTCGCGTATGAAGGTCGAAGGTCTGAATCTCCATAACAATAACTCGTTTTCCAAACAAGAAATTATGAATATGGAGGATGTTTCTCCGCGAATTATCCCCAGAGGAGAATATAGACTTGAACACGAAAGAAAGTGATCTTTATACGTATGCGTGTCGATTGGGAAATCGATTCGTGCCTTGGCGGTTTTTGTACTTTGAGAGAATGCATTCTGTCTTCGTTGATTTCAATAATTATAATGGTTGTGCGTTTTTGATACTATCGTTTATCTATACGAGTAATATTTCCATCATTACAGTAATGAAAAAATAATACTCAAATAGTATATTAAACTCAATATGAGTTTAGTGAAACTGCTTTTTTTCGAGGTTTGTTTATACCATTTTTTCGCACTTTGCGTTGGTAATTATAAACACACAAAACACACACAAAACACATACAAAAAACAAAAAAAAACACACAGAATACACACAAAACACAAACAAAACGCACAAAACACAAACAAAACGCACACAAATCACATACAATATACATACAAAAAACACGAAAAACACATACAAAACACACACAAAGCATATATAAAACACACACAAAACACACCCACACACACCCACACCCATACAAAACTCACACATACACGTCCCGCAATAATTATGGCAACGCATGCAATATCCCCAATTGTGGCATAATTCTGACGTTGAGGTATATATACAGTGATTTATATAAGAAGTATATGGCTATAAAAATCTTGCACTAACACACACTATTACCCGCGTTATGGCCTTTAGAGAGTTTCTGGCATCCGAGGCCATAAATATTTCTGCACAAGAAATAAGTGTGAGTTGCCATAAATATCACCTCACCGAGAGTGTGTAACCTGCGGTGTTGCCAGTTCTCACTTCATCTTGCACACTGTAACTGCGAGCTATATTAGTGGCAACTCATTTCTAGTTGTATCACTTCAATACTTTTCATGAGTTTCAGTGAGGATTCAGGAAGGAAAATCACGGTAAAACATTGAAATTAAAGACATAGGAAGAGTGAGATGAGAAATATTTCATTGGTATAGATAGATACTCCTCAAATATTTGAGCTGGCCACTGTGAGACCAGCCTGTCTAGAGAAAAGACGTGCTTGGGTTTTATTCGCATCGAATTCTACCAAGCTGTTGGATCCTCATTCTAAAATTTTTGCGGTCCATATTCATTTCCTTCACTATTTTTCCTTGTTCATTTCTGCTTTCACTGTCTTTCTTATATTAGAGTTTTGGAAAAGAAACCGGTGTGAAGGTTACCATCATATGCAAAGATGTTTACTGGACACGAGGATGCTCCTAACAAACCATCGATGTGAAGAAGAAACAGTGTTGATGATTGAATAGATACCTGCCGAAAGAGTATAGGATGATACTCCATCGGCCACCACGTGGAGGGATCGGTCTGAGAGGAATGTAGACAGCAAGAAACGCAACTGGGGAGACAAGCCGTAAGATGGAGGCAAGGAGTTCCTGGTGCCAAACGCGATCAATTGCCTTGGAGATATATAATGCAATTGCCAGAGTTTCACCACACCTTTCAATAGATTTCTGGCAAATATGTGAGACATAACCAAGCAGGTCACCAGTTGATCTTTGATGCCGGAAACCATATTTTCGATCACTGATAAATCCTGAGCGTTCTAGATATTTCATGAGCTGGATGTTGATGACTTTTTTATTCACCTCAAAAATAATATATAACAGTGCGATAAGTTTGTAGTTGCTGGGTAGGCTCTTTTTCCTTTTTTTAGGCACTGATTGTACTTTTGCAATTATCCTGATGGACGAAAATACCCCCTTCTTTAGATGATGTAGTGCTGCAGATTTTTCCGGGTTTTCCTGCAGCTGAGAAAGCAAATGCGCCTCTGGGATCAATTCTGGGATCAATGTAGTTGCCCCGGAGCGACAATTAATTTTTGTTGTTGTTATATAATTTGTATTACTTTCGTTTCATTCTTATATGTTTTGAAATTCTATAAAAGATCTTACTCCCAAATTATAAGAGAGGTTGAATAACTTACAATGTTTGTTCGGAAGAACATTTCTTGAGAACGATTGGTGCAATACCGTCAGATTAACTAGCTTTGTAAGAAACAGCAGAATGCGTCTGATGGTTCGTTGGCGAAAGATAATCTCAGGAATATGACAGTCAATGGGAATTATGGTGCTGTTTTCCAAATGAATCCAGCGTAGAATTCTCAGTGAACATGTTGGTAAGAGTATTGGCTTTTTCCTGGGCGTTTTGTTGCTAGTGTTCCGTCATTATTGGTTAGGGAAGGTAATAAGCTGGAAGTGAAATTTCTTTCCTTTGATTTGGAAAATGCAATATGATCTCAGGGCCCTGATTTTTCAATCATTGACGGTTTGCTGCCCACTTTAAGGTGGCTATTCTGGAGCAGTTTCTGATAAACCATAGTTTACCAGATAATGATCTTCTTGACGTATCACGTATATGTTTGTATCCCCAACATTATGATCTCAGAAATTGTCTCAACGCATTGTGTTGGATCTCCAAAATAGAATCACGTTCTATACCATGGAATTTCTGAGAGACGACTATCTTAATCTGCTGAGTTGTAGTGTCATATGAGACGGGGCTGTCTTGAACTACTCGATGGTGTAGTAAAAGAGCAAGGTTGTGGTCAGACTTCCCAAGTGGAGTACAAAATTCTATACTGCATGGATCAGAATTGGTGGTGAGGAAAAGATCAAGTATATTGGCATACTGGTTATGACTAATGTCAGTATTGATTAGATTGTAATATAAATATAAAGTTTCAATAAAGTATTATTCGAACGTAATTATCAATATATACTCTATAATAGTGACAAATTGTCAACTAAAAGTAAGGTGCTGGAAGTGTCTCCGCTGCCGACTACCCGACAACATAATCACCATCGTCATTCGAGACTCGGGTAATGCAATTCTATATAAATGTAACTATTGCCCAATGCTCGTATTTAGTGTAATCCATTATATTACAGAAATGAAGATCTCAACGAAATTACAAAAAGACTTGTATATATAACATCTTACAAAATGATGAGTTTTTTTGCACACGACGTGTTGGATCACACGCTACGTACGCTTCTATAGGGTAGAAACATAGGTATTTCAAGATCCTCGGTTTGCCGGATGGTAGGACAGTGTTGTAAAATGGGAACTAGTCTGATCTGTATATGTTTGGCAGGATTGAGAGCGCTTATCACGCTCCACTTAATACACACTGAGTCAGTTTTTTTACATTTATACATGGTCTTTTTTTAAAATCTGCTCTAGTAGTCTAATGAAGGACAAACCATTTCCCATCTTTAATTTATTATGTTCAAACTCCATTGAGACGATTTCATGTAAAGCTTACCCCGAGTCATGTTCTTGAAAATCAGCTAAATTTACGGAAAGCCATTTTCCATAGGAAATATGCGGGGTGTACCGCGATCGCGCTTGCGCATTTGCAAATGAGGGACATGATTTCTTTGTTCTTGTTCTTGAGACCCCATTTTGTTTCCTCGTATAAGTACTATATAAGTGGTGTTTTTAAAGTGAAGTGAAAAGTTTGGACAAGACAAAATATATTGAAATTAGTAGATAATAAAATTAGTGATCACGGACTGTAAAGTGTATTGAATGGTCGTTTTTCAGAAATATTGAAATATATAACCTCAAAAACATGATGGATGCTATGCTACAACCTAGGGAGCTGAGGAAGGACTAAAGTACATGAAAATGAACACGACTTTCAGTTTGTAAGTACCTCCCTATACCTATTACTCGATATACCTTATTTATACTACACTATACGTTCACCTAATGTAGTCTTTTATTACAGTGCTGATTTTTAGTAATCATTATAAGATGAACAAGATAACTTCATGAATATTGTGTTTAATATACTGTGTTCAGAACAGTTTATGTTTGTAGTGCTTATCTCATTTCAATACATACACATTTTATTTCAGGTATATTCCTACAGAATACTCTTTTCACAAATATTAGTCTGGGGTAGATATGCTACTGGAAAGGACTAAAATCAAATTTTCAGTAACCTAATTATTCAATATTATAACGAAGTTGATTTTTGGCGAGTAATTAAAACAGTCTTTTAATCTTATAGTTTTTAATTTTCGTGATGAATATTATCTTTTCGTTGAACTTTTGTTCATAACTCAATTTTTTTCTTAAAATTGGCCTAGAAACTTACATTTTTAGTAAACTTATCAAAATTCTGAGAATTGCTCGTTTTATATAAATATATGACTATTATAATTTAGAATGGAAAATAATTATGACTTTTTTCAATAGTAAATCCATCATAACAGCAGATTGTCCTTTTGTTTTAGGTGATGTGGAAGAAAATCTAGTATAACCAGAAAATTATTCGATAATTACACAAAAGAATGGTCCCACCATCCGAAACAATGGAAAGTAACAGAAGACAATTTGATTTTGATTTTTTGATGGCCTATTAAAATAATTTGTGTCTATAATCTTTTTTTGAAGCGCCTTAAGGTTTTCATCTGCATATTTTGACTGTTAATTTGCACAATCAGTAGGATGAAAAAACAAGCTAAAAATGGGAGGTATAATCACAAAACTGGCCCACCTTATGCAAAAAATTACGTCTATAAAAACAATATTGAAAATTTGGGAATTAATTTATACAGTGTGACCCATTTAAGATGGAAGCACCCATATAAAACTTAAATTTTTCAAACGATTCGAATGATTTTGTTTTCGACAGGTAGACATTCAAAAAGTCTACTATAGGATACCAAATTTCATGGATAAATCTCCATTTCCAGGGCCAACTAATCTTATTTTTCAAGGTAAAAAATCTAAAAAAATTACTAGCGATTTTTTTAGAAAAATCTGACTACACCACTAGATTCGCGGTATTTTTAAATGGTTCACATGTAAATAACATTGGCATGCGTAAAATAATAAAAAAGTTATAGGGGAATGAAATTTGAGAAATATGCCTTTTAATCAACCCACCACTTCAATTTCAAAACTTTTGTAACAACTTTGACTACACCACTGGATTCAGGGTGTCTTGAAATATTACTGACCATAATTTCATCAAAATCTGTTGATAAATAAAAAAATAAGAAATTTTGAGATACAATAACATTTTCCTGAAATTCCATTTTCAAATTTTATTTTCTCATGATGTTCTTATTTATGAACAGATTTCGATGAAATTTTGACCACTGATATATCGAGATGTCCTGAATACAGTGGTGTTTTTCGAATTTTGATAAAAGTTCTGAAGTTGAATTGGTGGGATGATTAAACGGCATATTCATCAAATTTCATTCCCTCATAACTTTTTTATTGATTGACGCATTCCAAGGTAATTTACATAGGAACCATTTAAAAATGTCGCGAATCTAGCGGTATAGTCAGATTTTTTCAAGAAAAATCGCTAGTAATTTTTTTAGATTTTTGACCTTGAAAAATAAGATTAGTTGACCCTGGAAATGGAGATTTACACATGAAACTTGGTGTCCTAGTAGACTTTTTGAGTGTCTACCTAACGAAAAAAAAATCATTCCAATCGGTTGAAAAATGAAAGTTTTATATGGGTGCTTCTATCTTAAATGGGTCACACTGTATGTAAAGACTCCCTTGTATAGTTTTTATGACAGGAAACACATTGTTTATGCCAAATTTTCAATATTGTTTGTTGTTGATGAATTTTTTGAAATAAGTTTTATATGATTATACCCCTCAAATGCCTTTCGTGATGTCCAAGGAACATCTCTAAAAATGTTTTATATCCAGTGATTTAACGTAGACAAAAAGCTTTGAAAATGGTATATTGTGTCTTTAAAAGGCTATGAAAAGAACGAGGAAAAAATGCCCTTTGTGATATCCCAGGGACATCCTGAAAATAGCCCCGTGCGGCGGACATTTGGCTTTACATACACGTTCTATTCATGTATAAACAGAACATCGCCGTGGAGGTTAGATGTTTCGAAAAGTCTTACTTTTAACATCTCTGAGATGTTTTTGTGCTCGCTGGGTAATCTCTATTGCAAGCAAATCTATCACGTTTTTGGCGTCGAGCCATCATCATGCAGGAGAGATATGTTTGTCATGTACAGAAGAACGAACGCAAAAAGGACATCTTAATTAACTAATAACATCTTCAAATCTGGTGAGTGAAAATGGTATCTGATATTTTATTATACCTATATCAGATAAAATATTTTCAGAAGATTGCTTGATACCCAAAACTTCTTAGATTTGCTTGCAGGGAAAATTTCATTCTATAGCTTTGCTCCCTAAATTATATAATACAGTGAGTTTCAAAAAGTTTGCACCATATGGGAAACTTTTTTGATACATTTGTCAGAAAATGTTATTCATCATATAAATTGGTGCATTGCAAAAAACTTGTTCGCAAGGTATTTGTAAATTTTGAATTTTGATACAGTGTACAGAGGAGCACAAAATATAGGAGTTTTCATCAAAAGTAAACTACACAATTTTTTTATATTATCAAAAATATCCATTGAGAAAAGTTGTTTAGATTTGAAAACAATATTCAAATTTGGAATCACAGCCACCTAAGCAACTAATTGATTTATTCGATAATTTTCTGCTAAAAAATCATAGTGACTAAATAAAACTTAAAAATTTAAACCATTTTCACCAAACGTCGAAATTTCAGTACGAATAATGAATTGGTCCAAATTTTGTATCGTCTTATTATTATAGGAATATGAGGGAGCCGCTTAAGGTGTATAATGAGATAATAATACTATTTATGAGGCTATTACCATAAAAGGTAAAAATGCTTTGTTGCGTAGGTGGCTGTGATTTCAAATTTCAATATTGTTTCTCAATACACTTTTTTGATGATTTAAAAAATAAGGGTAGTTCACTCTTCATCAAAATTATATTTTTTGTGCTCCCCTGTACACTATTAGAAAATTTACAATTTTGATAACCCAACTGCAAGTTTTTCGCCATGCACCAATTTTTATGAGGAGTAAAATTTTCTGATAAATGGATAATAAAAAATTTCCCATATGGTGCAAACCTTTTGAAACTCGCCGTGTATGGAGAATGTAGCCTTCAAATGGAACAAAGGAAAATATTTATCAGACCATTTCTTAAATTCATTTTTATTGATTCACCAACATTTGAATAATCATTTCTTTTTAGAAATTATATGAAAGAAAGAGTTTCCTTCTGATGGAACATCTATCTTCAGTAAACGTACAGTTGTGTGCAAAACATTGCAAAAATTGCATTGTATTGAACTAACTAATTGAGCTAAACAAATTTTGAAAGCGCGTCACTGGCAAAATTAGTTTTTGACTGTACTTGTCAAAGTCGATAATTTAATTAAGATTGACAAGTCTGGCTCACAATAACCTTTAACTGCTGTACGACTTTTTTGTGAACACAACTGTACTTTCTCTGTCATCCCTAGATTTACCTTCAACATATCGAAAATATTATGGCGCCTATTTATCTTGCACACACGACTGATTATTGTGGCATCCTAAGACCAAAACTGTTTCAACTTCTTATTTACGTTAAAATTTTATGCAACGCCGCAATTTCTTTCGCAGAGGGCGCCACCTTATTGCCACGCCCACGATGCCATAAAAGGGGTAGTGTTAATGATACACTATATCCTGAATTGTGCCAACTCACCCACTTCTCTGAGAAAATGTAATTTTCATCATAATTTTCATGAATGATCGAAAATAAGTAAAGATACTGGAAACTCCATCAAGAATAAAATTTTTTTGGACCTGAAAAGTGAAGAAAAAGAATAATATGGCCCATTTATTGGGACAAAAAATTGTGGCAACGCATGTATGTTGCCACAATTTTGGAAGGTGCCATACTACAGGCTAAAGTTCACACAAGTTGCCATAATTATAGCGAAACATACACACACAAAACACACACAAGACACACACAAAACAAATACAATATACACACAAAACACAAGACTATCTCACAAATTCCTAGTGTAGTGACTCATCGAGTGGACAATCTTTTAAATTTCATTTTTTGTATTTATACATGGTGTCCCAGAATAAAGGGGACAAACTCCGAGGGTACAATCCTCACGTCATTTTAAGGCTGAAAGTTCCAATAAACATATACCCTAAAATGAGTATTAACCGAGTTACAGGGTGTTGAAAGTGGCACAATAAAATATATTTTCCAGAATAACTCCATAACGGCTTAACTTTTCTCAATGAAATTTGGTATGTCACTTAACAGCATTCAGTTTCATATTTCAAGGCAAATCATGTGTTTGTAACTGGGGCGTACGGCAGATGGGTACCCCTATTCGCCCCTCCCCAACTTTCACGCCATTGGATTAATATCGATTTCGTCTTCTTTTTCTTAATCCCCAATATTTCTTGTACAAAAAAAGAAAACGTTTTGTTTCACAAATATCAACGGTTTTTGATATATTTGAAGTTGAATAAAGGCGTGCGTATCAAAATCTTTACTATTTTTGAAAGGAATGTGAAGGTAACTATTTATAACATTATAACCAACATATTTCATAACTTGCAATGAGTATAAATTCAAAGATTTCGAAAATTCTTGGCATTTACGAGGGATTTTGTTCACAAAAATTTCCCGATATTTAAAACTTATATAGCCAAAATAATCACTAATGAGTATCCGTATCACATACGCACCCACTTATTCAACTTCAAATATTTCGAAAACCGTTGATATTTGCGAAACGAAACCTGTTTCTTTTTTGTATAGGAAATATTGGGGATCAAGAAAAAGAATACGAAATCGATATTAATCCAGTGGCGTGAAAGTTGGGGAGGGGCGAATAGGGGTACCCATCTGCCGTACGCCCCTGTTTAGAGTTACAAACACACGATTTGCCTTGAAATATGAAACTGAATGCTGTTAAATGACATAACAAATTTCGTAAGAAAAGTTAAGCCGTTATGGAGTTATTCTGGAAAATATATTTTTTTGTGTCTCTTTGAACTTGGTTAATATTCATTTTAGGGTATATATTTATTGAAACTTTCAGCCTTAAAATGAAGTGAGGATTCTACCCTCGGAGTTTGTCCCCTTTATTCTGGGACACCCTGTATATACAACCAAGACAATATTCTGGCATCACTTAATCAACTTATTAAGTCGAGTTATATAAATCAGTTTTTCTCACCGACATCGGTTCGAAACTGAAAAACTTTGCTCAATAGCACATCTGGATTTAAAATTCCATGCAATTTTTCACGAATGCCTTGCCGTCTGCATTGTTGTTGCAGAGTTTCAAAAGACTTCTGAATATGTATATCTGGCTTCAAAATTATACCGTTGTGCCTTTCACACAATGTTCATTCCAGTAATATATTATTTTACGGATACGAAATGTGCCAGAAAAACAGATGAGAAATGTGTATGTACTCGGAGAAAAATGTAGTGAGAAATTATAGAGCTGACAGGGGATTAATTGGATTGTTTAAAATTCAATATACCTACTGTTTGAGGTTGACTCTGCATTCGAATATGATTTTTTATCTTCGCTCTGTGGAGTAAATACTTATCATACATAACATTGAGTCTGGAAGAACTGAATGTTCTTTTCTCATATTTCGATTATTTGAACCGCCAGTTCACAATGTTTATTTTGTGTTACTGTACGGCACAAATTTGACTTCTGATTCTATAAAAGATTATTTCTTTATTCGGTTATTTGATTATTCATTTTTAATCCACAGTATATAAAATAACGATAATGGATTATAATCAAGACAGCTCATTTAACGTTATGCTCAACTATTCGTAAAGTAAAATTACGTCAATTTCACTGAATTTGTATTCACATTCATACCAAGGGTTCCAAATATGTTTATCTTTTGGCAATAAGCTCACTATTTGTTCTGAAAATGTTCAGTCTAACTCCACCAAAATACTCTTCATTGTTGTCCTGAGATACACATAGACATATGTTTTGAAAGATTAATCCTTCATATTCAGAAAATGAGAGGGACAGGTTACATAGAGATCTGAGGAAAAAGAGTTACAATAGAATTGAGAGTAATATAATAAATTGTACTTCATACCATTTCATAGTGGAAAAGTTAAATTAAATTGAAATATCACAAAAGTATTATTATAATTAACAGGTTCTAATTATGACCTGCGGCCGCATTCATTGCGGGTCCCACTAGGGTTAGGGGACATGATTAGTCCACCCAAGTAACATCATTTAAAAAAAATAAAAAATTAAACCACGTGTAGCAAAAGATGAGATATAAAAATTGACATCTGTCATAGGAAAAATTCTTGACTTGAAGTGGCAGAGATATGGATGTTCCATGATTGCATGAAACTAGAACTAAATATTGACAGAAAATTTTAATATATTTGGCCAAGTTTATCGATCAACTGGTCCTAATTACGACCAGGTTCGCATCCTGTCCGGGAATACAAATATTAGGGATCTATGAATGTTTCATTTAAAAAAATGTTTGGAAGTTATATATCCGAAAATGAATACGAATACCAAAACGCAACCAAAATTTATGAACTAGTCAACTGTCAAATGGAGGTTCTTAAATGAAAGTGGACGAGAAAATATGGGTGTCCCCTGTTTCCATAGAACAAGAAATCAAAAAAGTTGAAAAGTTTCAAACTGTCAAACTGAGTCTGTTTATTTATGCATTAAAAATCCGAACACCTAATCGCCTTGTTAATTTCGAGAGTCTCCAGCAAATTGAGTTTTTTGCCTTTATCACAAATGTGCAAAACTTGTAAGTCGGAGTCGGGGGAAAATTATCTTTCCCATTCAAAATATGATTGGATCTAACTGAATTTAAATTAATTTCTTCTTTTTCAGAGTTGGAGTCTATAGTCTAACATGTTCAGCTAGGCAAGTTCTGAACTTGCGGCCTGTTTGGCCAATGTAACAAACTTTACAATTAGGATCAGATCAACTCATAAACTCCAGACTTTTCTAAGATTGGGATTTTATCTTTTGTATTTATTGACAAATGTTTGATGATAGTAGTAGTCCTAAATGATACAGAGAAATTTGAAAAATTATTGTAATCGAGTTTTTTGAGCAAAGTATTTTTAGTTTTAATTATAGGGAACCAAAATAGAACAAAGAGACATATTTATTTGGTGACAGAAAATTTGGTTGGGTTAGTCTAAAGTTTGAAAATTTGTTAACATATCTGTATTATAGGATATCAATTGAGTGAATTGGAAAACCATTATTATAAGCGATTTGTTTGATAATAATATCAAGTTCCGTTGTAAAATTTGAGTCACTGAGGAGAATCGTGAGCAGACGATGAAAAAGTGAATGAAAAGACGAAATTTCTGATTGTATGGATGGTTGGAATGAAAAGGTATGATATTGTCAGTGGAAGTTGGTTTTCTATATCTGAGAAAAGTAATCTATTTTCTAATTCGACTCAGTGAAGGGTTGAAGGAATTTTTAAAAATTAGAAAATTGTTCGAGTCATTCAAAGTGCCCTTGAAAAGTGCTACTATATCATCAACATATCGGTGCCAGAATAAAATTTTTGAAAAGTTGTGGTGTTCTGAAATGGTAGTTTCGAAATTTGCCATGAATATTTCAGCTAACAATGGAGTGAGATTAGAGCTTATGACCTTATTTTTAAATATAAAAAGAATCTTCAAATTGGAAAAAGTCCTGCTTACGAACCTGAGACAATCTTCTCGGTCTATGCTAGGGAAAAGGGTAGAAACGACAAAAGAAACTAGAATACAATTACGAGGGATATTGATATAATGTGAAAGTTTATTCGTTAGCTCTAAAGAATTCTTTACTGGAAAACGATTGGTAAAATGCATTGATAAAGGAAGAATGGAGTTCAACCAGCTGGCTAATTTTAAGGCAGTAGAATTTGTGTATGAAACTACTGGTCATGGGTATATTATTTTTCTGTGAATTCCAGGTAATCCATAAAAATTTTATAAGCTTTTGAAACAACAAGATCGTTGTCACTTATTAACGTTTCAACTTTTTAACTATTTTCTGGAAATTGGAATTGTTATTTGTGGAAATAATATGCTCGTAAAGCATCCTTCAATTGAATGAACGTACTCAATAATACACTCTGATTTAATAGCTGAAGTTTCAAGTTGCGAAGCATTTATATCAACCGGAATATTAAATTTTAAACCTTGATTAAAAAGGAGTTCTTCATCATAATTGAAAGTAGTTGACGAAAGATTGAGTAATCTGTTATTTTGTACGAAACAGTCTGAGAGCGATTGACAGAATTCTGTGAATTTATATTGCAAATTTTGCTTTCAATGTTGTATATTTTTGCTTACTTTTGAGGGAATAATACCAACAATATAAAGAGGAACATTCTACATGAAAATTGAAAAATTAAAAATGTGATTTATTTGTAATATCTACAGAAACTGTAAGAAACAGAAAACAAATACTTACCCGGCTAAAGCTACGCTGGACATTGAAATACATCTGATAGATGTTGTGAAAAGACTATAACTGAAAAGAAATCTGAAAGTGAAAATTCGCATTTTCATTTAATATAGTTGATTTTCTTAGTTTTCTCTAGTTTTCAATGAAAATTCATTCAGCCGCAGATGATTCCATAACAGATTTTATAAATATCCTATTCATATTTTCGAACAAAAATCAAATTGCAATGCGCATGATAGGTCTATGTCAAAAAATAACTTTCAAAGTGTTACCGCAGAAGAAATGTTTCCATTATTCTATCCTTCATGTGTATAATTACTTTTGAAGCGCCTGCTTTCAAATTCTATCAATCTCCCTGATGAGCTTGATAAAGCGAAATATATTTTCGTCGACAAAAATGTATTGGGGATTGAATGCGAGATAAGTGAACCTTGCTTCAATGAATTGAACGATTTCTGTGAGTTATATTTTTTGATAATATTCTTCCTATCTAATTTATTTGATGAATTTTGAATAAAAACTAGAGAAAACTAACAAAATCAACCATCTTATTTCTTTCTTTCAACATGAATACCTCCCAAGAGGTTACCTTGTACGATGGAAAATAGTGACTAAAGTTTGTCTTTCAGCAGTAGATGATTCCATAACAGATTTTATGAACATTCTATTCATATTTTCGAACGAAAATCACCAAAAAATGTAGTTTCGTACACTCAGCTCCATCGATGTCTATATCCAGACTGACCACGTACGACTGAGTCAAGTCTGGGATTATTCATTCCCAGAATCATCCATGAATAATCATTACAATTACGTGTACATCACAGTTAATATCTGAAAAAAATATGAATTGGAATAAGTTTGAAGAGCAGACGGGAAAACATAAAATAGAACTGAATAAAACAAATGTTGATCAACCGGGATTCTTCATCTCATTTTTTTAATCGTTTTTCTGTCTGCTATGCCATAAACCTATTTATTGATTTCAATTCAGATTGAACGCTACCGATGGAACAATAATATAGGTTTTCATTTTTATTGTGTGACTTGCCGCGAATTCATTTAGGAAATATTGATTTCCAGTCACTTTTCATTACTCATTTGGTAAATTGATTGTTTCCGACGATAATACTCAATTTTACAATTTGTCACAGACAAGACCTTCAGTTGAGAACTGAACAAATGATTTGTACGTGGGGATTGAGGACAGGACAGACCCTATTTTCCACGACTACGATGACTATTCAACAATCAATTATTAAAAGGAGCACTACAAGAGCCAGCCTGAAGGCTGTAGGGGTTTTCGACACTTCCGAGATCCTTGACGTGGAATGAACGACAAAGTTGTAGTAGGTTTGAGGATGTTTGTTTGAAAGTTTTAGATGATGATGTAAATTGATTACCTACTTGTATTTCAGATTTCGGTTATCTATATTGATTTCAATTAAACAGGACGCGAAGTTTCAATCGGTATTCCTCTTCAAACAGTAAGTAATCGAAAATAAGTAGTAATAGTGAGAATGGTTTGACATCGACACCGCTAATTTCAATATAAATATTGATGACAATAGAATTCTATATTATAGAATAGTTGGCACAAAGTTTCTATAGCAGGTAATTTCATCATATTATTATGTGAACTCGTAGCAGCGAGTGAAGAGTGAGCGGACGTTCAGATTTTGGATAGTGGGGGTGAGGGTTCAAATCCCACCTAAATCACATTTCTTTTCTTTTTTGAAATCGATTAGTGTTCGATTTTTATTACAATTTTCAATATTTGTCTCTTCAATTCCTTTTTTAGGTTGTATATATTATGGGAATCATGACGGCAGAAAAGTTTATAAAAGTGTTATTGAAAATATTACGAATTTGTTTATGATTCAGATGGTTGTAGGAAAAGTATAGTGTACAATTTGCATGAAATGCCTCATTTCCCACTCGCAGGTATATGAACTATTGTAGTAGTCGCTACGCTCATACTACAAAATTTCATATACCTACTCGTGGGAAATGTGTGCCATTTCATACTCATTGTACAATATATTATTACGGTTCACTTATTCACTTAAAATCGTAAAATGTAACAGCTTCCTTAATTATATTTATAAGACTGACCAATGTATGCAAGATTGAGGTGCGTTCAGATCTAAGCACGTACAAAACGTGATAATCTGTGGACTTTACCAATCAATAATTTCGCTGATGATTCAAATCATCATCGCTGAAGGGCAGTATCGACTATCGAGTCACTCAATTTCTGCCAATTAGCAATCAAAATATTGCAGGGAAATTTTGGATTCGGTAAATAAGCCAAACTCCGATATTTCCCAAGTTCCAAACGATTCATCCGGCGTTGTCAGCATTCAAAATAGTGTTTCATTCAGTTTTTTATTCAAGAATGTCTGTATAACGTCCAGGGTTTTGAGTTGATTACAGAAAAAAATATTGTTCATATGTTGTAAGATATATGGTTTGCATTTATATAAGAGTAGATACTTCATGAAGCTCTCATCGCCCTTCCCAAAATATTGGAATATTCACCCTTCAGCTTATTGCTTGCATAACTTCACCATCGAAGGGCAAATATCGCACGACGTGCTAAGCAAATTACAGAAATCGCTCATTTCTCATTTCATCAGCTTCCTTCCCATTTCGTTAGAGCAGATTTTTTTTGGTTCTCTCGGTCGGACGCTCTTTCCAATGAACGCACAGGGAAAATAAATTATTGAAATCAATAAAATCAAATGAAAGTTTCTGCTGAATATTTCCGGAAGAAGGAAGTCAGGAAGTTAAACATTTGTGGGATTTGAAGGGCTGTAACGCTGGAAAGTAAAATTATTCCAGGAAATCTTCAAATTTCATCATTGAGAAGAATAATAAAAAAAAATACTGGGTGATTTCAAGCAAGCATAATATACATGGTGAACTACTACCACTCAATGAAAATTATACAGTGTGCTGGGTATTTTGTCTAAAAGTCTTATGGTATGCTTCAGTATAATAATTCCATATTCACTAAATTATTTTTCATTTCATTTCATTTTCAAAACTATAATTTTCAAAACTATAATTCAAACTGATTTGAAATGTCAATATGAATTTTTCCTTTTCCTTCTTCGATCATTTTCAGCAGAGTTATGCCCAATCAAATATTCGGCTCCGCCAGAACTTTCAGTGGCGGTTAAGCATGAACCTGAAAGTTGATGTCGGCGTTCAATCACGTTTTCTGAGAAAACGAACTCATTTCATAAGAAATTACTTGGATTAAAATTTTGTGGAGAATTAGTTTCCTTTGTATTATTCAATGATGTATCCAATAATCATTTATTAATTTACTACAGATATACTGCTCATTTTATTGAAAATAAACAAAACTCAAATAATTATTAAAAATTGGAAAATGTATATTAATGTAATACTTAACTGAAAGATTATATTTTTCCGTTAGACTCTACATTGGTACGCACCAATATACGTTTCAGACACTCATGCCACATTTTGAGTACTGCCTACAGACAATATGAAAAGTTGGTTTCATAACTCTTAATGAACGGATCTTAAGAAAATCAGCTTTTTATAAATAAATTTTCCTATGGTCATTTTTCCGACATTTTTCCCATTCGAGGGGGCAGACACCCCCAATGACCCATTTTTTATATCAGAAAATTTTATTTTCGCGTTTCAGTTGAAGTTTTTAAATTGTTCAATTTGGAAGTAGAACAGTATCTATACATTTTTTGTAGTAGTCAAAACGACGAATCTCGGAATTTTTTTTAAATCCCAAAACAGTCAGACTAGGTACAATAAAGGCATACAGAAAATCTGGAGAGAGTATCAATCAGTAAAATAGTTGCCAATTGGCACTTTAACTACAATATGATCTACTATCATTTATTTATAGATGATTTAAATACCTGTAATTAAAACGAAATGAACTGACACCACTACTGCTGAGTCACAAAATTCCTGACTGCTAAATAATTCCTTGTATTCCTTGGTAGTCTAATCAATTTTGACCAACATAATCGGCAAACATTCCAGACACTTATTTCCAACCTAGCTAATTTGTTCCGATCAAAAATTGAATATTCCAAATTTCATTAATTCAAAAATATTCCACAACGACCTTTTAATTTGTAAACTTCTCTTGTAACCAATCCCCCACCTCGCAAAGTCCGTGCAGACACGCTGGGTTTGGATACGACTCTTCTGAAGTCAACGAGGACCTTTGGAAATAACTTACTGGCCCGGTTCTCAGTTTATTTGATCCAAATTGAAGGTGGAATATGAAATTTTAAAACATTCGTGGACACGAGTTCGAAAGTCGTCATAAAAATTTTTGTTTCGTACTTTTTGTCAAAAAACAGATGACGAGAAGGAGACTGTTTATTTCTAACTGAAAGAACAATCCCACATGATATAGCAAAATATATACTAACGCTAATTAAAGAAAAACGTAGAAGACATTTCCAAAACATTTTCCTTAGAAGCATAAGAATATTATAGTGATTTGTAGCACAAAAAAAAAACATTTCAGACAGTCAATTTACACATATTCACGTCGTCCCAATACTGAAATAGCGCGCAAACTGCATGAACATACCTGTTTTTTAAAGCGATTACCCCTTCTATCACTCTGATGGGAGAGTTCTTGCAGTCACACGCTATCAAAATACTGTTTTCCCCTGTCTACTGGGAAACACGAAGAATAACACGTATTTCAGACCTGCTGGGGCCGGTTCGGCACAATATGAAATGTCTGCTATAGCAGGCGTGCCGCAGCGCCCATGACAGCTATGGCAGCTCTGCCCACGAATGTGTTAAGTTTAGCAAGAGAAATTATCATAAGATGTGATTTGCGGTGACTAACTTTATAGAGGTTAGATTCGCAGGATTATTGACGTCTCCTGCATGGCTGAATATAATATAATACATATAATGTTAACATATGGGATTCAAACTTTTATATAAATACAGAAATATAACACTAATCAGCCATATGATAGGCACCAATCCTAGATTACACAAATTCATAAACAACAGCAACAATAAGTTGAAATTGATAAAGTGGATAATATGAAATAAAAACAAATAAGTATTGATATCGGGTAAATCGGTGTCGTGTTTTTAATAGTTGACAGTTATTCTCGTCGAATTGCTAGGAAACAGTTTCTCATTAAACAACCCTAATTTACCCGATATAGTAGCTTACTTAACAAGTACGGAAAGTGATACTTTTCCGCACGCGATTGCAGATGGCCGAACGACGCGTTAACGGAGTTCGGCCAGAAATCGCGTGCGGAAAAGACACTTTGCGCTCGTGTTAGGTACACTATTTTTTTTACTGGCGGAAAAAACACACAAAAGTCAACATAAAGAACATTTATTATTAAATATATATTAAACTATACAACCATACTTGGTAAGCTTTCTATTTTAACCTTCTGTGACGCAATATTTAAATGTCAGTATAATCCGCAAAAACTAAACAAATCTACTTTTCCACACTAAAATGTTTTTTCCGCACTAAAAAGAGTGCGGAAAAAAGTTTTCCGGAAAAGTTACCCTTTCAAAACTGAAATGCGTGCGGAAAAGTAGATTTTTCCGCATGCTAGTAGAAAAAAATACAAACCACTTGTGAAATTATAAGTGATGAAAATATAGCATTGGAAATACACATCCGTGGAGAAATTATGTGAATTTCTTATGCTATAATTTTATCAATGTACAGATACATGAACAGCTGATATTAGGTAGGTCTGTATTCGTATATTATTTTTTATTTTCATTTCATTTTATCTAATTTATCAATTTCAACCAGTCATTGATTATCAATTTCTGTAATCTAGGTAAGATGCCTGTAATCTTGTTGATTTCAGTATTATTTTTCTGAATTTACATAAAAATTGTATCCCACATGTAAACATTATACACGGTGAAAAATGAAACGGACAAACTCTGATGGTAGAACTTTTTTTTAAGGCTAAAATGAGTATTAACCGAGTTACAGGTTGTTGAAAGTGACAAAAAAATGGATCTTCCAGAATAACTCCATAACGGCTCAACTTCTTCTAATGAAATTTGATATGGCACTTGACAGGCCTTATTTCAGTTCCTCCCCAACTTTCAAACCACTAAATTAATATAGATTCCGTCTTCTTTCTCCTAATCCCCAATATTTTCTATACAAAAAGGTAATTAATTTCGTTTCACAAGTATTAACGGTTTCGAGAAATGCCAACAATTTTCGGTATACTTGAATTCATACTCATTGCAAGGTTGAAAATATGGTGTTTATAATTTTATGGAGATTTTGATACGCACGCACTTAGTCAACTTCAAATATCTCGAAAACCGTTGATATTTGTGAAACGAAACGTATTCCTTTTTTGTATAGGAAATATTAGGGATTAAGAAAAAAAAGACGAAATCGATATTAATCCAGTGGCGTGAAAGTTGGGAGGGGCGAATAGGGGTACCCACCTGCCGTACGCCCCTGTTTAGAGTTACAAACACACGATTTACCTTGAAATATGAAACTGAATGCTGTCAAGTGACATACCAAATTTCATTGAGATAAGTTAAGCCGTTATGGAGTTATTCTGGAAAATCTAGTTTTTTACTTTTCACACCCTGTAACTGGGTTAATACTCATTTTAGGGTATATGTTTATTGGAACTTTGTGAAACGAAACCCATTTCTTTTTTGTGAAGAAAATACTGGAGATTAAGAAAAAGGAAACGAAATCCTTATTAGTCCAGTGGCGTGAAAACGGGGGAGGGCGAATAGGCGTAACATACACAAGATTTGCATTGAAATATGGAACTGAATGATGTCAAGTGACATACCAAATTTCATGAAGATTAGTATACATTTACATTATGGAGTTATTCTGGAGAAAATATATTTTTTTGTCACTTTCAACACCCTGTATCTCGGTTAATACTCATTTTAGGGTATATGTTCTACCTTCGGAGTTTTTCCCTTTTATTCTGGGACACCCTGTATGTACTTCTAGCCTTGAAAAAAAATTCAATAAACGTCGAAACGTCAAATCAGTTTTTCAAACAATTTTTCTTACCCTCATTCCTGCGAATATAACATCCACTCATACTGAAGGACATAAATTCTACTAATTTTATGGTTTTGTTGACTGGCTGAGCGGTGTAAAAACTACATACAGAAACTCTCAATACAATAAATCTCAAAAATCGTTATTGCAATTTTCAGAGAATAAGATTTTCCATTCCACCCCCACCCTTCAAAGATCGAATCAAGGAAGAGAAAACCAGGAAAAGAAACTTTAAAAGAACCATATTCAAGAACAGTCAATCCTTTATTTCAGAAAATCCCACTTCATTTCCCTTGTGGTCGAATTTTCAAGAACCTCACTTTAGTGATTTTTCAACATGCTATATAGTTCCAGGGTTTTAAATTTCCTCGCTCGGCTGACTGGAGGCATCATTGGCTTCGAAATAGGTAGTTTCTATGAATTTGCGTGCGAACCGATGTTCTTCTCTATAAACTACGTCATACAATATCAATCGCTGTCCTCTACCCGCACAGGATATGCCTTTGTTCATGAGGAGGTATTGATATTATGTTTCCCCTCGTTGAGTCTACTTTTTGTGTTCGGTTGTTCTCCACAATCACATGGGACCTCGTGAATACAGTTTTTGCTAGATTCTGTGGTGTTTTCTGATTTTGTCTTGGTGAGGAAGCTTCGTAAGGTATTGCCGAATTAAGCGAACATTTTTTTTGGGGGGGTTTGGCATCGACTGCTCTGGTCATGAGCCACGTGTTCTGGTAGGATGTGTTACTAACTTCATACTCCACCTTAGGAGCAGCAATGTTAATTTTCAACGCAACAGTGAATCGTGGAGGACTATTTCCAGCCGGCAACGAGATTCAATCATTCAAAAAAATTAAAAAGGCTCTCCTCTAGGTCACCAGGCGCTAACCACTGCGTTAATTTCCGCCCAATTGATACTGTACTTGTTCCTGATTCTTCTGATCTTCTCGGAGATACTTCTGATGTAGGAAAGGGCGAAAACGGGTTTTGTGGTCGTTCTTTGATCGATTTGGTTCATTCGAGTTGTTTTTGTACTTCTCCTATGAGTTTTCCTTGAACCACTCCATTATACTGGGTGTATTTCAAATGATGTCATTAATTTCAGGTAGTCATATTTCATGAAAAAAATTTCATATAAACATGTATTGTGTCTTAACTTGCTTCGTTTCTGAGTAACGGGGTGTCAAAAGTTTAACATGTTTTTTATGAATTACTCAAAATTCTTCAAGCCGATTCTGATTAAACTCCGTATGTTCGTTAGTAGTTACAAGGAGCTTCTTTTCACAAAATTATATTTTGAATTTTAATTCCAGTGGCGTCGCAGTTGATTCCCCGTTACTCAGAAACTAAGCAAGTTAGGACACATGTTTATAAAAACTTTTTTCTCAAAATGTGACAATGAATCACCTCCTTAAATTAATGAAATCATTTAAGATACACCCTGTATATGATGGGGAGGTCTGTCATGAAGCTGAATGACTTTTTTCAGTTTCCTCTTGATGATGTCAAGAGACCTTTCTATGGGGACATTGGTATGAAGGCTATCCACGTCAAAGCTGATGAAACATTATTCAGGAATCAGGACCTAGTTCAACACCTTTGATAGTGTCAAAGTTTCAGAGTAAGGTTAATACTGTCTGAAATATGTTCAGTTTTATGTTAAATACTGATTTATTTTCATTTCATCGGTAAGGGGTTTCTATAACTGGAATGGTAACTGATCTGTTCCTTTTCCATAGCAACTTTTGATGTCTTGATGTCGATAATCAGCAGTTTCAGCAAGACACTCCAAATAATTCAATTTTTCTAATATTTTCAGTTACCAGAATGTCTTTCAATTAACATCAACAAACTGAAACTCAGTTTCTCTCTTTTTCGTCGTGGTTGTAACGGCAATTTTCGAATGAGTATTTTCATTTCCGCGAAAACTTTTTTATTCATAAATTTTTTTATTTGGCTGTTGTATTTGCAAAACTAACTTTTATATAGTGTTAAACTTTCAAAGTCGGCCATATATTTGTCGATGATTTGTATTACCTTGAATATTGGCCAAGTCCTGTAACATTTCCCGACCGTTTTTCAGCCCACCCTACACCCTATTCTGTCTGGCGTCCGTGCGTATACACTCCAGGCATCCGCCAAACTCCGGAGTAGCGCGTGGAAAGGGAAGATTGGGGGTCTGGAGGATTGAAATCCCCCCTCTCACATTCCTCTCAGACTTACAAGACAGCAGAGATGTCGGGACAATTTTTTTCCACCCTAACTAAAAAGGCCTCCGTTCGACTTCTTTATGATTTTTTCACGTGGCTGGTAGTTTGCCATGGATTGTCGCAATTTCAATATTTTATAGGGGATTATATCAATACTTTCGTTAAGATGGGGCGGAATATTCAT
Organism: Chrysolina haemoptera; assembly: GCA_958298965.1. Taxonomy (NCBI): domain Eukaryota; kingdom Metazoa; phylum Arthropoda; class Insecta; order Coleoptera; family Chrysomelidae; genus Chrysolina; species Chrysolina haemoptera. The sequence continues at coordinate 31,191,448 of OY282594.1, read as the reverse complement.
ATATTATATCACAAGACTTATGAGTTTAATTTATTAAACTTTCAAAATATTTGGAGCATGACTCTGCTTAGAAAATAATTGAATGTACAATAATTCAATAAAACCCGATTGAAGCCAACCACAATAATCCAGTACAATTGGGTTTTGAGACGATTTTCGTTTTGAAATAAGTGAGAAAAATAAAGAAGTTATAGTGATAATTTCAAGTTTGGATTTCAAAAACTAATTAATAAAGGAGCCGTGAAAAGGTGGGCTTGCACTAACAAAAAAACCTTGTGCAAGGCATTTGTTAAAACGGAAGGTAAGTTCTATTTTATAAATATAGAAATATATAATAAATATAATCTAATTTGTAGGTAGCGACAATTTTGTGATAGAGTCATCCTTATTACATAATCATGCCTGCTACAAGCGTTTATTAGAAAGACAATGTTTAAGTAATAAATTAAAACGAAAAGCAATTGAAGATATTACTGACCGTCCGATGAAAATTTTACGCAAAGAACACTTACAAGGACATTTACATCAAAATAAGAAGTTCGTCGAAAATACCAAAAATGTATTCAAGTAACAAGTATTTTTACAAAAGCATATAGATAAGGTATCGAAAAATGAAATTACAAAATTTGAATTTGTAAAAATAGTTTCATATCATTTTAGAGCAATAAAATAAATATGTACAATTTTTAACACTGTATACATGTTCAGATTATATCATTAAAGAAATCTTTATTAATGACTGTGGCTTACTGGCACCCAACTCCCAAATATCTGGCACCCAACTCGCATGATAGGTTTTACTACCTGGCTCAGCCGGCACCCAATTCTCAAGCTTCGGATTGTGGCACCACCAAACTTGGTATGCTAGTAGTTGGACCATGATAAACACGAAGAAATAGTAGTTGTCCAAAATTCCAGGGGTGGAACTTTTTTTTTTCGTTTAAAAATAAATAAATTGATTTTTGCTGTAATCTTGGAAAGTATATGAAAAACAACTCAACAAGGTGAAATACAATTCAATTCTCCATAAAAATTATTCACAGTAATTTCTTTTTGAATGCGCATGTTTTCTCAGAAAACGTGGTTGAACGCCGATATCAACTTTCAGATTAACCCTTATCCGCCGCTGAAAGTTCTGGCGGAGCCGAACTTTTGATTGGTCATAAATCTGCTGAAAATTATCGGAGAAAGAAAAGAAAAAGTTCATATCGTTTCTGAAAACTCCTACATTTTCATGCGAACATAACCATGTAGCCAGGGTACGTCTGAATGACGTGGTTTTTACGTCAGTGTTTACATCTTTATCACCTTTTCAATTGACGTATAAATCACGTTAAAATGCCGTTACAGTGTCACAGCCTAATGACGTCAGAAAAAGACGTTATTTCTACGTTAGAACTGACGACTATTTACATTTAAATTGTCGTCGAAACAACGTAAAGTTCAAGTCAAAATAACGTAAAAATCTGGTCAAAAGATCGTATAATTCCCCTCCAAGATTTTGAAAAATTATTTTGGAATAATTGGAATTGGATCAAAATAACGTGAAAAATCTGGTCAAAAGATCGTATAATTCCCCTCCATGATTTTGAAAAATTATTTTGAAATAATTGGAATTGGATATTTTTTTAAAAGAATATGAAACCAAAAAACCTACACAATGACTAACCGAATGTTAATGGCGGCGGGAACCTCTTGAAAATTTGATATTTTTTTTTTGGAATAGTATGTCACCAAACAGCCATAGAGCATTGTTAAAACTGCCTTCATAATTAATAAAAAACAAGAAATATTTTATAAAACGGAAATAAAACAACTTGGTTTAAAATGATTTCTTATTGTAAATAAATGCAATATGTTCACTTAACATTAAAAAAACAAAATTAGAACACAATAATCTACTTTTATCGAATCGTGGAAAAACCGCCAATGATATAGACATTTCAAATATTCCACAATATAATTATATTTTTCCAGGTCGATTCCAGGTCGATTCGAACCGAATTATTCCTGTCCTGAATCAATGCGGCACTGAATACACATCTACACCAAGTTAAAAGCATATGTCGAATACGCTATTAGAGTCTGCAGCTGAGAGCTGAGTATCACACTTTCATGACAATCAACAGTAACATTTTACCTGTACAAAATATTAACTGAAGTAACAACGACGAGCGAACGTGCGCGAGATGCGCTCTGTGATTGTAATGGGCCACTATAAAGGCGGGAAATTTAATATGACAACGTTATAAAGGTTATTCATTCAAAATTGTTAGTAAGATCACTAACCGATGGATCACTAACCATCTCCTATTGTTGACCGATATCTCAACAAAAGTTACTACAGATTTCTTTGGATTAAAATTTTTTTTTTTCATTTTCAGATTGTGGAAGGTCATAAACCCAAAAAATCATGTCAAGAATCGTGAGCGATATTTGTCAACTCGTTTAATTCCGGTTTCAGGTTTTTCACTTCATTTTGTATGTGCCAGGGAGTGACGTCTTAATGACGTCAATTGATGACATCTATCGATACATGTCAGAATGAGGTGATAAAATGACGTCATTTATTAGTGATGTCATAATCACGTCATATTTTGGTACTATGAAGGAGCTGACTAGAAAATCACCTTGAATCAACGTCATTATGACGTACGCTGGCTGCCTGGGAAGTATTTGTGTACTTAAAATGTGTTTTGTCGCTCTTCCCGAGATGTTTGCAGATGATCCGAAAATCATGAATGATTTAGTGAATATCGAATTATTATACTGAAGCAGCAACCCAAAACCTCTTTGGACTATATGCAACAATTTGTGTGACAGGTCCTACTCATAGGTACATGCCAAAAAAACTTTGTTTTACTCCTGCCTCCTTTTCAACTCATCTTCAGTAAATGTTGAAAATAATCGCTTATTCATATCCTGCATGTTTAATAACACTAAAGTGAAGTGCAAACCTCAAGCTAGAAATCACTTACTTCATTTTTACTGAAGAAATTGCCGTGATTATGGGTGGGTTGAAAACTGAGGCAGGAGTAAAACACAGTTTTTTCTTTGTCATGTATAAGTGAGACGTGTCTCACTAGTCTGAAATTGTTGCATATGGTCCAAAGAGGGTACTGATTCCTACTTCAGTATAACTATTTCATATCAACTAAAATATCCATGACTTTCGGATCTTCCGTAAATATCGTAGACACGTTTTATTAAGTGGGACAAAACACATTTTGCATGAGAAAGTAGAAGTCTTCAGGAAAGATACACACTTTTTTTTTCCTTGTACTATAATTTTTAGCCAAGTTATGATAAATCTAGTTTTCGGCCTTGTCGGGAATTGCCTTGTCAAAACTTTTTAGCAAAAAGCTTCACTTTTCATCTTTGACACCCTGTATCTCGAAAACTAGTGGGCCGATTTTTTTGTACCCATGGACACTTTTGCCGAGGAAGTCAAAATCTACAACATACCAAAAATTCAGGGAATTTAGCCGAGAGCCATTTTCCATAAAATTTTTCGGGGTCCTTTGATTTGGATTCCATATATAATTTATTATGACAAGGAGCATGAATGTTTTATGGAGTTACGCCACTGTTAATAATCCTGACCTCTCACTAAAACTTTTTAATTGTATCCAAATCCATCAGAATTTTCCTCGGTGCAGTTATTTTTCGTTCAATCCGAATTGAGATAAGCCCTTTCCTTAACGAATCTTGACTTTCGTCAGGAAGTTAGTAATCGAGATATTCAAACTGTCTCCAGTTTCACGAACTCAATTAGAAACAATAATTCTAGAGAGTTTTCGTATAAATTGAAGAAATGAGACTTGGCATCCGTCCTAAACTTCATTAATTCGATACGAAAATTTATTACTGACCTGAGACTATGCGATACAAAAGTTTCACTTCAAAGTAAAATTATAACAAATGTAGTTATAATACATACACTAGTAGGAGTCCAAGAAATAATGAATATGATAAAGATATTATAATAGATATAATAAATTTTTGTTTTCATCATTTGTTTTTCATACGAGAAAATAAGTCTTGTCCAACTCAGAGGAGCAATGAAAAGATTTAAATCATTTTTTTATGGCAACCCACATTAAAGCGCCACTGAATAAAGATAATTGTGAAAACACTGCCACAATTTCGTACTGATGTGCTTTCTTTCTGTAGCTTTCAAATGCAAAACAAATTTTCTTTGCTTGTTTGAATACAAAGCAAATGGTCTTAAGACATAACCTCTATCTTTCTGATAATTACATTGAAAACCGTAATAGTCCTAGGTACAAACAATTGATAATCACTGGCAATCGTGCACGTCCACATGTCCACATAAGTGTACCGTAATTGTATTTTCCTACAAGCGTGCGCAAAGTAGTACTTTTCTGCATACATCTGAGTGCGGAAAGTTACACTTTTCCGCACGCAGTGTGGATAAGATTTTTTTTCGCACTGAGTGCGGAAAAGTAGAACTACTCAAAAATCTCACTGGTATGGCAAATTAATATTTATTTTAGTTGCTGTATACTATTTTGTTCAATATGAGAAGCTGCTGCAAGTATATTTATTCCCTTTTATCTTTAAATCGTATTTTTCGATATTTGTATTTCAGCTTAAAATTAATATACAGGGTGTCCGGTAAACCATGGATCATACTTTAGCTGGTGATTAACAAGTTCATAACCTATCAGAAAATCACAACTTGACCTCAGTAAAAACCTCACGGTTTTCGAGATATTGGAACTTTTATAAAAAAAAAAATTATTCCTGTCTCAGATCATTCTTTTATGTTCCAAGCAAATAAGGAGAGTTTCATGTTAATTCTTATATTCGATAAATATTACTGAATAGTAGTTTTAACTATCGCAGAAGGCAGATTTTCAATAGCAGTCATTACGGTCTACAAAAAAAAAATTATCCTCCGATTTGGATCCCTCAAGATTTTTATTATGAAACTTTGAACTCTTTTTGTGACAAATTATTCTCCAACGAAAACCTGAACATTAGCCTTGAAAACTTGCTCGTTTTCTCCATAGTCCAAAAATGTATAGAAGTTGCATTGATTCTTTTTTGAAAAAAAGATATTGCTAATAGAGTACGAAAGGGGGTATTTTACGGTGGATCACAAGGATTGAAGCTTCGTTCAAAATGGGTTTATTTTCTATTTTATCGAAGTGTGAGCTGCAATTCGTTGCTCTTTTATCTAGGCTGATCTGTCAGTTGAATGACAGGTCGTCAGAGAGTACACCGTGTTTTCGTGAGTTGCAGTATTTACCACATAATTCCTTATTGAACGTGTTTTCTATTTAGACTGTTCGTGTGCTTTGTGGATAGGATTTGATAACTTGGCAAAATCTATTTGCAACAGTATCAAAATGCCGTACAGTCCACGTGAGTATGCCGAAATGCATTTTATTTATGGTGAATGTAGAGGCAACGCAAGGAGAGCTGCTGCATTATACCGTGAAAGGTATCCCAATAGGAATATACATCCTGATTATCGTGTGTTCATTAGAGTACATAACTCTTATACGGAGGGCAAGATTCCTGGTGCTCAAGGTGGATCAGGCAGACCACGTCGTGATAACCTTGAAGATGAGGTCCTTGAAGAAATTGAGAATGATCCGTCCACTAGCGTTCGTAGTATCGAGAGAAGAACTGGCATAGAAAAATCAACCGTTCATGATATCTTGAAAAGACATCAACTGCACCCCTTCCACGTACAGCGTGTTCAATCTTTGTTGCCAACAGATTACCCAAAACGAATAACTTTTTGTCGCCGTATGTTGAGAAAACACCGAGAGGACCCAGATTTCTTCAATAAAATATTATGGACAGATGAATCATCATGCCACCGTCGGGGTGTTTTCAATATCCACAACCTCCACAGTTGGCACTTTGAAAATCCTCGTATAATGAGACCAGACAGGTACCAACATCAATTTAAAATAAATCTTTGGACCGGCATACTGAATGGCCACGTGATTGGTCCGTTCGAGTTTCCGCAGACATTGAACTCCAAAAATTATTTGGAATTTTTGCAAATCCAATTAACCCATCTAATGGAAGATGTGCCGCTGGAAGTCAGACAGACCATGTGGTTTCAACATGATGGGTGTCCTGCTCACTACGGTAGACAAGTAAGAGAATATTTAGATAGGACATATGCTCAGAGATGGATTGGGCGACTTGGACCAATACTATGGCCGCCACGTTCCCCGGAATTGAACCCGTTAGATTTTTTTTATTGGGGATGTTAGTAGGAGATTTGAGCCGGTTCTGGGCCTCCCCCCACCACTATGACGTCATCGGTGACCTTGATCTTTAACTTTGTTCTTGGCCGTTGACCTTGACCTTTGATCTTGATATTTGACCTCGACCTTTGACTTTGATATTGACCTTGACCTTTGACCTTGGCATTCGACCTTGACCTTGAACTTTGACCTTTGACCTTGGTCTTGATCTTGACTATTGTTGGGAGGTGTTTGACATTGTGATGACTTGGATTTTTTTTCATACACGGACAAGTACTTTTTCCAAGTACATATATTTTTTCTTACCTCAATGTCCTTCATGTATACTTACTCTGCCATTGTGTGTGATCCTAATGTGTGGAGTACGCATACAAATCTAAACCGAAGTATAGAGAGGGTACACGTCTGCACGCCACGGATATCCAGTCAGACATGTGATTCCCCTCCGATGATGTATACCTTGCGATGGTGGTGGGGGGAGAGGTCGCGTGACGTCAACGCTATGCGCATCCGACGACGATCCAGTGATGTGTGTCAGACTCTCGCTCTCGACATGGTTGGCTTTCTCCCACCCTTTCTCCCCACCATCACTCCCACCCCGTCTCCTCACCCTTTCTTCTCCCACCCTTTCTCCCCACCTTAACCCAAAGGCTGCGGTCATGCAGCGACTACGTGGCTTTAACGTTGAGATATACTTGGAGGTACTTTGAAAATTTTGGTATGACCTTAATGAATGCTATACATGTATTCAGTGTTTGTGTTTGACCTTGAGATGTCATTGTGATGACTTGGATATCATTTTTCATACACGGACAAGTACTTTTTCCGGGTACATATTTACCTCCATGTCTTTCACCGTCCTTCATGTGTACCTACTTTACTATTGTGTATGATCCTTATGTGTGGAGTACATATAAAAATCTATACCGAAGTATAGAGAAGGTACACATCTGCACACCACGGAGATCCAGTCGGATATGTGAACTCTGAGAGATACCTTGCTATGGTGGTGTCGTGACGTCAACGCTATGCGCATCCGACGACGATCCAGTGATCGTGTCAGGATTTTGCTCTCGACACGGTGGGGTGGGTCCGCGCTGACGTCACAACACCCATACGCAGAGGTACTTTGAAAATGTTGTATGACCTTCATGAATGCTATACATGTACTTAAGGTTTGTGTTTGACCTTGAGATGACATTGGTGATAGATGGGAGAGATTACATACACGGTAATGAAGTTCTTGGTTATTGTGTCCTGTTTCAATTGTATTCATGATTGATAGTGTATGTTATGTGTACGTACTCTTAAAAACTATAAAGTTTAAACAGTACATACAAAAAACCATTGACATTGGGTTTTTTTCTTCATATATACGGTAATGATGACCAAGCACTTTTCTACTCTGCGTTTGATCTGCGTATGACCTGTGTACGGTAATGAGTATACGATCGAGTATTTGAGTACTTAAATAACTCCATGTCTCGAACTATGTATGATCATGTGTACTCCAGACTTGCTACTGTGACCTTCATGGTGTACATACAAGTATAAGTAGCAAGAAGCAAGTCCGAAAATTCAAGAAATCTAACCACACACGCACCGTCTGTTAGCCATTAAACGCCGGCGATGAATGTACCGTTCCCTCAGGCATGACCTCCGCATGACATCCCCTTCCTAATTTTGTGAATGGTCTGTGTGTGACACATCACACCAGGAGCTCGCTAAACCAGTCATATTAGTTTCTCATCAAACTGGTGGTCCACCAGTGAAAAATTAGATACGGTTGCTTCGACCACTATGTACACATGTGATAACAATCATGTGCTAACAATTCCGACAACATAACTGATGATCAACGTATATAAAACGTATATAAAACGTATACAAAACGTATATAAAACGTATATAAAACGTATGTAAAACGTGTTTGACATTCACTTGTCCTCACTTGATATTTTTTTTTATTTTGTATTTGTATAAAACTTACATCTAATTCAACATTTCTACAATACTTAAACATAACTTAACCTATCTATATACAACCTAAATACTATACCTATGGCAGGCTGCCGCCATCCTATCCATGGCGGTGCGGACTTCTGCTCTCACAGTGTCCCTCCTGGTATGCATTTCAGCTTCCAGGAGGGCTGCATGTTGATCTCTCTCCATGAGAGCTGCCTGTTAGCGGGTAATTTCTGCCCGCTCTCTAGCGATCTCCAGGCAGCCGCGCTCAACCTCATCCAGTCGCTCCAACACCTGGTCAATAAAAGTCCCCGGCCTTGCTTCGAGGACGTTTCTGGTTGGCTCGCTTGCCGTGGTGGAGGTGGTGGTGGAACAACTGTAATGACGGGAGAAAGGGGTATGTCTGCAATTGTTGGTTCCAACTGTACAACTACAGGAGCAGGCATTACTTCAACTGGTGCCACTATAGTTGCAACGGGTGGTGCTACAACAGTTGAGGATGCCTTCTTTGACGGCCATCCTCCAGAGTACGGGCTATTTCTACTACAGTTCCTACGGTACTCAACAATAGGACCAGCCTTACTTGTACTACTGTGACTAGTAGATTGCTTCTTCGATGATGACTTCTTTGGTGGCTGTACCATGAAATCATCATCGCTGTCCGCAATATTTATTATAGGCATATCTTCCGTCGACAATTTTGCTCCAGCGTTACGGGATCCTTTGGGAGCAACTCCATCAACGAACCCACCTCGTCGTTTGCGTTGGTCCATCTGCGCACCTGCTGGGGAAGGCGTCATCGGCGTTCATGAATACAAGATTGTTAACTTACCTTCAAATTATTCTACTTAGTCCTGTAATACTGAATGCTGCTGGCGACTGGATGCCGCAAGTGGCTGGCGACTGAAGATTATTCTGGGGGAGTTCTTGTTTTAATCACTCAGGCCTCCACCCCACTCCTACTCTTCTTCTTCTCCGACCTACTTCAATCCCCACTATGTCTTAAGCCACGTCCCTTTCTTAAGCCACACCCGCTTTCTTAAGCCACACCCGCTTTCTTAAGCCACGCCCCCTCATACCAGGCTTTGCAACCCTAACCCATCTCCACCCCTATTTCAACTCTGCTATTTGTTACAATGCATACATCCCCCTACGGGGCAAAGCTGATATAGAGATGAGTGACATGAATAACAATTAAGTATGGGAACATTCGCATATTCCACTGTATCATGTGAATAACCATGCTGATACCACCCACCATTATTATTCATGCCGCAATACCTTAAAAAACAAATGTCACATAAGAAACGCTTTCTATTGTCACAAGTATGAATTGTGACAAAGTAACAGCTGCAAAAGTACAAATTACTGGCAAAGTTTTCTAATGCTTCAGTCATTTTTATTTGATGGGCCTTGCTCACGATGGTTTCGGGCACATCCTCACAGTCTGGTACAATTCCATCATCGGCTGGTGCTTCTTCACCGTCATCTTCGAGAAACTGTTCTCCGTCTAAGTCTTCCCCAGCTGGATTGTCCTGGCGGCCATCTTCAACATCTCTGTGGTCATTGAATTCACCATTGTCACCATCAGCCACTACAACTCCATCCTCCTGTTCGTCACCATCCTCATCCACTACAACTCCATCTTCCTGTTCCCAAACAAAATCGTCGCCTGCCAAAACTTCAACCTGATTGTTGACATCTAATCGAGAGAGGGCTTCCAATGCAAAATCAACTTGATCAACCATAATTAGTGACGCACATGAATGTATTAATGAAATTCCCACGGTCCCTACCCACTATCTACCGAAACTGCAAGAAAAAAAAGTGGATTTTACCTCTGAAATATGACAAAAAAATTGAAAGAATTTTTTTCCAGTAGCATTTATCATTTTGAATCTTTTATCTCAATTTTGATATTTTCCGATTAAATCCATTATAACGTGAATACAAAAACATTTAGTATATTTTTGACGAATGTACAAATACATGAGAAAAAAAAGATGCAATGCCTATGTTTCCTGGCTTTTTTTTCCAGTAGCATTTAACATTTTGAATCTTTTATCAAGTATGGTATTTTCCGATTAAATCCATTATAACGTGAATACAAAAACATTTAGTATATTTTTTGACAAATGTACAAAAACATGACAAAAAAAAAAATGCAACGCCTATGTTACCTGGCTGAGTTAGCAAGCCGACTCGTTCGCTCTAAAAAAAAAAGGGCGAGACACTATCTACCGAAACTGCAAGAAAAAAAAGTGGATTTTACCTCTGAAAAATTACAAAAAAATTTAAAGATTTTTTTTCCAGTAGCATTTATCATTTTGAATCTTTTACCTCAAGTTTGGTATTTTCCGATTAAATCCATTATAACGCGAATACAAAAGCATTTAGTATATTTTTGACCAATGTACAAAAACATGAGAAAAAAAAGATGCAATGCCTATGTTTCCTGGCTTTTTTTTCCAGTAGCATTTAACATTTTGAATCTTTTATCAAGTATGGTATTTTCCGAATCCATCCATTATAACGTGAATACAAAACCAGACAGTTCAAAATATATTTCCATCTCTGTCAACAGTGGCGTTTCGTAAAAAAGGGCGAGACACTATCTACCGAAACTGCAAGAAAAAAAAGTGGATTTTACCTCTGAAACATGACAAAAAAATTTCAAGATTTTTTTTTAGTAGCATTGAACATTTTGAATCTTTTGTCAAGTATGGTATTTTCCGATTAAATCCATTATAACGTGAATACAAAAACATTTAGTATATTTTTGACCAATGTACAAAAACATGAGAAAAAAAGATGCAATGCCTATGTTACCTGGCTTTTTTTTCCAGTAGCATTGAACATTTTGAATCTTTTATCAAGTATGGTATTTTCCGATTAAATCCATTATAACGTGAATACAAAAACATTTAGTATATTTTTTGACAAATGTACAAAAACATGACAAAACAAAAAAAAATGCAACGCCTATATTACCTGGCTGAGTTAGCAAGCCGACTCGTTCGCTCTATACCTGAATTCAAAGATAGGAGCAGCTAGAGTCCCTGTATGCAATTTGACATTTGATCGTATATTAGAGTCAGGACACTCTTTGACATAACATCGAAAAACGCGTTTTAGGTTATGTCTAACAACTACAGACCATATATCTATACCGTTGATGTAACAACGGTCGAACGATAGTATTGACAGTTCAAAATATATTTCCATCTCTGTCAACAGTGGCGATTCGTAAAAAGGGCGAGAGAAATGTTATCAAAACTTGCTAGCAAAATATCTGCAGAGCGGAGTTTTTTAACGAAGCCATTAGTATATGAACTTTGCCGAATTCGACTTCAGGTGATTTCGACCATAGAACATTCGCACTACTTTCAATGATCAATTCAAATGGATTTCGAAGAACCAATAATTTTTCATATTTGAAACTAGTAATGTAAGAGATTTTCCAGTGATCTATGATCGTATTCACCCCACGGTTTTGGGAAGATTATTTTTATATTCGTATAATAAGCGTTATTTGTTCATTGCGCATAAAGTTATTGAGAGCTTGTTGAGAATAAATAAGATACATCTGCATTGATCGAATTCACAAACAACTCTTATATCAAAATAAATAACTAAAAAACTTTCTTCTTTCGGATATAACAAGGTGATTTTTTTTTCTTATTTTTTTTCAGCATTGATACTATTGAAAAATGTCAATTTTATCAGTGACAATTTAATTCATGTATAAAAATCGCATATGCCACAGTGCAATTGTCAATTTGACAGCGGCAAAAGTTAGCTTTAACTTTTACAGCGACAAATACACTAGTGGTTTTTTCACTTATTCATTTGTTTATCAATTATCGCGGTGTTGGTTGCCAAAATGAATAGTTTGACATTGATATGTTTCTGAATTTCTCATTCATTAAATTGTTGAGGTTTGTATTGATATCGGATAAATTTGTGTTGTTCAAATTCCAAACTGTTTCCTTTAGCAATTTGACTCGAATAACTATCAACCTAAAAACACTCGGTGTCGTGTTTTTAATAGTTGACAGTTATTCTCGTCGAACTGCTAGGAAACAGTTTCTCATTAAACAACCCAAATTTACCCGATAAAATACAAACCACTTGTACAATTATATGTGAAAAGTTTTATGTGGAATATTCTGCATTTTAAATTCCTATATATCCTCTAAATATTTCTCGAAAAATAATAGAGACAATTTTTTGAAATCTTTCCTGTGAATTTACTAGTTTTGTTTCATTCATCTAGTAACAAATTATTTTATTGAAAGAGACCATTATTTGATTGATTCTCCTGTAGTGAATCGTTAAGCCCGAGTGAGTTCTGATCATAAATAGTTGTGTAACTATTTCCCTCCAAATCTATTTGTATGTACTATATCACACATACATGTTTCAAAAGATTTCGTACCTGAAGAGGATTGGGTACTGATTGCCTCAACCTCAATACATTTTCTGATCTGTTTTGGAAATGTCGAGATGTAAGTAAAAATTACAATCCTAGAAATACAGGAATTTTAATATTTCTTAACAGTAACGATACGTCATGTAAAAATTCAATAAAATGTTTGATTTCTTCACATTCAACTCTGCTGATAGCTGAAGTTTCATTTCATTTGCTGTTTCAATAAAACGAGCAATGAATGGTTGCAGCATTTTTATCAAACAGGTTTTCCTGATATTTCGGAAGGCTTTGCTCTTCAATACTCGAAAATTTTAATTTGTTGTTGACGTATGAATTTGAGGTTCCAATATTCTTGATTATCAGCCAAATCTTTAATGTTATCATAGTTGACAATGAGTAAATCAATTTTTTTGATGAAATAAAAAGAACATTTTTTTTTGTAATTTTTGGTGTAATTGTTAAAATTGTGTTTTCCGTTAACCAGCTGTTGTCCCCTTACGAACGGCGAGTCAAGGATAAACGAGAAGCTTAGAAGCTTACCCATTTCAATTAATATTACTTTTGAACTATCTATCATTTTAATTCACCCGACAAATTTGTGCTTTTGATGTGATATTCCATACGGATCTTTCGAGTGCCGAATATCTTTAGCTGAACTGGATCCTCGAGAACATCGTATGAATCATTGGAATCATTGGAATATTCACTTGACATATATTTGATTTTTAAAGTTTCTGGCACAGCTACTCTCGGGTCTCGGGTTACGTGAACTACAAATTATATTTTCACATATTTCCTCCCTGACGTTACGCCCTTGTGATCATTTGGCCTCGCAAGGCAGACATAACCTGAAACGCATATTTTCGATCTCCTGTCAAACAGTGTCCCGACTCTAATATACGATCAAATGTCAAATTGCATACAAGGACTCTAGGAGCAGCTATCAGCGCTCGGCCTGGCGTAGTTCAAGTATACTTTACGATTTCATAATGTATGTATCAACGCCAATCTTCACCAACAAATAAGAAACTGTGAGAAGCTTCTAAGGCGTGGTGGCATTTAAAATACTGCACCCTTTCGTCACAATGTTTGATGAACAAAATATTTTGAAGCGACACATTTTACGCTTCCATAAAATAGGTATGTGATGTTTGTTACGTACTAACATTGCTACTTATAATCAGAAGACGAACAAATGAGCAAAAAAAATAACTATTTTGAAGAATATTACATTGATCGATAAAAGTGGACACAGGGAACTATTCCCCTACTCGGGTTTTATTGGTTGTTCATTCAAATAAAAATTGAAAAAGTGAAAAGAAACACTTTGTTGTATCTGAAATTCACTATTATAGAGAAGTAATGAATTTTCGATATTCAGTTTCGAATCTTATCAGCCACCATCAATGCAATCAGAAGTACAGAGATACTACTCGTATACAGTGAGTTTTAAAAAGTCTGCACCATATGGAAAACTTGTTCATTATCGATTTGTCAGAAAATTTTATTTTTCTTAAATATTGGTGCATTGCAGAAAACATAAAAGTTGTCAGTATTTTAAATTTCTGAACGGTATACAGGGGAAACAAAAAAATATGAAATTCGATCATTTTTGACATTATCAAAAAAAGTTTATTTAGAAAAACCAATCAAAACCAACATTCCAATTCAAAATTATAGCCACCTACGCAGGAAAAATTTTAAAAAATCACATTTTTATGATTAAAGTGATCATAACGCGCGATTTTCCGAGCACGACGGCGCAGCGAACGATCAGTTATCCACGAATACTTTACATTATTTTTTTCAATTGGTGCAATTTGAATTCATAAATATTAGTTTCATTATTACAAATAATGGAAATAAGAACTTATAATGTAAACTGGTTGAATTCGTGATGTGACATCAGTTTACCTTTCTTTAATGTTTGAATAAAAGTTTTGCATTTGTTTGTAATATTTTATTTGACGTTACAAGGTACTCCTGTCAGATCAAAAATCATAAAATTGTCATTTCTACTTCACTGTTCTCCTCCGAAACATGTCAAAAAAATCTTTCAATTTTTTTTTCCAGTAGCTTTCAATATTTTAAATCTTTTATAAAGTATGTTATTTTCTTTTATTGTCTTCTGACAAAATATCTCGAATCAAGGTAAGTAGAAAAAATCTCTCGAGCAAGCTCTCGCGATTTTTCGCTCCCGTGATTCTCGATTTTTTGTCATAACAATAACATTTTCATGCAATTAAAAATGTTTAATTGACAATTTAACTCATGCACTAAAAATGCCATAAGTCGCGGTGTTTTCATTATTACAGCAAAAAAAGTTTGCCCTAACTTTTCCAGCGACAAAACGGAACCTAACTTTTGGAAGCATGACAACCAGCATTATGAACATCTTTTTGATGACCTTATGTCACATATTCATTAAATTGTCTTACCGAATTACACTCTAGTTTTTTCTTGTCAAAGAAAACTTGACATTTATAATTCGAATTTTGTTGCCATTAGGACAATTCAACTCAAAAAACTGCCAGAAAAAATTACTCGTCCTGCGGACTCATAATTTTTTCAGGGGTAGTTTTTTTCGTTGAATTGTCAGGCAATAAAATTCTCATTACTGCCAGTGTCAAGTTTACTTCGATAAAAAAAAAGCTCTCGTGTAATCATAAGTGATAAAAATACGATCTCTCATGTATTTACCTCCAATTAATACACGCCTAATCTGACAGTCAATGAAATTACTTCAATTTCTTAGAATCGACCAATCAATGGTCGTTGCAATTCCACTCTAGAGGTTATTTCGAGTTTTCAACATAACATGAAATGGTAAGATTTGGTCGAGAATCGTTGGAATGTTTTGAAAAAAGTGTTTCTCCGAGAAATGCTCAATAAATAACTAGAAGTCTTTATGGAAACAGTTTGAAATATTTCTGAAAGAGAAGCATTGTGAACTTGGGGAACTACTTCAAATGCAGAGCTTGGACTATAGTCATGAAAGATTGGGCTTTCAATATGAATATATTTATTGTCTGTTTGTCATATAGTTGTGTATTAATCTCTCTAAAATACATTCGAGATTATATTTTTTATATATCTACGAAGGTGTAGAAGGGCCACAGTAATTATTTTTTATAATTCCGACTTAGCATCTCGGAACTCCGACTTACTAAGTCAGAATTACCTAATTCCGACTTAGTATCTCGGAATTCTGACTTACTACCTCGGAATTAGATAATTCAGACGTTATTATTTTTTATAATTCTGACTTACTAAGTCCCAGTCCGGAGTTATAAAAAATAATTACATCGGAATTAACTAATTCCGACTTGGTAAGTCGGAATTCTAAAAAATAATTACTATGGCCTTTCTACGCCTTCTTAAAATACATTTCAAATTGCAATCAAATTTTATTGTCTTCTGACAAAACATCTCGAATCAAGGGAAGTAGAAAAAATCGCTCTAGCGCAAACTCTCGCGATTTTTTCACTCCCTTGATTCTCGATTTTTTAGTCATGACAATAAAATTTTCCATGCAATTAAAAATTCATTTATCGATAAAAAATATGACCTCTTATTTATTTATCCCCGAATATTTCAAAAATGTACAGGGAGTGTGTAGAAAAAACACATCAAAACATTATTCCAGAAATATATTTTATAATAGAAAAACAGAAAAATCACTATTCATCGCTCTCAAAAGCCTCATCAAGTTCTTCTCGCCATTGTTGTTCTACAATTCTGATTGTTTCGTATTCACTTATGGATTGTTGAAGCTCCATTTGAGCTTGTTGAAGGCAGTCGGTAGGAATATGGTTCAGTTGAATCTCCTTTTGCAAATTCTCGGACTCCTTTTGCAAATTCTCAGACTCCTTTTGCAACTTGGAGATTTCCAACTCTAAAGAAACTATTTTATTTTCAATTTTATGCGTTTCATCGATTTTTCCACGAATATAAATATCCATTTTTTCGTAACGATGAACTGCTAGTTTGGCATCAATGATCCTTTGTTTGCTAACTTTCTTCTTCGCTATATATTCCTGAACTGGTTGGAATGATAATATTGTTGTTTTGGACTTCACTTCATATGTCCCAGAAGCCGAGGTCCTTGAAATAATTAATGGTTCAATGAGTTTTTTTTTCTTCATTGGTACCTGGCTAATTTCATTGGATAGTCGTTTCACACTTTTCTTCTCTTCTTTATTGATCTTGATTGATGTTGCAGGCATAAGGTCATCATCTGTCATAGTAAGATCAATGTAGCAATCTTGAATAGGCTTTGCAGCTGTAGGCGTAGTCATCTTTAGAAACTCGTCATAATTTATGGTGCACAAATCATTGGAGTATTCACAATTATTAACAGTCTGTTGGTCTTGATTCACTAGTGCCACAAAAGATTCCTTGGATTGAACAGTTTCACTACGTAACAGAATATTTTCCAAAATAACGATTGGACCCATTTTTTTTTATAATTCCAATAATTTTCAAAGTCAAATTAAATTGATCTAAAGTTAAAGAACTATGAACTATTTAACACAAGTTCATTCATTTTATAACCATTTGAACCATTATGTAGAAACGCCCACCAAAAAAGTAGGAAGAATCCAACCCCAAAACAATAAAAAATAGAATATCAACCAATAGATGTATTGCATGTATGAGCTATATCTAAAATTATTTCACCAATAGAGGGGCTTCTTAGACAGCATTATAATTTTTCTTCAACATTTGAAATTAATTTTGAAATATCGATAGCATCCCTAAGGGACATTGTACTTTTTAGCGTAGAATATTTTACGCAAAGACAATTTTAACGTATCATTGCATATTATAAAATAAGTCAACAATATATTTTTGTCGATTTTTCACAATATTTGGTAATAGTAATAATAATAATCGCTTTTATTGCTAGGAAGAAATAAATAATTAACAAATTAATGTAAATTTACAGCATCACAATTTGACTGTCTCATATTCACTATGTTTTCTATTCTCCAAACATTGAATGTTCAGGAGATTATTATTTCGATTTCAAAATTGCACCTAGTATTTTAATTTTGAAGATTTGAATAAGGCTGTCTTTCTTCTTGCAAGCTATAAATTAGATGGTCCTACACATGTAGCATAAAAAAAAAGGGTTCTGAGAGGTAGGTATTCAAACCGTGAATTTATAATCTGTTGAAGTGATCTTTGAACATGTTTTTGTAAATAATACACCATCACCTCATTTAGAAGGCAATAAATGTCAACCGTAACATGGCCGAAAAAGCTTTTCAATACTTAAAATTCCAACCCACTGTCTATATAATGAATCGTTAAAACTCGTAAAGGACTTTACGAACGATGATATCTGATCCACCCTTGTAAAGTGCGACATTTTCAATCTATGGAAATAATTGCGGTCCGTGTTTGATTCAAATTTTTGAAGAATAAGCATACCAACTCCATTTTGATATCAAT
This sequence comes from Chrysolina haemoptera, assembly GCA_958298965.1. NCBI lineage: Eukaryota > Metazoa > Arthropoda > Insecta > Coleoptera > Chrysomelidae > Chrysolina > Chrysolina haemoptera. The sequence continues at coordinate 31,173,340 of OY282594.1, read as the reverse complement.
GAGCAAAAAATTTTTTTCAGATCTGTCCACGAGAATAGGAAATGCTCAGAGGGCATTGCAAAGGTGTTTAGAATTAGGTTTCACAGTTATATACGAAGTTAAAATTGAAAATTGCATTTTTTAAATATTTTCCGATCTCAACAAAAAATATTATTATTAAAGTTAATAATTAAAGTTAATATTAAAGTTGTCACTTTAGTCCCGTATAAAATGTATCTTTCAGTCCCTAGGGAGATAAAGTAAAAAACAAAAATTACCACAGCTACACTATTAATAACTAGGACAAAAATTAGGAAATATTCCATTATACATCTTTATTGATTGAATTAAGATTGTATGTGACATTAATATTATAACAATTGATGAAACTAAACGGGCGATTATTTGTATTTGATAAGTAAATATTAGAGGAAAGTGAAGAGATGTCATGTTCTTGATGTATCGGTTAATGTCAACATTAACTGAAATGACACTGAATTGAAAAAGTTTGTTGACACCGTTACTATGACGTTCCCTACTTAAGTAATCTAAGTACCATGTTTATATAACTCATCAAAATAATTAGTTGTATTATTATTGAAATTTATAATACTGGGAAGTGCAAAAAATAGCGTATGTGCCACAGGACTAAAGTAATATTTTATCCCTTACGAGATTATTGGCACTCGAGCTCTACTAGCCCTCAGGGGCCTCAGGCAATAAACATCACGTGCAGGATCAAAACATTCACTAGTCCCTTGCCATATAATATACTATTGTTAACAATGAAAACATTGTTTCTCGGAAGAATGTCATTTGTTTTCAAAAATAGTGCAATGTGATGTAATATCGATAAAAGTGCCTCTCAGAACTTGATATTCTGTTGCATACCAACAGCTGCTTCAGTTTCCGTCAGCTGTATATGATTCATAAGAAGCATAAAACGAGTGAAATCACTTGAAAATTACTACCAGAATAGTCAAAATCCCCTTCTCTCCACACCATCTCACAAAGTGGAAAGTTTGTGGCGAATATCTGTCAGAAAACAACTACTTCCCCCTACGAACATTGAATTACATCTAAAATTTGTACAATTTCCCTCCAAAAGATACTAGAAATTTAAGCTTATTCTCGAATTGATAAATCAAGAAAACTGAAATTTGCATTTTTCAAAAGAATTAAAATAGAATGGAAATAGATATTCTCGTATAGGTTTTTGATGACTATCATTATATTAGAGGAACTCCCATAATAAATTATGAGTAATAGAATAATGGTATTGTTCTCTCTTGGGGTGACAGCATCCCTAAGGAATATTGTAATTTTTTAGCGTAGAATATTCTACCCAAAGACAATCAAATAAATTTTAACGTATCATTGCATATTAGGGGCCAGGTAGCTCAGTGGTTGAGACTGTCGCTTTCAAAACCATTGACTGCTGGTCGGGCTAGGTTCGAATCCTTAGCGACTACAGATTTTTATCTGATGGCCCGAGAAAGTGCTAGGAATCGCACGTTAAAAGGTAAGACCTCGTTAATCCTTGGCTCGCACAAGTTTCGACTTTCGAGGGCTGCCGTTCGTGAGGGGACTACAGCTGGTTAACGGGTTTTTTTTTTCAACAATTTTAATTCAAAGAGTCCCTATACAATCAAGCCAACAATGCTTTCAGTCAACTGAGCGGAGAAATGAAGAATGTAAGGACTCAATACAACATTATTCGATAACAGTTCAATTCGTCGAACAATTTCACGTCGAGTGCATTAAACAATTTTTGCACGAGTTGCATACAACATTTTTTTACGTTCATGCAAAAAAGCAAAAAAATGAATTATAAAGGTGCGGCACTAGGTGTAGGAAAATGAAAATCGCAACTTAAATAATTAATTATTACTATCGATTTGCATTGAAACAAATCACTATCATCTATTTTCCATTATTATTACTCATTTTAAAACTTTCAATTCCGTAATTGTCAGAATTAATTTTTGACTGACGTTTCTGTAACTACAGATGCATTATAAAAATCAAAATCACAGTAGCCGTGAGCGCGTATGTTATCACGAGATGTGGTCATAGTACTGACAGTATGCTCTATGCATGTAGGCGGTTTAGAGCAAAGCGGATCAGTTTCGATTATGGAGTTATTTTCGGGTAGACATTATTTTTTCAAGTCTGGCTGCTAAAATTAGTACAAAATAATATAAAATATGTAACTGTTTAAAACTTATTGCCAATCTCACAGAATATCTACTCAATATGTAGTAGGTTTGAACGTTTATGTTTGTCATGATGACAGCACGTTGAAGTAGAATTACAGATGAGTGTAATAAAAACTTTATTGCACTAGTGCAATGAAGAACTTCTTTTTCCACTAAATATAGGTCAATAAAGTTTTTCTTTTTGCATGAATGTAGACATTTTTTTTTTAAGTTCTGTCCACGAGAATAGGAAATGTTCAGAGGGCATTGCAAAGGTGTTTAGAATTAGGTTTCACAGTTATATATGAAGTAAAAATTGAAAATTGCATTTTTAAAATATTTTCCGATCTCAACAAAAAATATCATTTTGTTAACAAGTCTCGTATATAACCTTTCAACTTTTAAAACAATGAAAACATCGTTTCTCGGAAGAATGTCATTTGTTTTCCCAAAATAGTGCAGTGTGATGTAATATCGATAAAAGTGCCTCTCAAAACTTGATATTCTGTTGCATACCAACAGCTGCTTCAGTTTCCGTCAGCTGTATATGATTCATAAGAAGCATAAAACGAGTGAAATCACTTGAATATTACTACCAGAATAGTCAAAATCCCCTTCTCTCCACACCATTTCACAAAGTAGAAAGTTTGTTGCGAATATCTGGCAGAAAACAACTACTCCCCCCTACGAACACTGAATTACATCTAAAATTTGTACAATTTCCCTCCAAGAGGATACTAGAAATTTAAGCTTTTTCTCGAATTAATAAATCAAGAAACCTGAAATTTGCATTTTTCAAAAGAATAAAAATAGAATGGGAATAGACATTCTCGATAGGTTTTTTGATGACCATCATTATATTAGAGGCAAACCCAGGAAAAATATTAAATAATAAAAATCTGCATCTTTACGATCACTTTAATCATAAAAATGTGATTTTTTTTATTTTTTCTGCGTAGGTGGCTATGATTTTGAATTGAAATGTTGGTTTTGATCCAAAACAACTTTTCTAAATTAAATTTTTTTTCGATAATGTCAAAAATAAGCGTAGTTTACACCTGATCGAATTTCATATTTTTTTGTTTCCCCTGTATACCGTTCAGAAATTTAAAATACTGACAACTTTTATGTTTTCTGCAATGCACCAATATTTAAGAAGAATAAAATTTTCTGAAAAATCGATAATGAACAAGTTTTCCATATGGTGCAAACTTTTTAAAACTCACTGTATACGAGTTGTATCTCTGTACTTCTGATTGCATTGATGGTGGCTGATAAGATTCAAAACTGAATATCGAAAATTCATTACTTCTCTATAATAGTGAATTTCAGATACAACAAAGTGTTTCTTTTCACTTTTTCAATTTTTATTTGCATGAACAACCAATAGGTTAGGGGTATAGTTCCCTGTGTCCACTTTTATCGATCAATGTAATATTCTTCAAAATAGTTAATTTTTTTTGCTCATTTGTTCGTATTCTGATTATAAGTAGCAATGTTAGTACGTAACAAACATCACATACCTATTTTATGGAAGCGTAAAATGTGTCGCTTCAAAATATTTTGTTCATCAAACATTGTGACGAAAGGGTGCAGTATTTTAAATGCCACCACGCCTTAGAAGCTTCTCACAGTTTCTTATTTGTTGGTGAAGATTGGCGTTGATACATACATTATGAAATCGTAAAGTGTATTCGAACTACGCCAGGCCGAGCGCTGATAGCTGCTCCTATCTTTGAATTCAGGTATAGAGCGATCGAGTCGGCTTGCTAACTCAGCCAGGTAACATAGGCGTTGCATTTTTTTTTTGTCATGTTTTTGTACATTTGTCAAAAAATATACTAAATGTTTTTGTATTCACGTTATAATGGATTTAATCGGAAAATACCATACTTGATAAAAGATTCAAAATGTTAAATGCTACTGGAAAAAAAAGCCAGGAAACATAGGCATTGCATCTTTTTTTTCTCATGTATTTGTACATTCGTCAAAAATATACTAAATGTTTTTGTATTCACGTTATAATGGATTTAATCGGAAAATATCAAAATTGAGATAAAAGATTCAAAATGATAAATGCTACTGGAAAAAAATTCTTTCAATTTTTTTGTCATATTTCAGAGGTAAAATCCACTTTTTTTTCTTGCAGTTTCGGTAGATAGTGGGTAGGGACCGTGGGAATTTCATTAATACATTCATGTGCGTCACTAATTATGGTTGATCAAGTTGATTTTGCATTGGAAGCCCTCTCTCGATTAGATGTCAACAATCAGGTTGAAGTTTTGGCAGGCGACGATTTTGTTTGGGAACAGGAAGATGGAGTTGTAGTGGATGAGGATGGTGACGAACAGGAGGATGGAGTTGTAGTGGCTGATGGTGACAATGGTGAATTCAATGACCACAGAGATGTTGAAGATGGCCGCCAGGACAATCCAGCTGGGGAAGACTTAGACGGAGAACAGTTTCTCGAAGATGACGGTGAAGAAGCACCAGCCGATGATGGAATTGTACCAGACTGTGAGGATGTGCCCGAAACCATCGTGAGCAAGGCCCATCAAATAAAAATGACTGAAGCATTAGAAAACTTTGCCAGTAATTTGTACTTTTGCAGCTGTTACTTTGTCACAATTCATACTTGTGACAATAGAAAGCGTTTCTTATGTGACATTTGTTTTTTAAGGTATTGCGGCATGAATAATAATGGTGGGTGGTATCAGCATGGTTATTCACATGATACAGTGGAATATGCGAATGTTCCCATACTTAATTGTTATTCATGTCACTCATCTCTATATCAGCTTTGCCCCGTAGGGGGATGTATGCATTGTAACAAATAGCAGAGTTGAAATAGGGGTGGAGATGGGTTAGGGTTGCAAAGCCTGGTATGAGGGGGCGTGGCTTAAGAAAGCGGGTGTGGCTTAAGAAAGCGGGTGTGGCTTAAGAAAGGGACGTGGCTTAAGACATAGTGGGGATTGAAGTAGGTCGGAGAAGAAGAAGAGTAGGAGTGGGGTGGAGGCCTGAGTGATTAAAACAAATACTCCCCCAGAATAATATTCAGTCGCCAGCCACTTGCGGCATCCAGTCGCCAGCAGCATTCAGTATTACAGGACTAAGTAGAATAATTTGAAGGTAAGTTAACAATCTTGTATTCATGAACGCCGATGACGCCTTCCCCAGCAGGTGCGCAGATGGACCAACGCAAACGACGAGGTGGGTTCGTTGATGGAGTTGCTCCCAAAAGATCCCGTAACGCTGGAGCAAAATTGTCGACGGAAGATATGCCTATAATAAATATTGCGGACAGCGATGATGATTTCATGGTACAGCCACCAAAGAAGTCATCATCGAAGAAGCAATCTACTAGTCACAGTAGTACAAGTAAGGCTGGTCCTATTGTTGAGTACCGTAGGAACTGTAGTAGAAATAGCCCGTACTCTGGAGGATGGCCGTCAAAGAAGGCATCCTCAACTGTTGTAGCACCACCTGTTGCAACTATAGTGGCACCAGTTGAAGTAATGCCTGCTCCTGTAGTTGTACAGTTGGAACCAACAATTGCAGACATACCCCTTTCTCCCGTCATTACAGTTGTTCCACCACCACCTCCACCACGGCAAGCGAGCCAACCAGAAACGTCCTCGAAGCAAGGCCGGGGACTTTTATTGACCAGGTGTTGGAGCGACTGGATGAGGTTGAGCGCGGCTGCCTGGAGATCGCTAGAGAGCGGGCAGAAATTACCCGCTAACAGGCAGCTCTCATGGAGAGAGATCAACATGCAGCCCTCCTGGAAGCTGAAATGCATACCAGGAGGGACACTGTGAGAGCAGAAGTCCGCACCGCCATGGATAGGATGGCGGCAGCCTGCCATAGGTATAGTATTTAGGTTGTATATAGATAGGTTAAGTTATGTTTAAGTATTGTAGAAATGTTGAATTAGATGTAAGTTTTATACAAATACAAAATAAAAAAAAAATATCAAGTGAGGACAAGTGAATGTCAAACACGTTTTACATACGTTTTATATACGTTTTATATACGTTTTGTATACGTTTTATATACGTTTTATATACGTTGATCATCAGTTATGTTGTCGGAATTGTTAGCACATGATTGTTATCACATGTGTACATAGTGGTCGAAGCAACCGTATCTAATTTTTCACTGGTGGACCACCAGTTTGATGAGAAACTAATATGACTGGTTTAGCGAGCTCCTGGTGTGATGTGTCACACACAGACCATTCACAAAATTAGGAAGGGGATGTCATGCGGAGGTCATGCCTGAGGGAACGGTACATTCATCGCCGGCGTTTAATGGCTAACAGACGGTGCGTGTGTGGTTAGATTTCTTGAATTTTCGGACTTGCTTCTTGCTACTTATACTTGTATGTACACCATGAAGGTCACAGTAGCAAGTCTGGAGTACACATGATCATACATAGTTCGAGACATGGAGTTATTTAAGTACTCAAATACTCGATCGTATACTCATTACCGTACACAGGTCATACGCAGATCAAACGCAGAGTAGAAAAGTGCTTGGTCATCATTACCGTATATATGAAGAAAAAAACCCAATGTCAATGGTTTTTTGTATGTACTGTTTAAACTTTATAGTTTTTAAGAGTACGTACACATAACATACACTATCAATCATGAATACAATTGAAACAGGACACAATAACCAAGAACTTCATTACCGTGTATGTAATCTCTCCCATCTATCACCAATGTCATCTCAAGGTCAAACACAAACCTTAAGTACATGTATAGCATTCATGAAGGTCATACAACATTTTCAAAGTACCTCTGCGTATGGGTGTTGTGACGTCAGCGCGGACCCACCCCACCGTGTCGAGAGCAAAATCCTGACACGATCACTGGATCGTCGTCGGATGCGCATAGCGTTGACGTCACGACACCACCATAGCAAGGTATCTCTCAGAGTTCACATATCCGACTGGATCTCCGTGGTGTGCAGATGTGTACCTTCTCTATACTTCGGTATAGATTTTTATATGTACTCCACACATAAGGATCATACACAATAGTAAAGTAGGTACACATGAAGGACGGTGAAAGACATGGAGGTAAATATGTACCCGGAAAAAGTACTTGTCCGTGTATGAAAAATGATATCCAAGTCATCACAATGACATCTCAAGGTCAAACACAAACACTGAATACATGTATAGCATTCATTAAGGTCATACCAAAATTTTCAAAGTACCTCCAAGTATATCTCAACGTTAAAGCCACGTAGTCGCTGCATGACCGCAGCCTTTGGGTTAAGGTGGGGAGAAAGGGTGGGAGAAGAAAGGGTGAGGAGACGGGGTGGGAGTGATGGTGGGGAGAAAGGGTGGGAGAAAGCCAACCATGTCGAGAGCGAGAGTCTGACACACATCACTGGATCGTCGTCGGATGCGCATAGCGTTGACGTCACGCGACCTCTCCCCCCACCACCATCGCAAGGTATACATCATCGGAGGGGAATCACATGTCTGACTGGATATCCGTGGCGTGCAGACGTGTACCCTCTCTATACTTCGGTTTAGATTTGTATGCGTACTCCACACATTAGGATCACACACAATGGCAGAGTAAGTATACATGAAGGACATTGAGGTAAGAAAAAATATATGTACTTGGAAAAAGTACTTGTCCGTGTATGAAAAAGAATCCAAGTCATCACAATGTCAAACACCTCCCAACAATAGTCAAGATCAAGACCAAGGTCAAAGGTCAAAGTTCAAGGTCAAGGTTGAATGCCAAGGTCAAAGGTCAAGGTCAATATCAAAGTCAAAGGTCGAGGTCAAATATCAAGATCAAAGGTCAAGGTCAACGGCCAAGGTCAAAGTTAAAGGTCACCGATGACGTCATAGTGGTGGGGGGAGGCCCAGAACCGGCTCAAATCTCCTACTGATGTTTGAAGGAAAAGGTTTACCATAACCCAATCGCTAGCGAAGGGGAACTACGGAACCAAATACGACATGCAGCCGAAGAAATCAACAATAACCCAAGAGCTCTGCGTTTGTTGAAAAGGTCGTTTTTAAGGAGATGTCGCGCTTGTATCAGAGCAGAAGGAAAACAATTCGAACATTTGTTGTAGTCTCTTAATCATGTACAAGAGGAATATTGAGGTGTACATTGTTGTGTTGTTTTCATAAGAATCAACCTATTCTCATATAATTTTTCATTAAAGTTCATTTAACTGTTAATCAGTCCAAGTACCTGTGTAAGATTTATCAGCTCATCAGTCGCTGTGATAAAATAATTGCAGCTCACACTTCGATAAAATAGAAAATAAACCCATTTTGAACGAAACTGCAATCCTTGTGATCCACCGTAAAATACTCCCTTTCGTACTCTATTAGCAATATCTATTTTTCAAAAAGAATCATGGCAACTTCTATACATTTTTGGACTATGGACAAAACGGGCAAATTTTCAAGGCCAATGTTCAGGTTTTCGTTGGAGAATAATTTGTCACAAAAAGAGTTCAAAGTTTCATAATAGAAATCTTGAGAGATCCAAATCGGAGGATAATTTTTTTTTGGAGACCGTAATGACTGCTATTGAAAATCTGCCCTCTGCGATAGTTACAACTACTATTCAGTAATATTTATCGAAAATAAGAATTAACATGAAACGCTCCTTATTTGCTTAGAACATAAAAGAATGATTTGAGATAGGAATAATTTTTTTTTAATAAAAGTTCCAATATCTCGAAAACCGTGAGGTTTTTACTGAGGTCAAGTTGTGATTTTCTGATAGGTTATGAACTTGTTAATCACCAGCTAAAGTATGATCCATGGTTTACCGGACACCCTGTATAAGTAGGTATAATATTGTCAAGCAACTTTGACATATGCTGTCAGATTTTCCTCAGTTTCTGTCAGAAAGAATCCACAAATACCGCTGCAATCAATTTGCAAAATGTTCCTTTATAAATATTGCGAACTAATAATTAAATTTTCTCTTAAGTATTTTTTATTGTTATGTAATTGTTTGTTGTTTAGTTCTTTCTATCAAGTTTAACTGAAAATTAATCCATAAGTTATATATATTTTTATTTTCGTTGTAATCTGATATGAAGCTTGTAGGAAAAATTTTGTTCCTAACACGTGCGCAAAGTGACTTTTCCGCACGCAAAAACTTATACGAACTCCGCTTCGCGTCGTTCGCATAACTGTATTTGCGTGCGGAAAAATAGTACTTTGCGCACTTGTTAGGAAAATAACTATTTTACTTTTATTGCAAACCGGTACCATTCAATATGCCAATGTTTTCGTCGATAATATTCTGTTCACTGATGCTTCCAAAGGCCACCTGGGTGTTGAATGTTCTGTCACAAATATTGACAAAGTGATCAAATCATGCTTACTTCCAATCTCTGCCACAGTCCATACAGGCATACTGTATGCAATTTTCCTAGCCCTAAATTCAATATCACAGGACCATCGGAACGTCGCAATCTGCACAGACTCGCTAGCCTCTATTCACTTTAACAAAAATATATTCACAGACCACCCTATTGTGAAAACTATACACGATATGGCCAGCTACCTTACTACAATGGGAATATATCTGACACTAATCTGGACTCCATGACAAGTGGGGATTACTGGAAATGAATTTTCTGATGATGCAGCCAGGGATGCATTGTCTGCAAAATCACCGAAAACATACAGTTACCAACTGACCTGAGAACATTTCTCAAAAATTCTGTTCAAATGTCCTGGCGAAACCACTGGAACGAAAATCACACCAAACTAATATTTTTTTTCCATAAACATGTGTCCGCAACTGCTTAATTTCTAAGATACAGGGTGTTGAAATTTAACAAAAATGATAATGATACGCCAATGTTTAATTTTTAATGAATATTATATTTTTTATGAATGCCTCTATCTACTCATAAAAATGGTCTTTTGACTTTTTTTCGTACGAAGAACAGTTTTCGATTCAAATAACAAAATGAGACAAACAAAAATTCGCCTAGGTACAAGCAAATGACTACCTTTTATTTTTTAAATCGAAAACCGTCGGTCGGACGGAAAAAAAACAAAAGACCATGTTTGTGTGAAGATAGAAGACAATTATAAAAATAATACTTATTTGACAAAAAAACAGTAGCGTATCATTATTTTGATCGAAATTATTACAGGTCATGTGTACAGGGACGCCACTGATGGAAATTAAGAAAACGTTCACCATGGAAAAAGCGTATTTTTATGTGTAATTTGCATGTTCCAAAATCATAAAGAGAAGCCAAAGTGGTTTTAGAGATATTGAAAAAGAACTTATTTTTTTGTTAAATTTCAACATCCTGTATCTCAGAAATGAAGCGGTTGTGGACACATGTTTATAAGAAAAAAAAGTCTTATTTTGACCTAAGAAATACGCCCCTGAAATCTTGATACTGAATTTTGAAACACCCTGTATAATATTATGTATATATTGTGTACGGTGTGAATATTGTGATATGATTGTAAATCATTCGACACTAGCATGACCTTTCGTTTCTTTCAAGGAATAATTCGTAGCATTACCTACTTGTCCGACATACAATTTTTTTTCCTTCATTTCGAGTCACAACTCGAAACTAGCTTAACTTCGCGTTGTGACTCGAAACTGATAAAAAACTAGCACTGATTTCGAGTTATAACTCGAAATTAAGCTAATTCATTTAAGTAAATTCAATTAAGTGAATGTTATCGTTGCTCGGTCTTTAGCCACTGCTTCAACTGTCAGACTTGGGATTGCTAATAGGCAATAAGCTAAAAGCTATCAAATGGAACTAACAGAACGTATCTCAAATATTGAGATTAGCATCAACCTGGTGATATTGAGGATACCTGAAACTTACTCTATTGACTATCATGATGAACTGGATATACACTGATAGTTTCGAATGTCAAGACTGGGTCCCTAAATGCTATTGGTGAACAGCAGTCTTGAGGTAATTTAACACTAGGTAATTATAACTGTATTGATCTAGTCAGCTATATCTACTGTCGATAATGAATAACTCTGTCCTTCAGATATGATGTCCAATGAATGATGGGACTTTTTTGTAGTGAAGTAAAAGTGGCGCACCTAATACCAGAGCAATGACCTCGCATCACCAACCAAATAAAGGAAGATCTTACTTGTTAATACTGTAATGAAATTTTTAGAGACGCCACTGATCGCGTGACAGAATTCATTTCACTACGTAAGCAGTCCTACATGTGGCTGGCTCAAAAATGTTCGAACATCGAGGAAAAAAGGCTTGAGTTTTAAAGAAATTATCAAGTCTAGTTACAAAAATCGAACTCCAAATTTATTACGGACGTGCCACGAACAATGTAGATTTCAGAGATTCATAAAAAATATAGACCGTTTTAAGTTGTAACGTTTGGGAATTGCAGGTTGAATAGGAAAAGGTCAAATGCTTACGATTGTCTACTGCCCATTTGGAGGCCAGGGTAGTTCTTAGAATCAACCCAATTCGATCTTTCAATGAGTTCATTTCGTCACAAATAGATGTTAGATGTTACAAGGGAGCTGGCCCCTTGGTCTAATCCACTGCGACCTTTTTAGATCTATTGTGGAGGCTCCGATTGCTTATAGCACATCATCTAGCTTCGTCCATTTCATCAGACTGAGCAGATTTGATAATGGCCTCTCGAAATAGCATTCCGCTCTTGGTTTTTGATCTCCAAGTTGTAGAAACCGCACCCTTGCTAGTCCTTCGCACTGGCACATTACAAGTATTGCGGTTTCCTCTTCTTCCTAGCAGAACCTGCAAATTGCTTCTTCCGCCAGACCTATAATATTCATATGTCTGTTAAGCCTACAATGGCATGTCAGCAGACCTACTACTTGTCCGACGATCCTCCTTTTATAGCTAAGGAGTTCCGTCGTAAATTTTGGCGAGCGTCTTTTGATGAACTCCTTGGCCTGTCTCAATCCTGGTCGGGTTGTCCACCACTCTTGAGATTTGTTTTGTACCCACTGTTTGGTGTGGGCTTTTGTGGTGGATTTGGCTACGCCGCAGAAGGGTTGCGGCCCAATGAGCGCTGCCGAAGAGCCTTCTCTGGCTAGTGTGTCGGCCCGCTCATTGCCCAGGTGTCCCTCGTGACCTGCCACCCAAGCTAGGGTCACATTGTTACGACTACCCAGCTCGGGCAGATCACACAAACAGTCCCAGACCAGTGTTGATTTGACTTGGTGGGAACCGATTGCCTTGAGCGCAGCTTCACTGTCGGAGTAGATGGCCACTGTTTTGTTCCTTATCTCTCGTCTCAGTATTTCTCAGACACAGTGTTGTATAGCCGTTACCTCTGCCTGAAACACTGTGGCGTATTTTCCAAGGCAAAGCTGGATGTTAATCCTTGGCTTTGCCCCGTAAACTCCAGTGCCGACTCCGTTATCTGTCTTTGACCCGTCTGTATACCAGACCGATCTTGCATTCACGGGTGGCCCATTCTCCCAGTCCTTTCTGTCTGCTATCAGTATTTTGAAGTTCTTTTTGAAGCTGTATTTGGGAACCATCGCGTCCGTTGGCATTCCCATTACTGGGTCTGCCCTCAGTTCCTCATGTAGCTTCCGGTAGTCAGCTCCGTGCTTCTGGCTTATTGGAGCTTGACCCTGCATTACTCTGTGTGTCACGGACCTTGCTTCTCCTTGGACGTATATGTGTAGTGGTGGCAGGTCCAGTATGACCTCCATAGCAGCCGTAGGAGTTGTTCTCATGGCTCCTGTCACCCTCAGGCATGCCTGCCTCTGGATGCCATTCAATAGCCTATTCGTCACAAATAATACTTATATGGAAATAGGTCGTTCGTTGTAAGATGTATGCGAATTTATTTGTTTTGAAAGTGAACAGGCAACTAAGGACATCGGACTAGCAAGATAATGTTTTGGCAGTTTTTTTGATAGTTTTCTGCCAATAAAGATTGATTCACATTCAGCGTTAGTCCTAATTGTACGGGGCGATCACCCAAATGATGTCACTTAATAGGAAAAGTTAGATGTAGTTGATTAGGAATGTAGAACATAAAAATAGGGTTTAAAATACCAAGATCGGTCAAGTAACGACATTTATTCTACATGTTAAAATTCTGAAGGGTGAGAATATCCCATCTCTTCTGGGGAGCGAAGGACAGACCTAGCATGCCTTGAACTCTGAAACAAGAAATCAGTTGAAATGTTATTTTAGAAGCTGTAAAAATTGGTGCATTGCGAATACTTGTATTTAAGTTATCAAAAATTGATCAAAATTATTATACATATTTCCAAATGATGTACAGGGTAGAAGAAAAAAATAGAATTTTGATCTAGTCTAAGCTACCCTGGCTGTTACTACAAATTTGAATATTTTTTTCAATATTCTTTACAGCTTCTTTGAATAAAATTTCAAAAATGTCAAAAATAAGCGTAGTTTACTTGGTCAAAAATAGTTTTGATTATCCTCTGTACACTGTTTGAAAATTTTAAATTTTGATAAGTCATATGCAATTATTTCACAATGCACCAATCTTTATGATGCATGAAATTTTCTGACAAAGCCATAATAAAAAAGATCCCAAGTGGGGCAAACTTTTGGAAACTCACTGTATATGAATGCTATAACTGACAAAAAACTAGCTCTGTCTCCCGGGTTATAACAGTAAACTGAAGTTACCAGAAGCTTTCAAATATTACCTTTACACAAAAAGCATTTGTTACCCTACTGTAAGTTAGCGTTTGTGAGCATACTGTAAATTTACAACGAAAGTGAACACACTTCAATTAAATTTGCAAAAATGAATATGCTGGCAGTTTGCGTTTGTAACCTTACCGCAAAGTCATGACAAAATTAAAAAAGTTCCTGGTAAGTTAACAAGTATTTATTTGCTGGAATTCAACATTTGTAGCTGTACTGGAAGTCTATATCGAAATCAATAAAATTTTTGACAAGTTTGCAATTGAAACCTTTACGAATGTAATGCTATAAGGGGAAATATCTGCAGGACAGTGGCTGCAATGAATGTTACAACTTCACAGTTACTCTTGATGGGTCTAGGACATTTCAAGGCAGCCGATTCAGTGCCAAGAAGTTTCAGTGGCAGGACCTTTCAGTGCCAGGACTTTTCGTCCCAGGATTAAGATAATTTTACCAGATACGTTCTTGATTACTAAATAGAGCATTTCTATAATCAAGTTATTGCAACCAATGGTCCAGTACGGTGGCCTGCCCGCTCGCCGGATCTGACTGTGCTAGATTTCTTCATTTGGGGATATGTTAAAGAAAGGGTCTACTATGCAACAGCCCCAGCCACTCTCGAAATCTTAGAAGAAAGGATTCTACAGGCATTTAGAAGTATAACGCCAACAACTGTTACGAAACGTGTTGAGAGAAACAATTGAACGAGCTGAAATGTGTCTTCAACATAGAGGAATGCACTTTGAAAATTTACTATAGTGAACATTTTAAGAAATTAGGATATTGAAAAAAATGTAAGTGCATCGCTGAAATTATTGTTAATTTTGTTAAATTTGTTGATCCAATCGCAAATAAATTAGTATCGTTAGATTCGTCAAAATATCTTTTTTTCGGGAAGTGCTTATCCATGGCACACTTGACAAAAGTAAATAAATTATTATGAAGTATTTTCCTCAGTAATATTAAATTTATGTTCTTAATTGTAATCCAATCGCAAATAAATTAGTATAGTTAGATTCGTCAAAATATCCTTTTTTCGGAAAGTGAATCACCTGAGGTCCTTAGATTAGTTTACTTTTGATCATGGCCACCTAGATGTAATTTCAAAAGTGACTCCAAAAAAATTAAGTAGACATAAAAACTTTCGAAAATGTTACATTCTGATCTAGAATTGTCTCAGAATTCCAAAAATGTTACAATATACAGGGTGTTCCATTTAAAAATTTAGAACCGGAGCCATTTCCGGCGAAACCGGAAGTGACCGGAAAGTGAAAAATATGTGAAAACTCTCCTCTTCACATGCCATTTACCTATACCAAATCTCATTTTGATACACCTAATGATCTAGAAGTTATGACTTGTCTAATAGATTCGTTGACACCCGGTATATATATATATATATATATATATATCCCCAAAGAAGAAAATATATATATATATATGTATATATATGTTTTATACTTATTGTTTTTGTTTAACTAACAACTAATATTAGTTGGTTTTATGTAATAAATTTTCAAACAAACAAAAAAACAAACTTTAATAAGTATGAGCGCCACGGCAAATAATAATAAAAGCCGTCCTCTACCCGCACAGGCTATGCTATTTTTGTGAATGTGTGCATTCCCATTAGTGTTAATATCGCCAGTAGAATTTCAATTTTTTAATCTCCCGGCACTGAAACGTCCTGGCACTGAAACGTCCGCGCACTGAAACGTCCCGGCACCGAAACGTCATGGCACTGAAACGTCCTGGCACTGAAAGGTCCTGACACTGAAACGGTGGCTCTGAAATGGCGGCGCTGAAACGGCGGCACTGAAACGTCCCATTCCCACTCTTGATAGGTTTTTGAAAACTTTATGCAAGTTCTGCTTGCTTGGTAGGAATGATTTATAGGATGGCATGTTTTTGTTGCCAAGTAGTCACACTAGGTGTTTATGGGTTAACTCATGGATTCTGAGGGTCCCGCGTTATTTATCGTATAATAGGAGTGAGCTGCCAAAATTTTGTAACTGGTCATTAACCAAACCACTTTAGCCCGTTTTAACCCAGTAGTTATTGTAATAATCTGAATCTAGCCAGATCTCCCACTCATATTTTCCAAAAAAGTTGACCGTTAAACAAATCGTGAAAGTCGCATCTGCTCACACAAGCAATTTAAGTCGCTTAATATGTTTCCAGGCCTACCTATATAACTCCGACAATGTAAATAATTATTAAATGCCAATTATTACATTCTCCATTACCTCCATTCGCCATTTGGAATGGCCAAATTATATTTATGGCATTTTGAATTGATTATTAGCATGAGTAATATTCTGGTCAGAATAGGGCGTGTTAGTCGGTAACAGATATATGAATTATGTGACAACGCAAGATTTCTTCTTTCCACAGGTAATTCAGTCCAATTATCATCCAAAGTGAAATTACTTCGGGTACTCTTAACAGTTGCTCGTAAGAGTGCAGCCTGTTGATGGAGAGAATCATAAAAAAATTGTAATGTATTTCCAACTACAAGAAAACTACAGTTGAAACAATTTGGATTTGCTGATGATCAAGAAATAATGAAACATTTGCCTTTACAGCTATTTTGCCGGAACCATCTATTTTAACGCAGTCGTGGACAAAAGGAGTTCGAAAGACGTCAAAAAATCATCACCAATTTTTTTTTTATAAAATCGAGTTTATTCTTGTCCAAATGTGACGAATTGTATGAAATCAAAATTTTTGTTTCGTACTTTTTGAGAAAAAACAGATGACGGGTACAGCAGTTCTGTCCCACTACACAAAAAAAATGCGATGGACCTGCTACCACTGTAACCAAAAACGAAAAACTTGAGGAGACTGTTAATTTCCAACTGAAAGCACAATCCCACAAAATACAGCAAAGAAATACTTACTATGGTTAATTGGAGAAAAACGTAAATATGTCAACTTTCAATCTAGATCTAGAAAACACATATTTCCACATCATTTTCCTTAGAAGCAGAAGGATATTATGGTGATTTGTAGTACTCTGATTATGGAATAAAAAAACTCAAAAACAAAAAATAATAATTTATGTATCAAATGAGTAAAGTGATACTTTTTTTACGAATAGGAAATGTTGAATGCGGCATTCATATTTTTTTGCAGATATGAAACGAATTGGGCATATTTTTATTGATTCATTATTCGAACAAAGTTCGAAAAGTATGCCGGAGAGTTGAGATTCAAACGAATGAAACGAATAATTTCGACAGAGTCGAAATTCCTTTCTCTTCATACTATCCCGCAAAATGGAAAATTTGAACCGAATATTGAAATAACATATTCATCGAGGTCAATATTATTATTATTAATGTTGACTTGACTTTCGAATAACTAGTCCATCGAAGTAACTTTTCATTTTCTTAGATTTGTATTCAAAATAAATAAACAATCCTCGTGGAGCAACGAATACCTTTTTCTTTCTTGAACTATGTCAAGGAAATCTCATATTTGCACTATCCACCATTTTCTCCGTAAAATCTTCATCACTTTTCATTTCTACTTAAATTAAATTTGTAGTTATCAAGAATTCGTTATCTGGATGGATGCCCAATTTCACAAATTTCATTAATTATTGTTGTCAACTAGTTTCTGACGGCCAAACAGCCATAGCTACCTTGGATTACCTAGTGTAGATTAGGTCCAATAGTTCCTTAGAGGTATATGCTATTATTTTGAATATATTCGCCGCGATAGTTTGGAATTTGGATAATACTTATTCAATAGTCAGAATGCTAAGAATATTATTGGTGAAACATTTGTATATCAGATAATTGTAGGTTATTAGTTGCCAAAGAAAATGAATACTGGCTTTATGACAGGATTTCGTTATTATTCGGATCTGTCACTGTTGTTGCATGAATCTGTCGGTTGCCTAGCAATAGCCGTTAAAAAAAGTGCACTTTTTTTCACGCTTTTCCGTTTAATAATGAAATCGTATGTATGCGGGCCACTATTGGAACTATCATGCAATTAAGATCATGACCGTGGTTTACACGGTCACTTAAAATCGTTTGTAACAGTTGTATTTCTACAAACGTTCATTTTCTTCATTGTTGCTTTTGAACAAAACACTAATTGTGTTATGAGTTTCTGAATATGACATGCAATATTTTTGTTGATTATTATCTCATTTTACAGCTCAAAGAACCATGCTGAATACTCCATCAAGACTGTTCATTTTCGAACAAAGTTGGTTATATTCAACTGTCAAAGTTACTTTCAATTTTGAATTCGTCTCAACATTCTCAGAGTAATAAATGACCATAGAGATGCCCTCTTCATCCTTGTCTTGAAGTCAACATACCTTCGTTTGTTTACAAGGGAGGGCCTTATACATGTTAATTCTTTATTCATTCGGGTAGTTTCGTATATGTCCGCTCATTTCATTCGGATCAAGCTGTCATTCTTCGTTTGTATTATGGACCTTCATACTCTAAATGTAAACAAACTGTCCATAACATTTCACCATCCGTCGCCCCCCTCGCCCACAAATTATATAGAAAAGGATAGTTCATGTTCACTTCAAAACAGGTATTTGTGTAGGTATAGGCAGGGCTTCTCTGTCTTTTATTACTCTGAGTCAACATTTCATAGACAGTTCTTCTTCTTCTTTTTTTATTGGTTCGACAACCTGGGCAATTACCCAGTTCCGACGAGAATTCCGTCCACTCCATACATGTATAACCATCACGCAGAGAGAGATATTATAATTGAAGCTTTCATGCATAGACAATATGTTGGCTTCATTCACCTTTTCATTTCCGTTTATCCTCCATTTCGACCATTTCTGCGTCTGGCCTCACCGAAAGAACTCTGACGGTTAAATTTTTATTTTGAAAATCATCCAATTATACGCTGATAAAAAGGATTTTTTGCATCGATGCTTATTTGCATTAATTCAAGTCGATTGTATTCTTGAATAGGTCCAACCAAATATTAGTTTGATTTTTTGACGGAATCCTCTTGACCACTTGAAGGAAAACTGTTTTGAGACATATGAACACTTTCTTCACTGAATAATGGGAGTTGTTTGGTGCAAGAATATTTCAACTTTAATAATAAACACTATTGTGAATACTTTCTTGTTCGATGGTGTGAGTTGGTTGAGGCAAGAATATTTCAACTTCAATAACGGACAATATCCTTCTTCATAATGCAATACATTTTTGATTCAAGATTATCTGCATTTGGAGGTTCAGTACAAATGTGCACTTGGTTATAAAACTACTCGTAAAAATATGCCATGGAAGCCATGTTCATATCGTACAGTTCAACAAACAGAGAACAACTGCGAACAATAGAGGTATAATGGTTACATTATATGAGAATAGTTTTGTAATATTTCAATTTTAATTCAAGAAACTATATAATCAACGTACGTACGTAGGTACCTCTTCGGTACGACAGCATCATTCGGCATTATCACACACCTGTTGAAAACAAAAATATCTTCAACCTACCCCCACAACTGGTCCATAAATGACCTAAATTCAAATCGTGCAGAAATAATTGGACCTCCATATAGCACTTCTGTTGCAGCACATTTGCACAAAACCACTGTGTCAAATACAAAACTAACAGCTTAAATTATGATTCAAACACAACCCCCAAACCAAACGCGGGCAAAAGCAAATAGGATAGAGGTCCCAGTCGGCAGTAGCAGTGCGCGCTTTCGCGTGGATTCGCGCCGTTCCGGTAGCGGGGTTTCGCGTGCACCCGCTAGAGTAAAGCTCATTGGTTGACTGTGCCACGTGCTGCTTCCTCCTGACCTTCCCTAAGAAATTATGTTCTTGAGTCAAAAGGAGCATTTTTCACAAGTAGGTGTTCTCTAGGGAAAAGAGTTGGAATGTATTAATGATTAATGCAAATAAATTCATTTCAAGAGAATTTATGTAAAGAAGCAAAACAGTTCAATAATTTTGAAATTCATCATATCATCATATTCATCAACTAGAAATAATTATTCTTTTCAGAAGATTATTCTGTTCAAGAGGATATATATATATATATATATATATATATATTTGATTGAAGACATACTTTTTATCAGTGTATAGTGTCTACAAATAACATTCATAAAAGGGTAACCATCTATTTCAAATTCAAAGTAGAATTTATTGGAATACATATTTTTGTCATGTATGATGCTTTTGAAATTATTTTATTTCCAATGAATTTTCATGAGTTTTCAAATGGCGTCCGAAAGCTTACTTATTTATAAAGTAAATAGTTTGAAAACTGTATAGTTCAAAATTATCTCATAATAATAATAATTATAGTAATGGAATTGATTAATTATTATTTAACTATTTGTGAGCATTCATACTGAAATACTCAAAGACTTCAATTCAGTTAGGATTGCCAGAATAGTTAGACAAGAACAAATATCAGGTGTCCAGAACCAGGTGGTGGATTTAGCAGTGTTCTAGAGCTGCGGACACTGAATATAAAAACCAAGGAACCCAAGAGGAACAGGAAACGTGTTTGGTTGTTTCTAATCAAGAGTACTATAACCTATTGGTCATGAGGGAAGGTAAGGTTTAAATGCATTCAACCCAATAATTTTTCAAAACATGTAAGTTTGTATGACCATTTGAATAACGAACAATGTATAGTCCAAAAAACCAAATTTTCTTCACACAACCTGATTACAATCATTATTGATAGATTATTAAAGATCTCATCAAGCCTTGAACTTGGTTTTTAACAAACGTTTAATTTATTAAATACTGTTTTTTCAACAATTGTTTTATTTGTATGTCTGGAGTATTTTCTCTTTCAGTGTAATAAAGACCATGGGCGGATACAGGACGAATTTTAGGGCGGGGGGGCGCAAGTTGAATTGAAGGAATGTTTTTTGTAGACATTTGTGGCCTGGGGATAGGAACCATTTTTTTTAATTTACATATTTTTACATATTGAATATATGATTTTTGGATATTTTGAAGTATTGAAAGTAGGTCAGATCACACCATAAAAACATCCCAGATAACACAAAGACGTCCTCAGTACGTCCACAGGACATAAATCTAAGACATTCAAGACGTCTCGAAGACGACCATTACAGGACATAAGACGTCCTGAAGATGTCCTGGGGACATCCGATGTTATAAATTGGAATGTTCTGGGGACGTCCATTATATGTCCCTATAAGGTCTTCCATGGACGTCCCTTGGACATCCTAAGGATGTTTTTAGGATATCAATTTTTAAGGTTTTCTATAACCCATGATCCTAGTCAATAAAAATGACATACCAACTAGAAAAAGTGAAAAGGATAATGATGGAAAGTGATTTTCGAAAAAAACATTATAAATTATTTTAAATTCTGACACAAACATTTACATCAATTACAAAACGTAATACCTATAGAACAGTATAGAAGTCACGGCTCACAAGAGCAGTAAATACGTGATATTTATACTTTCTCAGGTCATCGTATTCTTTCGATTGTAGAAATAACTTCAAATTCTGCCACAACCAGAAATTATGTTTATAAGTTAGGTTAGGAAACCACAAGGCAAGAGATAAGACACAGCACAGGACCATAAATGGCACAAATCACAGACTTCACGATTCACTCAGTCACAGGTTTGAAATAAAAGTCTATTTTTGGAAAAAATAATTGGAGAATTTTTAGAGAAATAATAAACTATCAAGAGTGTGATTTAAGTCGCCATCCCAATGACTCGAGACTTTGAATTTACTGTGATTGGTCACTGCAGTGGCGGTAAGTTTAAACGAAAAGATAAGAATGAGGCAAATTGAGTTGAAAATGCGTGAATTACTAGCAAACCTAACCTGACGTGACTAACCTAGCGCGAACGAATTGATAACGATATAACGACTGTTCATCTAATACTGGTGACAACTGGAGAAACTCACTGAGCTAAATAAGCTCAGTGAAAAATATGACGGAAAATCAAACCAAAACACGTTTTAAATTTTTGAAAAAGGCCCAAGACACGAAAATAATGTTGTAAGTCGGTAATATGAATTTGACCTGAGTTTGGACGTCCTGGGGATATTCGCATCGGACGTCCCAAAAATGTTCCGAGTTGTACGTCCCCAGGATGTCCATATTAGGTTCTGGGACGTTCGGATCTAAATGGGACATAAAATGGATATCCTCTGGACGTCCAGTGCTATATATCTGGGATAATTATAAGTAAATTATTTTATTCATAAAAACCAACTATAATGAATTTAATACAAATACTCCTGAATTAATTGGGAGCTGCCATCTAAAGAACGAATTTTAATTTCCTTTTTTTCTTGGAAAAACGATAAATGACATTATCTAGACTTATTTCTACGTTCCTATGTACGTACAATAATGCCAAGCCGGTCAGTCTCTCTTCATGCTAGGAATCGCACGTTAAAAGGTAAGACCTCGTTAACCCTTGGCTCGCACAAGTTTCGACTTTTGAGGGCTGCCGTTCGTAAGGGGACGACAGCTGGTTAACGGAAAAAACAATTTTAACAATTTTAACAATTCATTGTCGACCTCAGATATGACTTCAACAATCTGAGACACGAAAAACTGCGTTCTGCTGTTGCTATTGAATAGGGCAAACACTAGAATCTGAAGAAGATGGCGAATATTGGGAAAATCAATTTCCACGCAATTGAGATATGCACCTATGGCATTATCAATAGTTGGTCCTGATAAACTTTGGGTTTGGTAATTTTTGTACAGCAAAAATTCGCCCATAACTTCAGAAATTGATGGATTGTCTACCAGGCACCCAAACTGGTCAAGCATTTGTGAAACTTTCGCTCGCATAACGTGCTGATCAGACATTCTATGGAGATTGTTTGATGAAATGAATACGTTTATATATAGATGAATTATCAATTCAAAATATTCATCAAAATAATTTTGATCCATTACCCGTAAATGAAGGATTTATATATACCAGGTAGGGATAATACCGATAATAGTTAGGTAGTTTGTTCCAGGAACGGCTTATGCCCCCCCCTGTATCCGCCAATGATAAAGACTGTCTACATACAGAGACTGGCTTTGAATTTCTGTAGATGGCGTCCAAATGACAACTTTGATTTAGTTTTTTCATTTTCGCTGCCATAAATTGAATTTCCATAAATATCTTTGGGTTCATCACCAACAATCGTACCACAATCGTGCCTCCGCAATAAGAGTTAGCCTTCCGCATTGTTTGTAAAAGGTTCAGGTGAAAAACCCATTAAAAACGAAATATAACCTCATAAGTTTTCTGAGTGTGATGGTTCACATGGAATTTTTCTGTTCCATAAATAAACGAACCCATCAAGACTCAAATGATTCCATTGTAATTTGTTGCTGAAATAACTAATGTTTTATTACCTAAAAAAATATGCTCTGTTCTCATATGACGATGATTTCTTCATTGTAGCTTTCGAGAATTAAATAATTCCATGAAAATATTAAACAGAAAATAAACAGTAAATAAACTAGTTAGACAAATTTTAAGTACCTAATTTTGCTGTGAAGTTTCAGTCAACTGGTACGGGTCAAAGGATCACCGCAGTTAATTGACCAACGGTCCTTGAGAACGAAGCACGAAACAAGCTCGTAAAAAAAACGTAAAAATATCGACTTGAAATGAAAACTCAGCTGAAATAACCATGATGCCTGCATAATAAATAATCGTTAGATAAGCATAAGAATAAATGTTGCCAAGGGCATATTTCTCCAGTGAAAAAAGTGCCCTTGCTTTCGTTGATATCATAATCGAGTACATTCAATAGGTTCATTAGTGAAATGAATTCCATTCTCCCAACGAATGAAGAGTGTTCGCCCAAACAATGAACTGTATTCGTTCAACTGATGAAACTGTAATAATTAGATTAATTATTACTGCTCGTTCTTCAAATAAATGCTGGATGATTGGTATAATAATTCAGATTATTTTCACGATGGATATTTTTCATCAATCCAATGAATGGAGATTATTGAATTCATGAGTATCGGTTATCACTATACCATCCTTGATTCAATAATTGATATAATATACTAAATCTCGTAATGCTTTCATGCATTGAACTATAATGATTTTGTTTATTATTTGAATAAGTGGTATTTATTCAGTCATTGCATATTATTCGTGAATGCAATGAAGGCCTCCCATTGATATTGAGCATACAGTGAGTTTCCAAAAGATCGGAAAAATAATTACCATGCATTCATCAGAAAATCGCAATTCTGGTGTAAGGCGTATCTCCAAGTTATCCTTTATTTTGGCCAGCTCCATTCGGAGCTCTTCGGATGTCTCTGTAGACTGTGCTACCTGAGAAGATGCTTTAATAATCGGATCTGTCTGTTTAAGCAAACCTGCTCTGTACAAACAATGATGTCTTGCGGAGTGGTCCATCTAGTGAAGGCGCTATGTACCAGCTAGCGCTAACTTGTCAGCAACGGATATTTATTTCCTATGCGATGATTCGGCTGCACGGGTGCAAAATTCATGAGATATCGTTCGACTTAAGACCTATTATTATATTTATGCACATATATTAATAATGGAATTATAAAATGGGAGGAACATGTTGCTTCTGCCTGCCGAACAAAACTGGAAATTGGTAACTTTGTTACATTTTCTATGATCTTCACATAGCCACAACGAAACCTGTGCGTAGATCTGAAAATAGATCATCGTTGATCGTGATAAGTCATTGTAACAATAAAAACATACATATTTCTTTGAATGGTTATTCATTAACTCGACGAAAAATTTAATGTGTCAAAAAACGAAGAGGTATTAATTGATATAATGTACCACATTTTTTACGTCAGTGCTCTGGGACCATGAATTATGTTCATTGGTATTGTTACAGAAACTCAATATTTTGGGAGTTTCATTTATTTATAATTTTGAACTTGAAGTTTAATTTAATTTGTCGCGTGAAAACAGTACTAGGATTTTTACTACTTCCACCCTGTTGTCTATTCAGGGTCCTATCGATGCGAACTATCGCCGGTATTTTTTCTTTTTGAACTGATAAGAATAAGTGACCAGTCAGTGCATAAATAGGCTTAAAAGACGAAACAGCTAATATTCCCTGCTTGTCGCTAATTTCAAAGTTGTATTGTTACTAAACTGTTTTTTCCCGCTTCTATGTGTGTAACGGTGTCGGTTGAACAATCGTTAAGGTGAATGAAGACTCCAGAAAGGGCCCTTTCGTTCCAGAAGAAAGAAGACCTCCACAAAACCACCATTGGTGAGTAAGGCTCTTAGTGCTGTCGTTTGCTCATATTTATTTTTTGTCATATACAAATTTAGGGTGCTAGTAGAAATTGCGTGATAAAAGGTCCATTTTAATCTCTTCAGAATTTCGAGTTTATCGATCTGCAACAGGTATGATAAGCAATATCAAATTGTTTCAGTGTACTGGTTTCCTCACCTTAATGAACTTTCCAATGCAACAAAGAAACCTGTTCATACATGAAAAACACAGTCATCTTTGACCTCAATAAACTTGAATTCATTGTATCAATAAATACCTATCTACGTCAGTGAATATTTAATCATTGTCGTGATGAAAAATTCATTGTGCCAATGAACGGAACGGTAATGAACGGCATTTATTGATTTAGTTTATCACATTTTTTTTTTCATTGAATAGTCGACATTGTATCAATGTACTTTTTCCTTAATTTCAATGACCTCTTTCAGAACCACAATGAAACCTTTTCATAGGTCCTCGCCTCGATGAACTTTTCCATAGCAGTACCGAAACCTGTTCATAAATGTGAAAAACGATCTTAAATTATATCAACTGCATATTCAGCCATTTTTTTATTCGAAGTCACCTTAATATGGGACACCCAAGTTCAAACCGACAGAATGATAAAATCCAACAAACCAGATATAAACCAAAGAATATGTCTTCCAATAAATTTAAATAAACCTATGTTTTGGTTGAAAAAATACCGAATAATTTCATCCAAAACACTAATGTTTGCGTGATTTGAATATAACTTAAACCGAGTACTCATGTTTCAAATAAATCGAAATACTTGATTCAAACATTCCTTTTCGAAATAGAAATCGAAGTAGTAATTTACGTAACAATTGATGAATTAATTAAAAAGCTAGTTTCCAGAGGCTTTCATTGCCTAGGATATGCCGATGACCTTGCAATTATTGCAAAAGGCAAATTTGCAAGGACAGTATCGGAGCTTACACAGTCAGCCCTAGATATAGTCGACAGGTGGTGTAAAGAGGAGCTGACAGTAAACCCTCATAAAACCACAATAGTCACATTCACACGAAAAAAAGTACTGGAAGGACTTAGGTCACCGGTACTGAACGGGATAGAAATTCCATTTGCCCAAGAGGCAAAATACTTAGGAGTCATCTTCGACCATAAGTTGACCTGGAATCAACACCTACAAAAAACCATAGAAAAAAGTACTGGCCTTCAATCTGTGCAGTAGAATGTGCGGGAAAAATTGGGGGCTACAACCAAAAATGACTACATGGCTTTACGCCAGAGTTATCAGACCCATTATAACGTATGGGTCGGTGGTATGGTGGCCAAAGACCAAGCAGGCAGGAGTGGTTCGACGGCTTGGAGGACTACAAAGACAAGCACGTCTGAGTGCCACCGGGGCCATGAGAACCACCCCAACAGCCGCCTTAGAGGTCTTGCTCAACCTACCTCCACTACACATATACATCCAAGCCGAAACCAGGTCTGTCACGAGCAGGTTGATTAGAGGACAAGCACCCATTAGCAATATGCACGGGAGAGACTACAACAAGCTATATGAAGAGTTGGATAACGACCCGGTTACAAGAATGCCATCA
The DNA here is from genome assembly GCA_958298965.1 of Chrysolina haemoptera. Lineage (NCBI taxonomy): Eukaryota > Metazoa > Arthropoda > Insecta > Coleoptera > Chrysomelidae > Chrysolina > Chrysolina haemoptera. Next base: position 31,146,631 of record OY282594.1, on the reverse strand, counting down.
GATGGCATTCTTCCCAGATATAGCTTTGACAAAACTTTCAAGACAAGTATAACGGACAGGGATGCGTGGAAGGGGGGGCCTCCCATCAATGCGGAAATCGCTGTCTACACGGACGGCTCCAAAACGGATGAAGGTGCAGGAGCCGGCATTTACGGAACCAAGCCGAAGATGAAAATCTCACTGAGCTTGGGCAAACATGCGACGATATTTCAAGCGGAAATTGTTGCAATACACCATTGTGCACAAGAGCTAATAAGGCCCGATTTTTCACGAAAAAACATTGCCATATACTCAGATAGCCAAGCTGCGATAAAAGCAGTCAACTCAATGCAAGTTACCTCAAAACTTGTTTGGGACTGCATAGAAGCCCTAAAAGAGCTGGGCAGTCAGAACAGACTGACACTAGCCTGGGTACCAGCACACACAGGTTATAGAGGCAACAAAGAGGCCGATACACTAGCCCGAGAAGGAACAAGTAAGGCCCTGAATGGCCCAGAACCGTATTGCGGTATAGCAAAAGCTGTACTAAAAACAAACACCAAATCATGAATTCAACAGAAGTCTCAAGAATGGTGGAACAATGCACCAGGGATGAGACAGACCAAAGAGTTTATCAAACAACCGCAGCCAACATTCACTGACTATCTACTAAGCCAGAAGAGGAACACTACTAGAATAGTAGTAGGACTTCTCACCGGGCACTGTAGGCTCAACAAACATATGAGTACAATAGGCCTGGCAGAAGAAATGCTATGCAGGTTCTGTCAGGAAGAAGAGAAAACATCAGTACACATACTATGCCACTGCGAGGGCTTGTCAAGGCAAAGGTTTCTAACACTGGGAGAAGAAAAACCAAGAGCTCCCAGATTCATGGGAGTTCTAAAAACTAGCCTGTGGAGTCTCGTAAAGAAGAAAGGGCTAGACAAAGAAATCTAAATGATCTCGAGGACAAACACAATAGATCTGAAAAGGTCGCGGTGTAGAGGCTTGTAGCACGAAAGTCCCTAATATATAATCTAATAATCTACGTAACAAGTCCGAAAAACACTGTTTTTTTGTACGAGTGGACAAGATTCTAGGACGAGCGTAGCGAGTCCTGGAAGTCTGCGAGTCCAAAAAAACTGTTTTCGGACGTGTTGCGTATACAATTTTTTCGGCAACCGTGTAGAATAACAAATTGAGACTCATTTATTTTTTATATTTCTTTGTAGAAGAAAATTTAAAACATTTTAATTCTTATTTGTATTAAATTTCGACATGCGAACAGAAGATAGAGGACTAGTCCGGAAAGTACGTACCTCCCGGACTAGTCCGGGAAGTGATACTTTCTCAAAGAAAAATCGTTGCCGAAAAAATATGTTCATCCTGAATTAACCCTTGAATTCATTTGTTGTGGCATCCCTATTTCAGAACCATATTTCGTTTCATTGAAGCGTAGTCGTAACTTTATTCCAAAATAATTCACCTGAAGTGAAAAATTATCACTTCGTGAACTCATATAAAATATTTCTGTTAAGGTTTCTTTCGGAGCAGTAAACGCGTAAAAGCAAAGTGAATTATTGAATAATAAAGTGAATCTGTGGCGGTTTTAGAGACGAGTGACTGTAAATACTAATTTATTTCCTTCCAAGGCTTTTTATTGGTTATTGATTTTCTCCTGAGAAACTATCGCTTTGTTATTTAAATCGCATCTGCAGTAAAAGGATGGCATTTATTAGAGTGCACTTAGATTGCATATTCATTTTAATTGAGTTCGTGTTTGTACTTTCACCGTCAAGTATTGACTTTCAGCGATGTTCAACTTGTTATCTAATGGAATAATATCGAAATTTGCACACCATCCATAGCCATTAATGCTTTCTTGCGAAAATTGTAGACAATATTTGATTCCATATAATAGTTATTTGTTTTACTAGGCATAAAAGCACAAGATTTAATGCCGCGGCTGGTGTTTCATAGCAAAATCGACTTTTTCATATTTAAATTGCGTTTCATTATCAATATCCAAATAACTAAATTATTTACTATGTTTACCGCTGATGACGTTTGTTGAATTTGTTTGTTTACTGTTTACTTTGTCATTGTCAATTTTGAAAAGTTGTCATGTTAGAAATGGATTTACTGCAAATAAGAGACCAGGCGCGAGATGTGGAATTTTACCTTTTATCGGAAAAATCAAGAACTGTATATGAACTCACATACAGCAGATTCATGGAATATAGACAGAAGAAAAATATAGGATCTTTCTCTGAAAATGTGCTGATTGTCTATTTTTCCGATCTTTCAAAGAAAATGAAGCCTTCAACGTTATGGTCTACCTATTCGATGTTGAAAGTTACCCTGAACATAAAAAATAACATTGATTTGGCAAAATACCTGAAGTTACAAGCTTTTTTGAAACGCCAGTCAGACGGTTTCCATGCAAAAAAATCCAAAGAGAAGAAATCTAGAAATTTTTATCAGATGCCCCAGATGAACTGTATTTGTGTACGAAGGTAGGAATATATTATGGATTAAAGAACTAATTTTCAATTTATATTTTAGGTTGTACTTATTGTTGCAGTCGCTGGGGCTTGTAGATGTGATGAGCTTTTGCAAATGAAAACAGATGATATAAATGATATGGGCGACAAATTGCTAATTATGCTACCAAATACTAAGACCAAAAGATCAAGATCTTTTGTAGTAACGGAATATTTAAGCGTTTACAGAAAATATGCAGCCTCCAGACCCTCGAATTTAAATAATCGGCGTGTCTTCTATAAGTATGCGAACGGTAAAGCACATCATCAATTCATTGGCATTCACAAATTCGGTAAAATGCCAGAAGAAATTTCTACTTTTCTGGGACTATGCCATGCGAAAGAGTATACCGGGCCCTGCTTTCGCAGAACTTCGGCCACGTTGCTGGTGCATTCTGGTGGGGACATAACAATGTTGAAGCAACATGGAGGATGGAAGTCTTCCGCTGTCGCGGAGGGCTATATTGAGGACTCGCTAGCTAATAAGTCGAACATCGGCAATAAAATATTTACTGGCGTTTCCGGAGTATCAAGTGTTGATACTAAAGTTGTTAAATTTACTGGAAAGGAGGGAAGTGGACAGAGTTCAATTGTATTAAATAATTGTTCACAATTCACCATAAATATATCTAATAGAAAAAATTTCGTGTTGTAGTTTGTAGTTTTAGTGCAATAAAACCAGTTTATTATCATCAGCATCATTTTGAGTTTTCTTAATGTCATTGTCAATTTTAATAACCAGTTTGATTTAAATTATTACTTGGAAGGTTGCCTAGCTACGAACTTTTTCTGCCTAGGCAGTAAAAGTTGACTTTTTCTGCCTAGACATTAAAAGTACAATTTCTAAGTCATTAAAAGGCCGCTTTTAATATCATTTGGAGAAAAAATCATTGATTGTCTGCAATCAGCATGAAGATGCAAAAGTGAAACATCGTGAAAACCAGACCGAGGTGGAGATTGTTTCCTCTTTGGAACTGTTTACGATGTTCCGACATTGAAGAAAAATAAAGAAGTATGCTCCTGGTTGTTCAAACGTAGTTAGCTCAGTATTAGCAATTTTGTTTGGTATTCAAACAACCTCGTTAAACGGTTATTTCAGAAATAAGTATTAACATACATCAAAGTATTCGTTACCTGCTGATTTTTTTACATTAAAACATATTTCTTGGCCTGCAAAATCAAAAATTTATATTCAGCATATTTCTTATTTATCAATTTTGAAAAATTTCATTGTTTGATAATTATTTGTTGAATATAAATAAATGTTTGTTAGATTGGAGTCAGTCTGGGATAAAAATATGACATCATTTGGACAAAACTAATGACTCTGTACGCGACGGGAACTTTATAGTCACCAACATAATAATTTTCAGAAAACGAAAATATGTTAACTGTTAACTAAAAGGATTTGGCGGTTGCAAATTATTCGACAGATCCAACCCCTCCACAGAGTCACGTGTCATCGCATCAGCATTTGGATACGAGGATCGACTGAAACTCTGAAAGCGTGCCCTTCTACCTTTCATAACGCCATTGTACTCAAGTCTTGTGTGTTGTCTTGTCACTTGTCTGTCAACCTGTTCAACCATATCAAGATCATTAATTTCTTTGTTATTGGCAATATAATCATCATTATTTTTGGCGTGAAAGTGGACTAAGTGAACTGAACCCACGCACGAATGTGCATATGGATTGAAGCCACAGTTGAATGTGAATGTTTGTGCCGGTGACGCAAGGATGCTCCTACCCTACTAGTGCCGCGGTGATGGAAGGATTGTTGAGTGATTCGAACATTCACGAATACATTACACGATTTCAAGGTAATTTAGTATTGCTTCGTACAGGGGGACCGCCTGTATACTTTAGGCCATATTTACTTTATCCGGATGTCGGATTGGTGAAAAAGGCAGGGCGTGCTTCCCACTCAAACCTGCCTGAGGAACATAGACCAATAGCGGCCCGCCTTTCCTCGATCACGAGCAAAGCACACGTTGATCACGTCCTGACCACTATTGTTTACTGGCTTGAGTTCAACTTGAATTCACTGTAGAATACAATATCTGAACTTTCCAGCCGAAGATTCTGGAAGTTGTGGAAAATGTATGGCTTTTTAAAATTCAATTGATTTTTCAGACAAATTAAAATTATATTTGGTATATTTGAACTGAATTAGAAAGCGTACACGTACATGTTTATGTAATATCAATATCGGTAGTTCAGAACATCGTCAATTATGAGTTTTGTTTGAAAATATGAATAGGATTTATATAATCTGTTGTTAAATCATCTGCGGCTGAAAGACAAACTGTTGAAAAGGGGAACATTCTCCATGAAAATTGAAAAATGAAAACTGTGATTCATTTGTAATATCTAACAGAAAACAACTACTTTCCCGGCTAAAGCCGCTCTGGACATTGAACTACATCTAATAGATATTGTGAAAAGACTCTAACTGAAAAGAAAAAATCTGAAAGTGAAAATTCGCATTTTCATTCAGATAGTTGATTTTTTAATTTTCTTTAGTTTTCATTGAAAATTCATTAAATAAATCAGGGAGAATGTTATTAAAAAATATCACTAACTGAAATCGTTCATTTCATCGAAGCAAAGTTCGCTTCTCTCGCATTTAATCCGCAATACAGTTTGGTCAACGGAAATCTATTTTGCTTTGCCAAGCTCATCAGGGAGGCTCTTCAGAAGTTATTATACACATCAAGAATAAAAATGCTGAAAATATTGAATGATGGAAATATTTCTTCAACTATCTGAATGAAAATGCGAATTTTCACTTTCAGATTTTTTCTTTTCAGTTAGAGTCTTTTCACAATATCTATCACATGTAGTTAAATGTCCAGCGTGGCTTTAGCCGGAGAAATAGTTGTTTTCTGTTAGATATTACAAATAAATCACATTTTTCATTTTTCAATTTTCAAACGAATGAAATGTGCTGATTAACATTTCAATTCCGCCATTGCCCTTAAAATGTTTTCAAATCAGTGCCATAACCAAACAATTTCGCAGTGAATCAAATTATTCACGATGGAAGGTTACTTTTGACTCTAGGTTTACTGATAGAATAAGCAACACGAAATCATGCATCATGAAAAACTTTTCTGATTGATTCGGCCGTTACTTGATGAAGGTGAAATTATATGAACAAGAGACGATTTGATCTTCACAAACTTCTATTTAACCCCGACATGTTTCGCTATCACAGTAGCTTCCTCAAGTGATTATACAATAAAATACATGCATCTATTTATATACCCTTAGAGTTAATTACAACTAAAAACCCCCCTAACCAGACTGTTAATAATTACAATTTACAAGGGTATACCTAACCCACCTGCATAAATGAAATTGTATCCAAGATAACAAAAGTAAAAATTCTAGTCCCAAAATAAGGATAATATGAAGGATTAAGATTAAATGGTAATTATAATGGTGAATTATTCAGATCAAGTTGGTCGTTGAGTAGCAGGTTTGAATTGTTAAGTTTATTTATTTCTAATGATTCCAAATGATTTAGTTCTAATCCTTTATTTTCTATGTGTAAAATCTCCAATTCTTCATCAAGTGTGATTTTCATCTAAAAGGTGATTTGAATATTATACCTATGTTGAATTTGTTTCCTTATTCAAATAACTCATACGATGTTCGTGAATGCGATTTCTAAATGTTCTACCAGTTTGACATATATATATATATACATATAGCTCAGGACAAGTACCACAATTCAAAAAAAAAAAACTCCAGTAAGGACGAATTGTATATTTATTTCAGGATGAGAGTTTGCTAAAATTCGTTCATTTTATGTTACGTCCCAATTGTTTATTCACCCACCCTTTCAGTAATTAAGCTAATACTGATCTCTGTTAATTTCCACCAACTATAAATAGAGATGGCAATAATGATTAGTAAACTCCACTCAGACTAAGAGGGCATGAATTCAGACAGTGGCAGTGGAAGGGCTTGCATTCACTTTCCAGCTCAAGCTGGAGGAGTTTTAGGAATGAAATAACAAGAGTGAATGTTTCACAAAATATTAAAGGTGCAGGACTAATAATTCTTGCTATTCACAGCTACACGCACTCACTTTGATTGAGAGTAATAATCAAAAATATTAAAGAAATCCCATTTTGTCAGTGCATGTGATAGTTTTTATGTTTGGTTTGGATACATTTTGGATTTATTAGGGATAATCTTCACACATACAATATCCAGTATATTCTCAAAGATAAACAAGAGTTTTTTTTATCACATAAATTTCGGTTTCACACGGAAAGAAAAACCTGTGTGGATTTTTTATTCTCCTTTGTTCAAAATAACTTTTTGGTTGGAAGGTACTCATGTTCAAAAAAAGGAACATTTTTCATTAAAATTGAAAAATGTGATTCATCTATAATATCTAACAGAAAACAACTACTTCCCTGGCTAATGCCACGTTGGACGTTGTTCTGCGGTAACGTCGATAACACAAAAGAAATATTTTCATCATTTCCATCCTTGCTGTGTAAAACTGCTTCTGAAGAGTCTGCTTTCCAATTCTTCCGATCTCCCGATAGAGATCTAATGTAAGAGGTGCGGTCCTTACATCGATGAAATGAACATTTTCTGTGAATGATCAGTCAACTATCTGAATGAAAATGCAAATGTTCACCTTCAGATTTTTTCTTTTAGTTAAAGTCTTTCTATCAGATGTTAAATTTTTGACTTCGAAGTCGGAAATTTAGTCAGATATATCTGACTGAATCTCTCAACCCGGAGAATCGGAATGCTTCTTGATCTACTCGCCACCAGGTGGAGCGGCTTACACCCGTTTCATCAGCGCGAGACCTCCCAAATGACGGAATTTGGGAGGATTCAGACAGGGAACAGATGGCTTCAAAGCTGTCTGTAGTGACCTACCCTGTACTGATGACGAGGCAAGAACCTCGAAACTAGTCTGCAGGTGGTCCCCCTGTCCGAACCAAAATGAAATTCTGCCATGTGGTTACCGGGAGCGCTTGCAATTGTTTCCTCTGCAATGAGGTACATTGCACAAGTATCTGTTGGATATAATTCAATACCCGTCGTGGTATTAGCCAGCGGAGTAGTTGTTTTCTGACAGGTATTTGCCACAATTAGCCTACGTAGTAGGTGTATATGGAAGTAAAAAGGGTAAAAACATCGGTCGACGACGACTATCGTTATCGGAAATTTATTATTTTCCGACTTTGAAGTCGGAATTTTATTATTTTCTGACTTCCAAGTCGGAAATTGGTCAAAACTATTTCTAAAAACTTATATGGCCCTTCTACGCCTTCGTACCTTCAAGATCACCTATTACTCAAGTATTTATTTCAAATTTCAATTTGTATAAATACACGTGTATTTTCCAATTATTTTGTAGATTCAGTTTTGTATTCCTATAAATCGACGACATAATTCAGCCTTTCGCAAATTTTCTATACAATAGGAGATTTGTCGGCAAGCATCGAACACAAAATAGTTCAACAGCCTCTTGAGACTGCCAGATCACCTTTGCCCAACACCTGGCAAAGTTTTCCTACAGTAACATACTCTGCAATGATTCTTGTGACAACCTAGCAAATGTTTCAAATCTGGTAACTATCTGCATACTGTTTCATAGTTCTGCCAATCATCAGTGCACACCTGGTCAAGACGGAGAGCCACTGTTCGTATCCATCAACCTGCAATAGAATGCCATTTGCTATTTGTTAGGTGGTCCTAGAATAATTCCAGTACCCATTTAGAAGTTATATAAACTACAAATATCCTTTACAAAACACTTGTGGAGATATATTCTCAAAAAATATGACCACTTGAACAGTCAGACTCCGTGAGAGGTTGTCAGAAACAGCGGAGGACCTACCAACCCAATCCGAAATCCCACAAACATCAAACCGCCATACCCATAACTTTAGCGAGTAATAGAAGGTTCCGGAATATTCGGATGGGTAACTAATGAACGTGAAATTGTCGAGTGACTAAATGGACGATTCGAATCAACAAACATGTCTGATAAAACCGAGGGTTTATGATTCGCGAAATTACAGATTGGGATGTGTGGATAAAAAAATAATTATGCCGAATTTCCTGTACTTGAATACACTGAAAAAAATTAGGTACGTTATATCAATAAATGCCGTTTTTTACCTCTCCGTTCATTGGCAAAATACATTTTTCATCGTGGCAATGAATAAATATTCACTGACTTTTGTAGGTATTTATTGATACAACGAATTCAAGTTTATTGAGATCAAAGATGATCGTTTCTTACATTTATGAACAGTTTTTGTTGCTCTTGCGGAAAAGTTTATTGAGGTGAGAAAAGGGGTACACTGAGATCAATGATGATCTAATTTCAGACCCATGAACATATTTCGTTACGGCTTTGAAAAAGATTATTGAAATGAAGAAAAAAGTACATTGGAACAATGTATCTTATTTCATGAAAAAAATGTGGTACATAATATCAATGAATACCGTTTATTACCTTTCCGTTCATTGGCACAATTAACTTTTCATCGTGATAATGATTAAACATTCATTGATGTATGAAGGTATTTATTGATACAATGAATTCAAGTTCATTGAGATCAAAGATGATCTTTTTTTACATTTATGAACAGGTTTCGTTGCTGCTATGGAAAAGTTCATTGAGGTAATGAAAGGGGTACACTGAATCCATTTGAAATTGTTCATCATATCAATGAACGTAATTAATCGTCCCAGAGATGATTTTATTGTTACAATGAATCCAAGTTTATCGATATCAATGATAATCTATTTTCAGATCTACACACAGGTTTTATTGGGGCTATGAAAAGATCATAGAAGGTGTAACGAAGTTACTAAGTCCCAGTTTTGTTAGGCAGATATAAGCAACATTTTCCTCCCATTCTATAACTCCGAAATTAATATGTTCATGAATATAATAATAAGCCTTATGTCGAACCAAGCCATCTCGTGTTTAAATATACTACTACTATAAATTTTGCCGGCATCTGTTCAGCCGAATCCTCGCATAGAAATCTTCGTTGCTGGCAAGTTAGCTTTAGCTGGTAGTACACAGCGCCTCCACTAGAGGGACCACTCCGCACGACTTCGTTGTTTGCACAGAGCCGTTTAACTTAGGCAGACAAAAGCGATCGTTAAAGCATCTTCTCAGGTAGCACAGACTACAGAGACATTCGAAGAGCTCCGAAAGGAGCCAGCCGAAATTAAAGATAACTTAGAGATACGCCTTCCAATCAGGATTGCGATGTTCTGATGAATGCATGTTAATTATTTTGCATATCTTTCGGAAACTCACTGTATGCTCAATATCAGTGGGTGGCCTTCATTGCATTTACGAATGATATGCAATGATTGAATAAATACCACTTATTCAAATGATAAACAAAATAATTAGTTCAATGTGTGAAAGCATCACGAGAATAAACTGAAACATAGATTTAATGTATATCAATTATTGAATCAAGGAATAACCGATACTTAATAATCACCTTTCATTGGATTGATGAAAAATATCCATCGTCGAACTAATCTGAATCATTATATCAATCATACAGCATTCATTCGAAGAATGGACAGTAATAACTGATTTGATGAATACAGTTTCATCAGTAACGAATACAATTTATTGCTTGGGTGAACACTCTTCATTGGTTTGATGAATGGAAATCATTACCCCAACGAACCTTGCATTATAGTAACCGATTATCAATAAACACCATTCATTGAATTGATGAAAAATATCCTTCGTCGAATTAATCTAAATCATTATATCAATCATACAACATTTATTCGAAGAACGAACAATAATAATTAATCTGATGAATACAGTTTCATCAGTTGAACGAATACAATTCATTGCTTGGGTGATCACTCTTTATTCGTTTGATGAATGGAATTCATTACCATAACGAACCTATTTAATGTACTTGATCATGATATCAATGAAAGCATTCATTGATATTATTAAGATCCGTATTCATAGTATGGATAACCAGTGGTATATTGACATAACGATTGCGTTAATTGAACCAATATTGATAAAAATATTCATTGAGTCTATGAACGTTTTCATTGTATTCAGGTAACAATTTTTTTCTGTGTAGACGACAATCGAAGATCGTTCCTAACATACAAAGAAACATTAATGAATATATACTTCATTATCAAGAAATATTGATTCTGTTGTGTGTACATATCAGTCAAAACACGATCCATACCAAAAATACCACATGAAATCTCATGAAAAAATACAGACGAATCATGAGAATTTAAAAGGATATACGTGGAAAGTCTGTAACCTATACGTACATATCCCTGGAAGGTTGCATGAGAATTTGTAAGTAGATGCAATGTATAAGAATACCCGAATAAATGGCATACGAGTTTGTTTCAGGCGGTGGTTATTTAAGGAGATAAGATTCGATATGGTATTCCACTTTCAATCACGAAGATATTATTAATATGCTCATTCACGAGCATGTCAACGAATGAGGAATGTGTGGAAATTCACAATTTGTAATCCTATTGAGTATCGTATGAAGGAAGTGAAATCAGGATTCTATTGTCTGTATCAGGAATCACTGAGAATTTACAAGTGTCGATAAGACACAAGGATACGAAGTATAAGAGTTTGTTTTAGGTAGTGGTGCTTCAAAAAAGAGACTATACAATTCGACGATTTATTCCAATTTCAACCACAATAATAATTTATATCCTCATTCGAAAGCTTCACAACTTATGTGTGGAAATTCAAAATCTATGATCTTATTCGGTATCGTATAAAAAGTGGGTTCAGGATTCGATGATCCAATCTGTATTTGAAAGTCCGTATCAAATTTTATGCGAATTCTAAGAGATATCATCGAAAATGGAATATTGGACGCCTGTGGTGTCACTCAATGAGTGACACCACAGGCGTAAAATACTTTTTGTTCTCATAAGAGATATCATGAGATCCAACCGAAGGAACATTAATGAAACCAAATGGAATATTCTAAACAAAATGGTTTCAAGAATATTACCAAAATATTCGAATAGATTATTATTATCATATTACGACAGAATATTACTAAGACACAAGATCAACGAAATGAAACAATCCAGGAAAACCCACTCGGAGTGCTTATTCCTCTACTCGGAAGATGGCGCGGCCTAAACTACATTTTGTAGCGCGGGATCAGAGAACACGAATAGCCAGCCATGATATGATGCGAGTTGTGATAATACGGACGAGGAACAGTCAACAGATCTACCGCTTTTCGATTCTGTTAGAAATGAATCTGTAATTTACATTTTTTTTTTCTATCAGCATTTGAAGTTGATTATTTCTGTTTGTGCATATAATAATCCATTGGATTATTTATTCAATCTACATATGGATGGAACGTGCTAGGCACAATCTTGCAGAATACCAATGATTCTTTTTTCAATAATCAAATGACTGCTGTAAAATCTCATACATTATCATTCATTTTCAACCTGCATGACCTCATAGAAACATGTAGCATTCATCCTAGGAATAGAATAGAATAGAAACAGATAGCAGTTATGTCTAGAAACACATTCAAATATTATAGATTCACGTTAGGAAATGCCATTAGAAATAAAAAGAATATGTATCTGTAATGTCTTTCAAATACTGATGAATATCGAATATGGATCTATAGGAATTTACGGTTTCACTTGGATCTCATAAATGCTCATATATATTTTTTCTATCAGCCTCTATGAGACATTTTTGGCAGGGAAATATAGAAACATGGAAATTCGAGAAGGTAATCTCCGTAATCTCTGAACTTTCGGTGGTTTATGGGTTATGGTCTCAAGGTAATTCTTCCTGAACCAGCACAAACACAGAATCAGTCACACTCAGACGAACGACTCGAACATTTCGTCCGTTACACCGCCTTTGAAAAATTTCACCGCAAATGTAGACGAAATGTCAAGAAGAATTACCTCAAGACCACGACCAACAAACAAGTTCTGAAAGTTCATCATGGACACTGTTGCAAGTATGTATATGTTAGACTCAATTGCCATATTGCAAGTTGAAAATGCGTCAATTAGTTCTAAGACATTTGAGCAAATGGCGAATGACAGAATCCGAACGCAAAGAAAAAGAGTTGCAAAAATTAACCATAAGTTTTGTGGTTTCTAATTGGTTGTAGAAAATACCGAACTTGCGATTGAATCAACCTCCAACAATAACATCTGAACCTTATTTGTACCGAGTATGATAAAATGATATACCAGTGATTGATTTCGTAGTATTATTTACCTGGACGCCAAGAGGTTTCATCCGTTGGATATTAGCTCTTGTTACCAAAAGAGTATTCATTACATTATAAATAATATTCATTACACAGAATGATGATTACTATCAACATTTTCTCTATTTAGTACTGAATGTATTGTGGTAATGAATTATATACAATCATTACCATGCAGAGTGGCGAAGGCTACTAAATAATGTTGAATTTCAATAAATCGCGTAGTGTTTCATTGAACAAATATGTCGAAGTTAGTCTCATCTGAGGAAGTAAAACTGTGCTTTCGCTGATACTTATCCATAGCGCTTCTATGATGAGGAGTACTGTGTACAGTTCAATGAATTTCAGCAAACTGAAAAGTCGAATGAACTTGGGCTAGGTTTATTTTTAGGTTTTTGGTACGAACAAAAACTGCATTTCATTTACAGGTATGTGTTCTACGTATGTAAATAGTTTTTGTTACAAGTGATTCACGCTGATACAAACTTTTTTTATAGAACAAAAAAGGACGCGTAGATGAAATGTTGTATATGTCTCAACGAAGTAATTACCTCCGTCGAAAGATATTATTGGAAGTATCCATAGATTGCATTATTCATCAATATGTAGATGTTATGGAGATATGTCTCAATTCATTCAAAAAACAGGCAGGGACACATTTCATGAATTGTAATCAAGAAGCGGATCGAATATTGCCATCAGGAAGTAATTCTGAGTATTACTTGAGATCAATTCCAACAATCTTTCGCTGTTTCTTGGGTTGAATTCAAGGGCTTTTTGTATAGACCTCAAAGTATTATTGAATGAATAAATATTTTTTTCTTGTCAACCAATTGAAACAATTTCAGTTATCCACGCCATTGAGCATAATCCAATGTTTCGACGAATGGTTTTCCCTCGAATTTCGAATTTCGATTTTTTTTTACCGAAGTTTTATGTGTCTCTTATTCACATATCCCCAAATGATACCATCGAAAATTATATCGCATTCAAAGTTAAACTTTGCACCCGTTTCAATAAACGCCATCCCTTCCTTGCCTCCTACCCCTACCATGGTTGATAGAACTACATACGACACACTTCAGTAATCAATATAGCTATTTGGACTTTCTTGATGGAAAAGACGTGTTGTGGTGTGTTTGCTTCATGTGGATTGTGTCCAATCTGCTTGATGATTTAAAGGCAATGAACGACTCTATGGGTTGTCGTCTATGGGCTGTCTCATTTGATCAAAATTTTCTATGGTAAGTATATCTCATTATCTCATTTGTACAGACAAAACGTAGTTAGACTATTAATTCAAACCCAGACGCAACTGATCATAGTCAGACTCAGCCGAAGTTGTTCGAAAGCACAACGAAAAGATAGGTATGGATGTACCTCGCCGTTTCTTGGTGCAATCCAAACAATAGAGGCTGCTTATATAGCTTCAGCTGGGTCGAAATATTTACTGTATTTTTGTTTTAAGGCAACAAGACACCTATTTGAGAGGATTGACTAGCTGGCTGACTATCAAGATGGAGAATGAGATACATACAGGGTGTTCATTTCAGGACTTCCCACCCTAATTTTCTCGAAATGTGTGTATTTTTTTGAAAAATCCTGAGACACGTCAACAAATGTATCGAAGGGGACAAGTTTTCATCAGGAAATGAACGCGCCCCCTTTCATCCCCTGCAAGGGGGAGCTACCAAATTTTAAATGCGAAGGGGTATCGAGTAATACCTCATCTTGAAGATCTTTTTATTCTCATTCCTTTTAATTCAAACCTAAATTGCAATATTTAACACTACTGTCACTTTAATAATTGCTCAAAATATTCTCCATTATTGGCCAAACAATGGTATAACCGCTGTTCAAAGTGCTCGACATTCTGTAGTAATCCTTTGTTGAAGCTCTTGTAAATTTTGCGGCGGGGGTGTGTAAACTACTGATTTTAAATGTCCCCATAAAAAGAAATCACATGGTGCTAAGTCCGGGGACCTGGGTGGCCACTCTATAGGTCTTATTCGCCCTATCCATTTACCGGGAAATACGTTGTGTGACCATTGACGGACCGGAAGCACATAATGGGGGGTGCTCCATCTTGTTGAAAATTTAATTCATTTTCGTCAAGAAAGGTGTTTCCATCTCTATCCAGTTGATTTTCAAGAGCTTCAGTAATTAGCGGATTGATCGTATTTTCTAGCATATCCAAGTACACCTCACCATGCAGATTCCTATTGATAAACAATGGACCAATCACTTGATTTCCTAGTATACCGGCCCATACATTCAGTTTTTGGGGATACTGGGTATGCCCTTCAACAAACACATGGTCATTTTCATTGTTCCAATATCTGCAATTATGTTTATTGACAAATCCATTCAAATAAAAAGTACACTCATCAGAGAAGCAGATATTTTTTAAAAATTCCATATTGTTATTAATAATTGTAGTCATTTGTTTACAAAACTCAATTCGTATGTCAAAATCGTCTTCACTCAACTCTTGACATATTTTCATTTTATAGGGATGGAATTTAAATTTGAAAAATACTTTAATATCTATTCTTATCAATCAAGATAATTAGGGACTACCTATCATACAACTTATAAAATTGACTATAACAATATACCTACCTGGAAATCTCAAAACATACCTACTACTTAATTGAATTAAATGTAACAAAGGGGAACTGTTCAGGTCCAATTGATCATTTAATAATCAAGTTGCATTTTTCAATTCATTAATTTCCAAGAATTCTAAATAATTAGGCCCAATGCCCTTATTTTCCACATGAAGAATTTCGAAGTTTTCATCGAAGTCATGGCTTTCCTCCAGAATATAATTGGCATTAATGAGTGTGTCTTAACTATGGATTTCCATCAAGTAACGGCCACGTCAATCCAAACATTTTTAAAACATTGCTTTAATGGTAAACTATGGTAACTATGGTAAAGAATTCAATATGTCTTTTATTTTCTTTAACAAGTACACTTTTAGAGTACACATTTTGAGCAATAAATAAAGTGACAATAGTGTAAAATATTGTAATTTAGGTTTGAAGTAAAAGGAATGAGAATAAACAGTCACAGTTTTTATTTCAATGGTATACGGAGGAGCAACCAGATTTTCCTAAATATCTCGACAACGGATCGATCAAATTAAAAAAAAAACACTGACGTGTAGAGATTAAAAAGACCTTCAAAATAAGGGATTACTCGATACCCCTTCGCATTTAAGATTTTGAAGTTGGTAGCTCCCACTTGCAGGGGCTGAAATTTTCTCATGAAAACTTGTCCCCTTCAATACATTTGTTGACGTGTCTCAGGATTTTTTGAAAAAATACCCTGTATAATACATATCTACTCATATAAATTGATCTCTAGATGAATTTACAATAATTTCACATTATTTTTATTTACTGGACCAATGTCTGTCATAAGCGAAATGATTGTAATTGTTTCATAACAGGTTGTTTTTCATCAACAAAAATCATTGGAACGTAATTCTGAGGACGTTTGTTTCGAAGTTTATAAACTCAAAATGTAAAACAATTTATTTTAGTCTTTTCATGTCAAGACTTGATCCGAACATACAAGATTTTCCTTTCAGCTCAAACCAATATTTCAAAGAGTGCCTGTAATCTGTAAGTCATATCATGATGTGAAAAAATACGAGGTATTCAGCCCTATACGTGCGCCACTGTTGAACTTTCATCTAAAAGATAACATCAAGTCGTAACTTCTAAAGTCCGGGTAACATTGTCTTGAATGGCAATATCCTTGCAATGATGCCACTCGACTTTTATATTATGTATGTTGGTCAGAATTTTCTTGTTAGGAGAAAACTGTCGGCCTGGAGAACAAATATCATGAATTGGAAAGATATCTTCACAATGTACCAGGGACGTTTTCTCAAAGTATTCACAGATAAATCACACTTTCTTCTAGTCTTCGGGTTAGCACAAACATTATAATAATCAAACTTAGGAAGCAATAAAAAATAACGCTGCTCACTAATGCGAAACATTATGTCCTTGCTTTATTGGGGTGTTTATTTTCATTATTTATTTCTGGTTGCTGAATCGATGTCTGACATTGAAACTCCCATTGTATATTCAGTAAACATGCTGGTACTATGGACTCAACAACAACTACCCGAATTACAGCGAGTACTAGAAAGAGTCGCAACTGCAGTGAACCGAGTATAACAACATCCTGCATTTACGCGGCATCGTTTTCTGCCATCATACGGCAATTCGATATTATCCCTCTACTAGAGACAGCAGCCGCTTCCGTTTTAAGAGTTCCATTCACCAGAGGGGGATTTTTATTCTATGCTCACTCTTATTGAATTTTGACAGAATGATCGTTGTAGAATAAGAAGATTTACTGCAAACAAACCCCCTTGCACTAGGAAAGATTTTCACTTTTTGGCGTTGAACCGTATCCGACAGTGTTTTAAAAACATATTCTATTCCATGTCAAAATTTGACAATGGCAATTAATAATTAACGTCAATTGTCACTGAGGAACAACTAACGTCGTGGCAATTCTACCAGAATAATGCTCTTCTAGGTGCAAACCTAGCAATTTTTTTTCCTCGGATGCTGTACCTTCGCCAGCTACACGTCAGCCTCTCGGGCTTCTTGTGTTTTCCGTGTTAGTTGTACAGCATCTACTGCGTAGCTCTAGTCCCCTGTACCAGTCTGTACAGTTTCTTCACCGGTTGACTGCTGTAATCTTCGGGAGTTACTCTAGGTTTCCCGAATATTGCCTGTCTCTTGCGGTCTAATGCCTCGCATTCTAACAGTACATGTCTGGCTGTTTTTGTCCCTTTACCACATTGTCTGCAGGAAAATTCTCCGTTGTACAGCCCCATTCTGTGCAGGTGTTTTTATTGATTCCTGCTCAACTTGAGTTCTGTGCTTTGACGGTCCTTTAACGAATGTTTTCCCGTGGTGCATGAGAGGGGCTTTGTTCCACCCCTCCTTTTGTTTTCGCTTGACCAAGTCCCAAATGCATCCTCGAATGTCGGATTTATTAATCCCGACTGCTTGTTCTCATCAGATTTTTCATTGCCCTCGATTCCACAGTGTCCTGGAACCAACAAAGGTAATTTGTTGTGTTCTGTGAGAACACTGAGTTCTTCTGGCCTGGCTGTCTGTGCATATTTTGTTCCATGCATTGTGCATTTCCCTCACATTGATTTCTCTCACGCATTGCCAGATGGCGTACATCTCTGCTTGGAATACATAGATATTTGTTCATAGTAAGACGCTTATTTGGGAGTTTCTCCCCTCACTGTATGTTCTAGCACCAGTTCCTTCCCTAGTTTTGGATTTTGGACCAAATCCTCTCTCCAGGTTTGTCTCTGATGTTGTCATCTGTCCATTCCCTTCGATCTTGTATGATAACTTCAAAGTTAATGTTGAAAAAGTACCTGGGAGTCATGTGGTCCGTTGGTTTCAATTCGAGAATGTTGCCTCGCACTATCTCCTTTATCGTATTGTGATCCGATCTATTGCTCGTGTTTTGTTGTCTTAGAAGTCCCATTCTTGCCTCTCCCATGATTGTTATGTCAATCGGTGGGAGGTCCAGCAGTACTTCCATGGCTGATGTTGGTGTTGTTTTCGTAGCTCCCGTTATGCTAAAGCATGCAAGTCTTTGTACCTTGCTCAACTCAGCTCGGTTATTTTTTGTGTTATCTTTGTCCACCATACCAAAGATGCGTATGTGACCTCTGATGAAATATTTCATGGATAAAAGTAATCAACAGTAGGAAAAGGATAATATATTTCTGAACATACAACTAGAAGAACTGTAACATTTTTTAAAAAATGACAACTACGCCCCTCAATCCCTATTCTCATATACAGAGTATAAATTATGAATATTAAAATTGTAAGTGAATAAATTCAACACCTCCTCTCAATTTTAAATTATCATGCTTCAAAATGCATAGTAACATAATTATTATAAACTTCAAACAACATTAAACTTTTCACGGAAATATTCAAATTTTGGTTTAGGCAATGCTTTGGTTAAAATATCGGCTGTATTTTCATTTGTAGGAACATATTCTACTTTGATGACATCTTTTTCTACAAGATCTTTGATGAAATGTGCCTTGACATCAATGTGTTTGCATCTCTTGCTATTCTCGTAGCTGTGAATTCCTTTTATTGCCCCTTGATTATCGTGTGTAATACCACGAGTGGTCGCAATACTATCGATAATTCTGTCAGAAATCAACCAGATCAAATTGCTTTTGCTCGAGTTAAAGATTTCTGACAGAATTATCTATTGTATTGTGAGCACGAGTCGTATTTATTGAGAAAATTTCACGAACCAACCAAATTATTATTTGAAATTTGATCGAGTAAACAAAGTGAATTCTTCAATAGTTGCAACTAATGAATAATAAACATGAAGTCTGTCAACCTGACGTTTATGTCATATTAGATTACAAGATGTATCATTGCTGTTTATATTTGTGGTTGACTTGACGACGTGGTCTTTCCGTATCGGAAAAAAAGGAAGCGAAAGGAAGTGTGTACTTTTGCGAAATCCCATTCTGATTGGTCCTCATATCGCAGGAGACGCGACTTTCATATAGTGAGTGAAATTGTCGATAAAAATCGTAGCCGAACAACGATGTCGGTTCAACTGATTTGCAATGCCGATCAAATTAACAACTTCTGAAGCTGTAAGTGATGCTGCTAGGTACTCTGATTCGTAAGTAGATTTAGCAACACAATCTTGTTTCTTAGACTGCCACAACACTAAGTTTCCTTTGTAGAAAATAGCTGAACCGCTGACACTGTTTCGGTTTGTTACATCGCTAGCATAGTCGGCATCGGAGTATGCAATTATTCCGACATCACTTGATTGTTGATGATATGTCAGATTAAGATTGCTGGTTTGGCATAAATACCGCAAAACTCTTTTAGCCGCAATCCAAAGTTGTTGTGTGGGTTTGTCAAGAAACCTACTCAAAAATGAAACTGAAAACATAATATCAGGTCGGCTTATTACAGCAATATACATGAGACTTCCAATAAGTTGTCTATAAGGTGCATTAATTGAAGTCTTGTCAGTCGCCTGAAAATTGTGCTCACACCTTTACAGTCCTCCATGTTGAATTTGACGAGCACCTTGTTTATCAGCTTCTCTTGGGAGATTATACATATATCCTTCTCAATTTTGAAGTCTATGCCGAGAAAATGACAGAATTCCCAAGTCTTTGGCATTGAATTTCTCTTTGAGTGCGTTGATTAACCTATCGCTTCCAGGTCCACAAACGATTATATCGTCGATCCAAATGGCTTGAAAAACATCTGATCCCACATAAAAACAAAAGTCATAAAGTGACCTTTCCAATCCATACTGCTCAGCAAAAATGTTGAATTTCTCGTTCCATTTTCTGGGTGCCTCTCTTAAGCCATGCAAAGCTTTACGCAACTTGAAAACGGTTCCATTAGTGTATTTGATTCCATCTGGAATTTTGATATAAATGTCTAGATCAAGATCACCATTCAAGAATGCCGTGGGAATATCAACACAATGTTGTATATCCAATATACCAATTTGGGATTAAGCCCCCATGTTTTCCCGTGTGCCCGCCTGACCACCATCAATGTCATTTCGGCTTTCTTCTTCACTTTTGTCAGCTGTTGGTTCCAGGCCAGTTTCGAGTCTAAAATCACCCCGAGATATGTGACTTTTCCTGACAGCTGTATGGGGGACCTTGAAGTGTCAGAAGTCCTAAGCTCTCTAACTTCCTTCTAAGAGTAAACGCTACAATGGTTGATTTGGAGGGACTGATAGTTGGGCCTTTCTCATCTATCCATGTACTAAATTGATTAAGGGCCATTTGCATTATTTCCCCAACCGTGGTGTTGAATTTGCCTTGGACTATGATGACTACGTCATCTGCGTTTCCAAGTGTTTTGTGCCCACCCATTTCTAGTGTGATTAGCAGATCCTCCACTACCAGGTTTCACAGCAGTGAGGACAGGACACCCCTTGCGGACAACCCCTGGTGACCTTGGCTGCCAGTACTTCACCCACTAGGGAGGAGGATATAATCCTATCTCTTAGCATGCAGTCTATCCATCTGCAGGAGGTCTCATCGATGCCTTTCCGTCTCGATACCCTTGAGATTGAGTTTGGAGAGGTGTTGTTGAATGCTCCCTCGATATCCAGGAATGCACCCATCAAGACCTTGTAGCATTTATTTCTTTCTTACTGTATTTTTTTGATAATAAGATTAGCTAGAGTCTGTTCTCGTTTGGTATTCTTTATTTCCCGGACCAAATCGCCCCAGCGATGTATGCAACCACTTATACTTGTGTGTGTCTATGTCCACTTGAGTGAAGATAACATTTTGTTAAGGCAAGTTTTGAAGTTCTGTGATTGTTCCCAACTGTAACATATCATCACCCTCATGGAAGTTTGGGTCTGAACATGTCGAACACCTGTTATGTATGAATAGTTATTTCAAGTAGGATTGGTCCACACTAAGTGTGTCCTGGAAATTTTTGTAACTTTTAATTTTTTTCTGAAAATCATATACTATGATAATCAACCAACACATAACCTGTCAGGTCATGTGAAGTTGCCTTTAGTTACGGAATCGTACTATCGAATCCTTAATTCTCGTCCTGTGACAAGATTACTCAAAGTGACAGATCACGTGACAGGAAGGAAGATGAGTAAGGAATCCATTTTTATGATCACTTTCGGGTCAACCTTCGAAGAGTCTGTTGGTAGTCAACTTTTTGATCAAGTTATGGGTCGTTAGTGGATTTAAAACCATTTAAATATCCGATTTGTGAAGACCAGCTTGCGTTTTTGGCTACTACCCTCTGAGAGATCCAGAGAGTCGACATGATATTGAGAAGATGGATATAGATTTGTTTTACTGACCTTTTGGCGTTGGTTGTGGAACATTCATTTTCAAATATTATGGATAACCCTTTATTAAGGTAAGATTTCTAAAAGGCAATTTTCACAATAGTTGACACTGTTCATTTCTGTGTTGAAAGATTTCATTTGAGGTGAATCTCATTTTTGGGTTATGTAAAATAGTACAGCAGTACTGATTTATTTTAGGGTTTTTCTATGGGGTCTTATGTAATGGCGAGCCGTTGTTAGCTCCTACTCGCATTTAGTTCTTGGATATTATTGGAATATGGAAGCTTTTTTTGACGGCCATCCTTTGATATGGGTCGTGGCTGGTTAACCAAGAAGTTTCCACGATCTACCCAGTGACAGTTTTCATCGCTGCTCAAACTGCTCTACTGCATTGTTGACACCTACCATTTCAACACGAAAAATATACATACTGTTCCAGTGCCTGTTGATACCTTTTCAACGATGGAGATAACTACTGTTCCAGTGCATCCTTGATATCATTTCAACAAGTTTCTTTTAAGTTAAGTTATACAAAATTTCACATATTTTTCTATGTAAATACGTTGACTCATAGCATGCTATGAAGAAGCGCTACTGATAGGTAGTTTGCTTACTTCCTGTTTGAAATTATTTTAAATCTAAACAATATTTTTTCAACGATTGAAATCATTATAAATCTAATCAATATTTTTCAAGGACTATTTGGAAATTATTCTAAATTTAAATTATATTTTTCATATTGTTTGAGCTCTACATGGTCCACAACCAATATTTTTTATATTACAGGGTATTTGGGACATGTGCATTTTATTTCCTCAACCTACCACCACATAACCAGCCAACTTTTTAATGACTTTCTTAACTTCATCAAGACATGTTTATATTTAGTAACACAGCTTACTAGGTAAATTATCTGTAGTCTATTTCCAAGCTGTGTGGTGCCCAACCAAACTGTTTTATTTCCACCTTATAAAACTTTGAATTTTTATTTACCCATAGTGTTCTTCGATGTAAAGCTGCCGTTCGCAATGACTCTTCCCTACAATTTTTATTAACTTTAACTATATAATTTGAAGAACAAAGGAAGAGGTCACAACCTCTTTATTTCCTAGAACAGTTTCCACCTTCTTCACGAGTTGATGAAGTGCTGTGGATTTGCCTGTTGTATAGACATATAGGTCCTTATGTAGGGGTTGGTTTACCAACACCGTAACCCTGATGTGCCTGTCCAGCAGTTTTTTCTGTGTCTTAAGGATAAATGACACGACTTTTTGGCCTCAGTACCTTCGCCCCTTCTTGTGCCGTTCTTCCAGGTTTAGGGATAGAGACCACTGTGGTTGCTCTCCATGCCTTTGGTATGTACCCCAGTGCAAGACTGTACCATGCATAGTTTGCGTGCTAGTAGGTCAATGCCTTCTTGTAGCATTATGGGATGAATGCCATCCGTCCGACTATGTATAGTTGGAATGAGTTGATTGCCTATTTCGTTTTTTCCACATCTATCACTTTCTTTGAGGCCTGTCATTCTTCCCTGGAGGCCCACGAGGAAATTCTCAGTTCTGGGTATCTCCAGTTGATAAATTTGTGTTCATCGATCCTGGAAATTGTACCCTGTACAGTTCTTCCAGGGTTTTTGTTCCGTTTTTTGTATGTCCTAATGGTTCGAATCGTGTGTTAAGGTTCTTTGGAGAGAATTTTGCAGTCTTCCCTCGTAAGTGCCTTCTACTTCCTCGCAGTGTTTCCTCCGCGATTCTCTTTTGGCTATCGATGCTTTTCTCTTCTCCATAGCATACACAAAGATAGATCCTACCAAGAATCGCAAACAGTTGATTTTCAACCTAACGGTGCATTGGACGAAGCTCAGCAAACAAACTTAAATTATTCCAGTAATAGCCACCAAAGTCTGCAGATGAATGATCCGAATAGTTTCTGCCCTATCGACTACAATATATAGACAGCTTTGAAATATATTATTGTGAATTCCTACGATCATTTCTGGGGTAGCGACCCCGTATTTCAGTGCAACTTTCAGTTTCAGCAGCGCGGTCGATACAAAGCGACAAACACGAATTATACGGAAAGCGAATGGAAATTTTAGTGGAATTCGCTTTATAGTCTAGATTCAGAGTAGACGTTGTTGAATTCTCTGTTACATTTAGAAAATAACATATCATTTGTTTATGGAGGAAAAAAATAGATCACCTTCATTTATAGTGATATATCTAATATGTTAATATAATACGTAAAATATATAGTTATCCTAACTTGGTTAAGACTTCTGATCCCATGAAAACATTGATTCTATCACTTCCATTATTATTCATTTTATATGTAGGTACTTTTATCATATTAGTATACAGTATAGTAGTGGGGTTAGTTTTGAACATAGCAAAAACGTATTGAAAGAGTTGTTTACAATAAAATTTTAGGCCCACATAGAAAATGTGAAATATTTGCAATATTGAATAATTTTTATAAATATTTTTTGTTGAGTAGGTTTTCATAAGTGCATCTGTACTCATCATGGCACGGAGTTGTCTGAAAGCAAATAATCTTTTGGATAGCTTGCCACTAAGATCTTCGATGTCCATCAAAGATTGTCATCTAGATCTAAGATTTGTTATGGTCTCATAAATACCTATGTTTTTCTTTACCCAAAGAATAATATTACCTTCAAAAATCACCTAAATGCCACTCGCTACCTTACATCGAAAGGTTATTTTGATCACCCCCTGTATAGACAGTAGTAGCTTTAATATATTTAAATGACGAAGAGAGCCTTGCACATCAACTAGTGAAGCCTTGGCAATTGAATGTTTTGATCTTGGTTCATTGTATTCTCCTGTAGAACACCTACGGCTTCACTCGGCTTGATCATCTTTCATCTTCGTAATATCTTACTTGGGAGCTTTCCGAGCATTGATTGTAGGTCTCACATATTTTTGGTTGGTTTCTCTCCCTCATATATCATCTCTACGCCTATCCCACTTGCAAAAAAGATTTCTACAAAACTAAATAAATTGTAAACAAACAAAACCAATCCTAACCTCACTTTTATCATTGAATAATGATCTCTACCTTATATCTTTTATATCCTTTTTATATTTCATAGGAATTCGGGAATTTATTAAATATTTTCGTGATATTTCTATCATGTCTATGACAGACGAAAAGTGACCTATCATCTTGTCATGTCAATATTACAGTTTCCACATTTTTCGACAAACCTGACTTCATAAAAAAGACTCTTCCTTCTTTTTTTTGGTCCTGACCAGACACGTGAAGAGCCTCGTATTTTTGCGGATTTTTAGAGATTTTAGGTGTTTCAAGTACCAAACCGATGATTTATCTTAGGATAGATAATTAAGCCCAACTTTAGTTGGATTCATTTTGAAACAACATAAGTCTTCAAATTTTTGATTGTTGAAAGGCCACACTCCATCAAAGGTATGTTTTCCTTTTTTTTTTGCCTCTGCTTTTACACGCCTCTTATTTGCTTGTATTGCTTTCATGGACTATTTTCTAAAAGATATTTCCTTTCAGGCCTTTTTACGAAGTAGTATGAACTTCTACTTATCTATATCATAACGCTTATGTCATAGCAGGCCAGCGCACTTTCTTAAGCGTAATTCCCAGTCCATCCTGTAGATGACCGACACCTACTTTGCTTTGCATGATACCTGCTTGTAGCTTTTGATACCTGCTCCGATTGATCAAGCGGCCCCTATAAGCCAAGGCGTTGAGTAAAAGAGTGTCACATAAGAAGTGGATGTTTTACTCTAGAGGGAATCCAAGGTAGTATTGACGGAAACCCATGCTGAAAGTCACCAACACTTCCACATCAAGGTAACCTTCTTAACCTTCTCAACTTGCCACATTAAATATCAGGAAGGTTACTGTAAACCTGTGGTATGCATACCGAAGGTAAGCTAATACTTTCATCATTATCCTGATTATCGTAGACGAATATCGCTATACGATTATTTCTTTGCATAACTCGTACATAATCCTCTGTACTCATTACCTTATTATACATTATTTCTTTTATTGATAGGGTTATCGGTATTTGTAGCTTGCCAATTGTCATATTGTAGAATTGTACTCTCAATCTAGCTTCTTCTTCTTCTTCTCATATTTTGATGACTTTTCCTAGGTTGGCCACGGTAGTCAGAGTCTGCGGCCAATACCTTCTTTCCACCCTTCACTCTTCATTTTCTACATTAGCCACCAGAATTCTTTTCACTGTTTTTCTTTTATCTTTCTCACTTTACTGTCCGTCCTCTACCTAGATTAATAAATTGAATTTGTTCACCCTCATCACTGCTTATAATTGTCCAAACGATCTACCCACCCCGTCTCCACTGTCCAAAGGCATAGCCGCGGTATTTACATACAAGTCACGGTTCCTTACTATAATATGTCTTTGAAGGATAAAAGAATATTGTGAACCTGACAGATTATACCAAGTAATTTGACAATGGAATTTTATGAGTCACATGCTTTAAATGAGAAAGTTAAATATTGATTTTTATCATTATTTATTTTAAGTAACCTGGAGGAAGCATTCTCTTCTGCTATTCTGGATTCCAGAGTCAATTGTCTATTATCTTCGCTCCTCAATAGTTATGACGTGTCACAGGTTGCATAAAGAAGTTCAAATCATTCACGAAAATGAGGAAGAGAAGGGGGCTAAGTACAGAAACCTATACGGGCCACCATGTCTCACTGTCCTTGATGTTGACAATTGATTATTTGCAGAGACAATTTGCTTTCTTTCACATAGATACGTTTTGAATATTTCGAGTGCAACTCCCCTTATACCATAAAATTCTATTTTTTATAGAAGAATCTCATGGGAGAAACAGTCGAAGGCCTTTAAAAGATCACACAAAGTGATAGCGAAATATTCCTCTCTCTCTCTCTCTCTCAATGCCTTCCACTATGTCTTTGACTATCTTCAAAAGTGCATCAATGGTAGAGGTTCTAGAGCGAAAACCAAATTGTGCATCATCAAGTGGATGTTTAGCCGACCAATGTGCCGCTAGTCTATTTTTCAAAATTTTGAAAAGAATTTTCAGAATTTGGCCAGTATTGGAACAATTGAGATGGGCCGGTAATTGTCGACTAAATTCGGGTCCCCTTTTTTGAAAATGGAAATTATTTGGAATTGAATGATGTGATAAATGGTTCAACAATTTCCTCAACGACTGCTTTGATAATATAACTATTTAACTCATAATAGTCCAAACAGGAAGAATTTTTCAGCGATTTGATAGCCTCTCGCACTTCTGCTGGTACAACGGGTGTAAGGAAAAATGATTCGCATGGTTTTAATATACTATTTGGAATTTTTAGAGGCACATTTTTTAAATCTGCAAGTCAATGAAAAATATAGTGAAACTTTGGCCGTGGCATTACTTCTCCAAAGCGTTTGTTTATTGACCCGCCAGAAAAAGTTTCTCTCTCCCACTCGTTTGGCTTATGGAGAAAGTAATAGGCTTTGGAGATGATAGCATTAACATGCAATTATTGTTAAAAAAAAAATTGTTAAAATTGTTTTTTCCGTTAACCAGCTGTCGTCCCCTTACAAACGGCAGCCCTCAAAAGTCGAAACTTGTGCGAGCCAAGGATTAGCGAGGTCTTACCTTTTAACGTGCGATTCCTAGCACTTTCTCGGGCCATCAGATAAAAATCTGAAGTCGCTGAGGATTCGAACCTAGCCGACCAGCAGTCAATAGTTTGGAACGCTTCAGTCTCAACCACTTGACCCTTTATGATGATATATCGGGTGTTCTATTTAAAAGAAATATTGAAGATGGTGCTCAGCTGCCATTTTGAAACTTATAAATTTGACAATGTGAAAATTCAAAAATAATAGTAAGGGCGAATATTATCAACAATTAGAGAATAGAATAGTAAGAAAGACTGATATAAATTATAGGACATATATGTCATTTGTAGTTAGGAATCGGATTTGAGTTCTGAATGTGTGTGTGTTAAATCCTAGGTTTTATTATAGTCATTTCAAGTGAAATTTAAAATACGATGGGATTGATATAGACTAGATATAAATTAGGAATTATAGACTATAGCACCTTACTGTCTAAAATCTATTTATATTTCATTTATTTGACTTAATTTGATTCGATTCGATCATTATTGGGGAAAATTGGTAATTATTAACAATCAGTCTGAGAAATTACTCTTATGGCTCTGTAGGAGAAGTAGAAAAAGGTAGAAGGGAGAAAAGTATGGTTCTTGGGGTGATCCTCATTAATTAAGTTTGGAGTAATCACCAGGGGAGTCTATCCAATTTATTAAATTGATTAGTTGTGAAGTCAAGGTGACTTTGGGATTTTGAACTCAGTTTAATTCGAATCGAAGTTAATTGACGTCTGAAACTAATTCTGAGAGGGCTTGGCCATGTCTGCTGATTTGTGACATGAAAAAAACTCATCCAGATTCCTTTCAATACGATTAGAATTTTAACTGGATTTTGCAAGTTTTTCTGTGGAAGCCAGTCGTATATTCCTTTTCTTATCATTCGACTAAGTTCATAACAATTGAAAAAGAAGAAAAAACTATTCGTGTTATTTTAAAAAGTAGAAGAGAGTCAATAGTATCTTAAGAAACAAT